>JALMGA010000010.1:27722500-27968369 GCA_023333525.1 Aspidoscelis tigris stejnegeri
GTGGCCTGAGACTTGATTCACTGTGTATGCCTACTGACTAGAACAAAAATGGAATTAGGAAGCAGATCTTCTACAGCCAAAGCTGCTTACTGGTGTAGTGTATTGACCTTTTTTGAAATAACTGCTAATTTTTTACCTTTCAGTGACTTAGTGCATCTTTTCTTCGAAGCAGTGAGATTCATGATATGAGCAACCCATAAACTAATAGTGAATGCAATATGATAGAATTTAGAAGAAGCATAAAGTAAAATTAAAGGGAACAGGGAACACTTGTGTCTCTGATTACAGTCTAAATGAAGCCCAAAGATATGACTTGATATAGCTGTTGGGTGTCACCAAGTTGTGGCCAATTCCTAGTTGACTTCAACATTTTGTTACATAAAATGATCCGTGGTTCAGGGAAGGGGGACAAGGGATTTCTTTTGCTTGGTCAAGGAGCATGGATGAAGTAGAATTAGTGGATAAAGATGTAGCACAGTAAATCTACTTTTACTTAATATACCTATCTCCCATCAAAAGCCAAAATCGATGGGTTCTTATTTATGGATCCTATATTTAAGGAAATCAGGAAGGTCACAGAACAGTGGGCAAATAGTAGATACATGTGTGAATCTGTTATAGGACTATATTCCCTGAAAGGTAAGGTCTTATGAAGTATGTAATACTTTGTGAACTAGTTTGGTCTTGTGTTTGGAGGAGTGTCAGACTCTTCTCTGGTAGCCTCCCGGTTTGATTCCGCACCATTCCACGAAGCCAGCTGGGTGGCCTTGGTCTGGTCACAGCTGCCTTTCTGAGCTTTCACAGCTGCACCTACCTTATGGGATGTCTGTTGTGGGGAGAAGAACAGGAAAGTTAATTTATTGAGATGGTTGTGATGGCTCAGAGTAAAACAACTATAATGATCGATATTTTCTGGGAGAGATCTATTGCATTGGCGCAACCTGAATAAGCAAGGTATGTTATGTATCAGTGCAGACTGACTGTTAGAAAAGAATGGCCAATTCATTTCTTCTTAGAAGTAATTATATTTTCCCAAAGAGGTGGGCCACAGCGCCCCCCCCTCCCCATCCTATTTAAAACATGACTTAATCTGAGATGGGGCTTTAGAGCATCAGGAACATAGGAAGCAAAAGAGAAAGGACCCACTGAATGCATGTGCAATTCATGTTTCTGACTTTGAATCTTACTGCAGCTACCACCATAGGCAATCTGAATATCAAAAACCATCTCAAAGATTATACACTCCAGGAATGTCTTGATTTAGAAATCAGTTTTCACAGGCTACAGGAGCATGGAGTCTTTGTGCTAGGCCAGCTAAAGGCTGCCAGTGTTCTCGAGTTGCTCTTGTCCTGGCATCAATAGTAGCAGATGGCTTTGGGCAACAAAAAGCAGGACAAGAGTCTTCTCAGCTTGGTTTCTCAAAAGCCTGTTTGCTGCTCACCCTGACGGCTATGCAACAGATGACAAAAGTCAGTCTGACTCATGCTTCCTAGTGTCTCATTGCCATGTGAAGCAGCAGTAGGAGAGAAGAGTCAAGAGCAGCAGGTGGTAAGGGGCCTCATGGCCCAGACATCTTTGATGGTGGCATGCAGTGGCAGCAGCAGAGGCCTGGGCTGGACTGAGGCCATCTTGCTTTCATTGCCAGGGGTCTGGACCACCATAGCTCTGCTCTGATTGGTTGTGTTTGCACTCTTCTAATAAGAGAAACCTTCATTATTTGTTTAAAGTTTCTTGTAAATTAAACTGCTGATTTGAGAGAATAGCAAACTATTTGGTTTGTGGAGATCAAGTACTGACTTATTAAAATCAGTGTAGCTGTAGTCCTGGCTGATATAAAATTCATTGATTTCATTGGGCCTGGGCATGATTAAGTCTAGACCCAGTTATTAAATCAAAATTGACAAATTTTGAAAGAGGAATGTTATCCACATAAAAGCCACACAGCTTGCCAGAGAAAAGGAGATTAATGAGTTATAATAGTCGAATCTGCTGATTGGATTCAAGCTAGCGATCCTAGCATATGTTCTGCATTGTGAGTCAGAAAGGTTAAAATGGGGGAAAGAGAGAGAGAAAAGTATGTAGAGATTCTTCTATGAAGCCGTACTACTTGTTCATAACTGGAGAGTTGCTCTTACTGTCCTTCTTTGGAGCAAATTTACAACCAGTATTAGTTCTGCAGCACAAGACATTCCATGGCAACTGGCTTTACCTTCTCTCTGCTCTGGCGTGTGGGTGGCTTGTCTCCCGCATAGCCACGGTTTATGCAGTGCTCTGTTGTATCCCATACATAGCCACCTATATTAAACTAATCATTTGGGCTGCATTTTTCTAAAGCCTTGAGTGGGCGAAAGATACAGTAAAGTTTCACAAGGAAGAAATTGCAAGATAAAGAGAGAATTGTCTCTCATCTGCCTCCATGCACAGGCTATGGGGAAGAAAGCTGCCCTTGTGAGTGGTGTCTGAACCACTGAAAATTTTCACCCATACACAGTTAGGTTCAGGCATTAACTGGCACATGTCCCTGGATGCTACGCTTAAAAACACATTAATACTTCTGCATTAATAATAGCAGTGTGTGCAGTGATCAGCTAATACTTGCGAGGATGGAAAATGGTTGCATAATGCTGGTCTCACATCGGCCCCGCTCCTAAAGATCTGCCCAAGTTAAGCAGAAAAGGGAGTAGTGCGTGTGATAACATCTTGGCCCTTTCTGCAGGGAGGGCCTCTTGCAGACAGACAAAGATCATGGCTGCCATCCCACTTGAGTTTTTAAAAATGAAACAAAGCTAAACCCAATGCAAACGTGCATTCTGCCGGTTCCCATTTTTTTCCATTTTAAATCGTAGTCAACCCCGATGTTGTTCCCACAGAAAACACTTCAAAAATGCTTTGGAGAAAGCGAATCTTTTCCTCCCTACCCTTTGCCAGCCGGTGTGCCCACCCCTCTCTCCCGATTGGGTTCAATCCCTCGATGACATGGCCAAGGGTGGGGGATCCCAGCTCCCCCTACTCTGTGCTTTTGCTGCTGCCTTTTGCTGCCACTGGTGTCCATGTGTTGTCTAACAGCTACAGTGTGCCTAGCTCTTCCACCCCAAGTCCAGCTAGCATGCAACTTCAGCAGATCTGTGACTCTGACCATAGATCAGAGACTCTGACATTTGCTTCCCCACAACCTCCTCCCTAAGCCTCCTCGCCCACGCTTTCCCTTCACTTTCTCCTTTCTCACACTTTTCTCCTACCCACCCCCCGTGGTTGGTTCACACAGGAAGGAGCCAGCCAAGCCATCTTTTCCCCAAGTGAGGAGAAAGCCCAAAAAAGAGAAAGTGAGGGGAAAGCGTGGGTGGGAAATGAAACTTGTTATCAGTGTGAAGTGGCCTGCCAAGGGAAAGAGGGGAGGGGGAGGCTTTAACACTTTAAACTCCTCTGCAAAGGAGGGATGGCAAGGTGCTGTCCCACAGGGTGAAACCCCACCCATTTCATGACACATTTCCCCACAATACTGTGGTACCGTTCCCAAAGGAAAAAAGATAAAGCGTTTGTTGCAAATTTTAGCGATTTACTCCTCAGAAAATTTGGGAACCCAATCTATAATGCAGACAAAGAAAATTCAAATCATTTTCAAACTGCAGTAAAACGCAGGTGAGAACAATGCCCATGAGTCTTAAACTTGTGTATTTCAAGAGTTTTTTCTCCAAGCTTAATGTAAATAGCGTGCCCTCAGAGGCCTCTTCCAAATCTCAGTGATTGTTTACACTCTTTGGATATTTTCCCTCATAAAGCATTTCTGGGATAGCTCACTTTCACTTGTTCCTTATTATAGATGTGTGGCTCAGTTATACTTGTAGAATGATTAAGACATTCCATCAGAGTAGCCATTCAAATGAGAAATTCTGATTGGGTTTAACCAGTGGAATGCCATGTACAACAATAAGATGAGCAGCCGTCTTACATATAATGCTGTGGTACAGACTTCACAAATCACCACAGAATGCCTACTAATAAAAGTCAGCATCACCATGGAGTAGCTACTCAGTTTGCCATCACAAGTTAGTGGTGCAACAGAGGCCAGATCATTTCACTGCAAACTTCTACAGTCCCATTGAATGGAAGAAGCTGAATTTTACATAACACGTGAAAGCAAAACTGTGTGTCATTTTTCACCTACCAAATAAAAACAAAAGGGGGATAACAATACATAATGCATAATCTGGAGTTCTTTCAGTTAGAGAATGAAAAGACTTCTGTTGCTCCAATTAACTCCATCCAGGCCTGTTAAAACTGTAAGGTATGCATTTGTCCTAAACTAAGGATTTTAGAGTAATAGTAGTAATAGTAATACACTTTTGGTTGTCTCTTTGAAGGGGATGTTTGGCCAGTTTGGTTTTGTGGTTTGAGTGCTGGGCTCTTGTCTCTTAGCCACTGGGTTTGATTTTGCACTTCTCCATGAAGCCAGCTAGGTGACCTTGGGCTAGTCACAGCTTTCTTTCTGAGCTCTCACAGCCCCATCTACCTCACAGGGTGTCTGTTGTGGGGAGAAGAACAGAAGGCCGCTTTGAGTCCCCTTAAATAGGTGAGAAAAATGGGTTATAAAAGCCAACTCTTCTTCTTCTTCTTCTGTTCTTCCAATTTCCATTGTTTTCAGAAGTAACTGGATATATATCTTTTCCCAGCATAATCTATAAAACATGATCATCAAGTGTTTACCTTAATGATTATGCTTCCGCAAAGCACACTCAGCAACTACATATTCTAGTGAATGAGAAGCAAGATGAAGGTTAGAGCTGTCAAAAATCAAGTCGGCATTAGAGGGGAAAGTGACAGCTCTACTTACTGTACTTGTAGCAAATATCTGAAATGAGTCCTCATGGGGGCAGTCTTTAATATACGGTGCTTACCATTTTTGTGCTTGTTCATGCATTAATGAAAGCACATTATTATTTCAGTTTTCAGTGGAGGATGCTAGAATCAATATTTCTGGTCTTAAATGTGACATCTTTTTGTTGATGCCCTAGAAAAGAGCAGAGAAAGATCAGCTTATCTGAGACATTTCTACTTCCAGTATCTGAAAATCTATTTTGTATTTTGAAGGTTTCTGACAGCTGTAAAATTAAACACAACGTATTCTTCTCTGCCTCTGTGGTCTGGAAAACTATAGAGCATTTGGGTAATAGGCAGATGAGATAAAGAGAGTTCAAGGTTTTTAGAGACCGTGAAGGAAACTGAAGGGGTTGTAGCAGGTGTCTCCAGGGCATCTTCTCTGCAACCCCATCATGGCCATGTTAAGATGCTCATGTGTCTCATAACTAAACTATCTGAGGACATAGTGCCTACCATCCTCCAATGCAGGTTTCTCATGCCCTCATCTTCATACGACTGTGGAGAGTGTGGAAGAGCAGCTAATGCCATCAAATGTCAAGGCTCTTTGCCTCAGAGAGCCCACAGAGGCACCTCTCAAGGTATTACAGAAGCAGCCTGACAAGTGAATTCAAATATTAGTCTTTATTTGCAGATTGCTGGAGTATTCAGAAACTCAAGGTCACTTTGTACACACATTCGAGAGGAACTGATTCAATCTGAAGCAATTTAAAAGGTTTCAGGCAACAGTTTTGGAAATAATTTCTCTCACAGACATTAAATAGGAGCCACCAAAAGATATGATGCTGGACTGCATAAGCCAGGGGTAGCCAAGCCAGCGGATTGTTTCAGCTAATGAAACCTACACTAACCTTGCCATGATCCAACTCAACAGGTCTAAACTAGATCATAGCAAGGCATGGGGGGAGGGGGGGTTCCACTTACCTCCTTTAATCCGGATCTAAGATGATCCAGACCTAAGGAATGGGTCCTTCAGCTAATCCGGATTTAGTAGATCTGGATCTAAGTAGGTACCCAATGCGTTTCCACAGGCGGTGTAGCACTCAATAGCAATGGGTGCTAGCATGCTTGCAGTGGAAACGCCGGAGCACCCATGTGGCAAATCTGGATTTACCCACATGGGACCTGCCCATCACCCCATGTTTTTTGGGAGGTGCCACGGGAGGGGTGCAAACTCTGTAGGCGCTCCGAAGATCCTCCAGAATAGCTCTGGAGAATCTTCGATGATTGCAGCAAATCGCTCTGGAGATTCTCCGGAGCTTTGCTCTAACGGGTCATCTTTGAAGCCTGTGCCATTCTCTGGAGTTTCCTTCAGAGATTATGCACAGGCTTCAGAACTTCGAGTTTCGGGGCACCCCCCCCATGGGTGCCCCACGGAGGCCCCCCCCCCACAAGACCCCATTGTAGTGGAAACATGCTCCATATAATCCAGATTTGACGCCTGAAGACCTCATTGTTGACCCCTTTAATGGGGTCTGTAGGAAATCCGGATTATAGGTCCTGGAGGTCCCATTTAATCCGAATTTCCCTAGAACCAGTGGAAACAAATCTGGCTCCAATGGGGTCTGCAGTGGAAACAGGGTCTTCCTACTCCAAGCCTAATGAGTCCTTAATGGGTCCCTAATGGGTACTTAGTAGTAGTGGAAACCCCCCATGGTCTGCAATACTGCTGTCTGAACAGTGGCACTGTTCCAGACCAGCTCTTGCAGTGGCCCCAAAGCTTGCATGGCTCAGGTTAGGAATGGAAGTTCCTAGCATTGAATCCCCTGGGTACCTATTTTGGTGGTGCATGCGTCTGTGTTCCAGATTAGGCCTGGCTAGTATACTGATAGACTGCAGAATCAAGATCTACTGACAATCCAGATCAGGGGCCTCCTGATGTAGGTCTGGATCATGCTCTATCCTGTGGCAGACAGTGCATTTCTGATTCACACAAATGTGTGGTCAGAGGAGACCCTGAAGAAATCCACAAGGATACCCTCAAGAGATCTAAGTGCTAAAAGGCCCCTAGAGTTCAGCAACATCTAAAAGAAGCTATTTCTCTTTGTTCCTTCAGATATAACAGTAAAGTTTATTATAGTGTACATGAAATTGTAAGCCTCAGGTCTATATTGCACTCTTTCTTCCATGACCATGAGGATAGGTGTGGAAGGTTTTATTTCCATTTTCAGTTAGCCACAATCAAGCGTCCATCAATACTCTAAATTCATGGGCAATAACTAAAGTTTCTGTACAGGCCTCTGTACAAGACTGCATGCTTCACAGTTATAATCATATAGTATCAAATCTTAGCATGATAATTTTTATTTGTTTTTACTCTCCCACTAGATTGTGGCTTAAATGTTCACAAGCAGTGTTCTAAGATGGTCCCAAATGACTGCAAACCAGATCTGAAGCATGTGAAAAAAGTATACAGCTGTGATCTGACTACACTAGTAAAAGCGCATTTCACAAAGAGACCAATGGTTGTCGACATGTGCATTAGGGAGATTGAATCTAGAGGTAAGATGTGCTTAAATTGTCTGATTGTCTGCTAATAATCCCTTTAGATTGCTCTGAGGTGGGACGTATCTGAATTTGAGCTTGAAAAAGGTCTATGTTGCGTGCCATTCATCTATTCTAATTGTGTTCTGTGGCTCAAAAAATACAAAAAATTAAAATTCCACTACCCTCTCATTATATTTATGGCTCCTGTTTTTGATGAACTCTTGGTTTACTTGTACAGATGCTCCTCCTGTTGATATATATTTCTGAAAAGAAATAAGCAAATTATGTATTTTATAGCTAAGCATTCTGGTAATTATACGTGTTGTCATACAAACCTACCTTTTCTAATGATTCTTTGCTTGATTTCTTGCTCTTACACCATTTAAATATATGTAAATCAGTTTAAATATTCTAATGTGAGTGCTTTGTTTTTGCAATTTAATGTCATCTTCCTTGTACTAAGAACCATTATCATAAATATGTTTGCGCGAAATGGTTGGATGTTGATCATAATAACGCCATGTATTTAAGAATAAGGGTTGGCAGTTAAATTTGTCCTTGGGAGGAAGGATGAGGCTTTAAAGCTAAGCTCAGATTCACATTTCTGCATGTCTAACAGATTAATATATAAGTGTAATCTATCGAGTGATGTTTTTAACATGACAGGTCTCAATTCTGAAGGACTTTATAGAGTATCTGGATTCAGTGACCTAATTGAAGATGTCAAAATGGCCTTCGACCGAGGTATCTTCTTTACTATATTCTTCAGCCTGTATAAAGGGGGAATATGGGGTCAACGATGGAGCTGAATGCCCTTTGGTGTGAACAAACTTCCATGCCAATCATTTCTTCCCATTGCCCACATCCCTCCCTACCGCTGTGGTCACTGAACCAACTTGTTGACCAAAAGCCAAAAAAACTGCATTTGCAAGTTTAGTGCCATTTTATACTTAAGCTGTAGTGTGGTTCGTGTATGTGATTTGTAACATAAACCATAAACTTTCCTAGTATATGTGACAAACTCTTCACCGTTCCTATTAACCTGTATAAATAATGGAACATTAACAAAGAAATCAGTGGAGTAAATCATTACATCTTTTTGATTCACGGCAAATAGAATGGAATCAAGCAATGGCCAGATGATTTTCACATACCTCCCAGCCTGGTCATATTTACCACAAATGCTTCTGAGAAGCTCCGTTTGTGGACGTTCCATCTCTTTCCAAAGTCTTTCAGGAAGGATGAACTCCACAAAGAGAATCATATGGGCAAACTGCATTGCGAATATCAGACGAATCACAAAGGCATCATGATGAGCTTATGATCAAATCCTGTATCTGCACCTTATCATAGAATACAAAGAGGCCCTAATTGCTCATTAGAGATATTTGTATTCCCTCCTTTCATCCTTTGTTCCCAAACATAGAGGTTTGAGAATACAAGGTTTCTGAGAACCAGAGTGCAGGTTCACAACACAACAAAATAATGACTTAGACAATGTAATGTTTGGATTCCTTCATCCATATATAAACATTCTTTAAGAAATCCTTCATAAAATCTTTGGAAGTTTGTACTTCACAAGCACAGTCTTCTGTTTTTAGCTCCTCTCTCCAGTTATGTCTTGACTGGGTCTGTGTTACTCTTTATTTTTAATTTAACATGTGTGTATAATTCTACATTGTTTTCCTTCTTCCCTTCTTTCTACAAACAGATGGGGAGAAAGCAGACATTTCAGTGAATATGTATGAAGATATCAATATTATCACAGGTGCACTTAAACTGTACTTCAGGGATTTGCCAATTCCACTAATCACGTATGATGCCTACCCAAAATTTATAGACTCTGCAAGTAAGCTTTACATTGTATTATATTTCATGGAAAGCTTGTATTAACTTTTGTTGTTTTTATTGACATGCCAGCTATACTTTTTCATGTTCTAAGTAATAAGGATAATACATTACATCTTTTTGCCATATAGTCGCCCTTAAAGAACTTGATTTAGCAACTTCTTTAGCCAACTCTTATTTCTTGTTGTTTTTAAGTATCAGAAATCCTACTGTTATAGATTGTTTGGCGTTAAACTTGAAGTAGAAAGCAGTTTGCCATTGAGAACATCACTGGCATTTAAAGGTACTTTTCTAACTGCAGGGTTGCAGCATCAAGGTATGTCATGAAAAGGCCAGACTCTCAGCTCTGAATGATGTGCTATATTATATCATACTGAGATTCACATCTACTGAGAAAGTGTAATCCAGGTTCTAAAACTACAGGAAAGTCTACAGTCAAACCTGGAAATGAGTTATAACAAAACAAAATTGCTTGAAGGTATTGAAAAATCAGACTTGTGTGATTTCCCAGAGTTTGCAGAGTAAAACTCTGTAGTGATCCCAAAAATGCACCACTCAAAAGACTAGTGAAAATAGAAGTTAACTTTACTTAAAATGCAGCAGGAATAACATAGTACAAATAATAAACCAAGTGACTAAACAAACGGACAGAAGGCTAAGTTCCGTGACCATTTGTCAGATTGGGCTGACTTGTCCGTCTCTCTCATACACACATGAAATGCTGCATTTCCAACAGACATCGTTTATATTCTTACCAATTTTGTGAATACTGAATATCCATTCACTCAGAGAATACCTTTAAAATGGTTCAGAGGACACAGTTAACTTCAGTAGCGAAGGGTGAGCGGTTTATTTAAAGAGTTGGTATAGGATACCTGCATAATCTATCTGTGTTCAGAACATGTCACTCCAGTGCTGATATTGCCAAAAAGTTAAAAGAAATGTTCTGCCATTTATGATAATATTGTGAAAAAACAGAACACCTCTGGGAAGCAATCACAAGGAAAACACAGAAAATAGTGAAGGAAGATTTTAAGATAATTACGACTATAATTACAATTTTAACTGCAAGCTCAGAGTTGCACATTTACACGTAGCTAAGAACTGGAAAGTTTCTACAGAATCTTGAGGCCATTGTTAGAAGGTGCAACATCACACATATCACATTAATCTGAGCCCACTAAATTTTACTTTCATTAGACAAGGAGACAAGTAAGTGGCTCAGAATTATAAATCCCCGAAGATGCTGGTTAGATTTTCCTTATTGATGTTATTTTGGCAATAGAGAATTAAGAATTGGAAATTTATAGTAGTATTGTATGGTTGGTGTATAATGAATCACCAAGAATGTTGTTTCTCAGATTTTGGTTTGGGTTCTGTTTTATTTATTTGTCCATTCATTCATTGAGTATTTATATCTTGTCCTTTGGCCAAAGAGCCCAGGGTGGGTCACAACAGTAAAAATATTTTTAAAAAACCATATATTATGTATTAAAGATAATATAAATTTTAAAGTTATTTTAAAAATACCTTTAAAATTCTAGGTTCTAATAATCTTGGTTCTAATGTTGTAAGCTTAGGCATTTGGCTTCCCCCAAATGCTAGCTAAGTTTTATTTGGTAGGGATGTGCCAAAAAGATCTAAGGCTTTGTTTGTGAAGGCAAATGCGCCTACTCTTGTGGGCCAATCTTAGTGCTCAAAATGAAGCTATTAGCCCAGGGATGTCAAAGATACGGCCCGCGGGCCAGATGCAGCCCGCGGGCTGTATGAATACGGCCTGCGGCCACCACCCGCCACCGCCGCCCACCGCTGCCGCCCGCCGCTGCTGTCCTCCTTGGGCGTGAAGGAGGCGAGGTGAGGCGAGGCGAGGCGAGCAAGCACGCGATGGGACCCTCCACTGCCCGAGTGTGCGGGCGCCGCCATGGACAGCCAGCCCCTCCTCTGTGCCCTAGCCATGCCCCAGCCACGCCCCGGCCACGCCCCCAGCCCGTCCTGTGTGCCCTAGCCATGCCCCCGGTCATGCCCCCGGCCACGCCCCAGCCCCTCCTCTGTGCCCTGGCCATGCCCCCGGTCACGCCCCCAGTCATGCCCCCTGGCCCTGACAGTACCTTTTTTAAAAAAATCTGGCCCTCTGCAAAATTGAGTTTGACACCTCTGCCCTTTTGCCAGTTTCTTTATATTTGGTGGCAGTAGGGCTGCTAGGGAAAGTGCCCAACCACTTGCCACCCTCCAGCAACAGAGACTGCAAGGTGAGGCTGCCAGAGTGTACCAGAATCTGCCCCACATGTGCTAGAGTGTCCCACAGTCAGGATAGATGTGGAGCACATGCCCTGGCTGGGCATGCAGCCACAATTACATGCTACATCGCCAGGTTGTCCCAGCAATAGTGGCTTTCAGGTGCACCGTCACCATCACTGGGGCTGCATGATTGCCACCGTAACGGGCTATTCACACTTGGTTGGCACTTAGTTAAGTGCCAGCTAAGTTTCAAGTGCTTTGGGCATCCACACAGCACTTCGCTGCCCAGCAGTGGGAGGGCAAAGGGCAAATTTGCCCACGGAAAGTGCACACAACCTTTCCCCAGCAACTCAAAGAAAACATCTTTGCCCTCTTTTGCAAAGGTATAAATAATAATAAGAGGTGATAACAGAAATTCACATAAGTCTTATCTAGGGAAATGTTATTCGGAGGCCTCAAACCCCAGTTCTGTTCTCTTTGCTTAAATGGAGTTGTATATTTCTGTTGCAGAAACCACAAATCCTGATGAACAGCTGGAACTCCTTCATGAAGCACTGAAGCTGCTGCCACCAGCACATTGTGAAACATTGCGGTATCTCATGGCGCATCTAAAGAGGTACAGAATGAATGGCCTTGCGATCAGCCCCAGCCTTCTCAAAACACTTTTCTTCCCAGTTAAGGCTAGCTGCTTGGATGTTGAAGACTAAACCTGCATCCACACACAGGTTAAAAATAAAAAAGTGACTCAAAAGCGGCTTAGAGGTGGTAGCTTCCACACCGTAGCCCAGAAAATGCACTTTCAAAGGCCTTTAATGTGGATTAGAGGTGGGATGGGAACGCCAGCGTCCACATGCTGCCACCTCTAACCCATGAGGTTGTTTCTTCATGTTTGCAGATGTCCCTGTTCACATATTTCACTCCTGTGATGAGTACTGATAGTAACAAATGCCAAAGTCAAGACTCCTGTAATGCAATGGTCCTGTTTCTGGAAGTCCATAAAGGAAGCCAAAATGGCACAATCTCCCCACCCCCCACCCCGACCCTGCAACTAGCAATTTACTGTTGCAGGCAATTACTTAGAAAATGTGCCCTTGCATAGGGTGGTTCTGTGGTACATATTGGAAGCCACATTTGGTCCTTTCTACATGGGCTGTTGTTCCAGCCCTCCCACATTTTGGAATATTCATCTGAACTGAACAAAGGAATGGAACTCACAAGGGGTACAGCTTCAAAATGGGGGCACAGGTGCCCACCAGTAGACGCTAACAAAATAGTCCATAGGTAGACTACTGCGTTGGTGGACTTGGCAGTGGGGCTGAGTACAGAGAGCACACAGTGTGTTAGACCAGTGTAGTGGCCAACACCATTTAGCCAGACACCTGGAAGCAGCTCCAGAAGCCCGCCATGACCAGGTGCCTGAAAAGGCCCTGATCAGAAACTTCAAAGGCCAGAGACTTGCATTCCTGGCCTCTGAATGTGGGCTATGACTCGCCCACCTCAGCATGGGCTGGAACAGCATGGGGCAAGATAGTGTTGTTTTGAAACATCCTTTGCTTCTTGGATCTGCAGCTCAGTTTAGGGCATAAAAGGGAAAACATTTCGGTATTCTTCACTTTGTATAACTATGTGCTGTGCAGTGTTATCTCACATGTGCTTACTTATGAATTTGGAGAAAAAGCCTGGATTAATGTGGAATTTCTTTAGCTCGATGAAATCATAGTACACTTGCTTCTTGTACTCCAAAAAATGATTCCAGGAAATACTGCTTTGACGGTGGTAACTAGAACTCCCCATATTTTCTGGTTTTGGCATTCCATGATTCACCACTGTCTGCTTCTGAGGAGAGGCTGGAGATTGAACCCATAATCCCCTGCTTTCCAGGCAATTTGCTGTACCACTGAGCTACAGACCATAATATCCCATCATTTCAGGCCCCAAGCGAACTCTAGATCCTGTGGTTCAAATCCCATCATTTGCCGGGCTTGCGTTGATGAGATGAAACATGCAAACAGTATGTGGATAATTAAGACTAATTTACAGCTATGACTAATTTGCAGGTTCGGGGCAGAGTATGCCTGCATATCCTCTGCCCTCACTCCCCCATAAACAGCAGTGGTTAGTAGAAAGTATAAAAAGCCAAGTATTTGTGTGCACACACGTGCATTCATCAAAGAAGCAAGTGCCATCTGCAAAAGAGTGAGGATCTTTGCTGCAATCTCCCATCCCTTGCCTCCCTCTTTTCTGCTTACCTTGACAAGAAGAAGGGATCCTCTGAAATCACTAAGAAGAAAAAGATGCAGGCTCACAAAAAGCGGTTTGCATGGAGACAGGAAAGTATGTTTTAAATCCGCATTGCCCCAAACGACATGGGGATGCTTTATTTCCAATTACAACCTGCATTTTTAAAATCCGACACAAGAGGGAAGCAAAAAGAGACCGTGGAGATGCACCCTTTAATGTGGATTAGATGGGATAGGAATAGCAGCACCTGTATGCTACTGTATGTCACTTTTGAGATGTTTTTTTTAATGTGTTGCAGGTACAGCATAGCTTAGGTTTGTTATGGCTCTTGTGTAGCAGTTTGACATTAATCCTGTTGCTAAATACAGCCATCATCTGAAGTTTTAATGTGAACAGTGTGTTCATCTGCAGTTGCAGAATTTAGGAGTTACTAGCAGAGACTGACACTTTCTCCTCTTTTTTCCCAAGGGGATTGGTTTCTAGCCCATTCATTATTTTAAAGTTTTAATGCTCAGAGGGATTTCCTGGAATCATAAATAACAAGGGATGGTTGTACCTTGTGTTGAAGAACACACCAACCTTGCCTTTCTCTTCTCACACCCTTAGCACAAGCCAGCATTAAGCCCTGAGATGTGTTGCAGGGGACAAATGGCTAATGATGTCACCAAATTCAGCTGGCCGGCCTGCTGGCTATATTTGGACTCTGCCTCAGTAGAAGATACAGATTGATCCACTTAAAAGCAGTGTGTGTGCGCCCAGCATCTAGCGGCTTCAGATTATAACTGTCTGAAAAGATTTTATTGCACACTCTGCATTTAACAAGAACATTACTTCTTTCTTTCTCTCTCTCTCTCTCCCTCTTTCTCTCTCTCTCACACACAGGATATTTAGTCATTTTTGTGTATCCTTAATGAAATATGTTTTTAAAGTGTGAATTTCTGCTGGAAAAAGCTGTTAACTGTCATAAAGCGAATCATATCCTCTGAAGATCACAGTTTGTATTCTTTACCATTAAAGTGGGCCGGAGGCTGGACAGTTTTATACATTAAGGCACTCTAGATAGATGGCGTGCCTTGTGTGGGTTTTGTATTTATTATACTTTATTGTGTATGTGAGAGGTGTATAAAGTGAGGGAGTGTGCTCTTTTGTGTAAGCACACAGTCTTATTTCTAGATTTTCACTGTTCTTCTAAGGAAGCTATAATAGCATTTTAGTCTCATGGTAACCATTGAGAAATATGATGAAAAGTGAAGGTGATGGTTTCAGGTTGTGGGCTGTGCTGGATATGAGATACTGGACTAGATTTATTTGGTTCATTCATTTGTTTAGATTTGTAGCTCATCTTCCTCATGTCACAGAGCCAAGGGCAACATACATATGGATCTCAGTGATTGTTTAGCGGTAGGAATTCATACTCCAGCAATTTCACAGTGGAACCCTTGTAAAGCACTATATATGGGCTGCCCTTGAAGAAAGTCTGGAAGCTGCAAGTGGCGCAGATTGTTGCATGAGATTGCTGAAGGGCATTATGGGCTCGGCACATATCATTCTTGCCTTAAAAGAATTATACTGGTTGCCAGTTTGTTGCTGAAACCAAACGACTTGGACCTCAGGTACCTTTGAGAACTTCCTGCCATATAGGCCTGCTTATATACTGTGATCATGTGCCATGGCCTTCCTGGCAATGCATTAACTCCAACTGAGGGGGCTCATGAGTGGAGCTTCTCCTTGATAGCTGCCAAGTTTTGAAATGTCCTTCTCATTGAGGTGCACCAAGCAAACCACTGTACAATGTTTTAGCTGTACACTTCACCCTTTCCTTCAGCAAAGAAGAAGGCTGCGCTCCTCTCCCTGACACAGAAATTTAAAATGTTTGCTTGTTTTTAATGTTTAATATTATGTGATTTTCTTGCATTCTTGTTGAATTTTATGATCCACTCTGAAGTATAGTGAGTAAAATAAAAAAATTGGATGGATGGAATAGTAGGAAGGTAGGTAAATAAAGGGAGGGAGGGATGGATGGATGGGTGGGTGGGTGGGTGGGTGCAAAGAGATGTTTTTGTTTCTCAGAGATGTCAACAGATGTAATTAATAAGGATGTACATGAACTGAAATTGAACCAAATACCCTTAGTTTGGGTTTGATTCACACAGCTTTTTTCAAATAAGAGGGTGGCTCAGTTCACATGCAAATCTTGGTTCACTTGGTTGCGAACTGATTGAACCAGTTTGCACATCTCTAGTAACTGATCATACCATCCATTTGGCATCTATATCTTCTTGGGGTTCATGGTATCGGAGTAGTCAGGTTAAAAAAAGTGTACTCATTAAGGGTGGCTTCTGGCTACATTATTTCACACACAACCCCTTTCCTCCTCTACTTGCTTTATGGCTGTAGCTTTTGTGGAGTAGACCATTCCATAACCTCTGGTGGAACAATGTCATCTGTGAAGCTCCAGGAACTATAATCCTGCAATGTCCCACAGAGTCTTATTATTGGTCTCCCAAAATCAAATTGATGAGGTCTCTTGAAGAAAGTCATAATGGTTTCAAATTATTTGTTGAACTTTAACGTAGGTATGGTGCAGTTGAGGTTTTCAGTTCCATGAGATAAAGCAAGGAGAGCATATAATGTCTTCCAGTATCTTCCCTTTTAACCATAGCTTTCCTTATTGCAGGGTAACACTCCATGAAAAGGAGAATCTCATGAATGCAGAAAACCTTGGCATCGTTTTTGGCCCGACCCTGATGCGGGCTCCAGAGCTCGATGCAATGGCTGCCCTGAATGATATCCGTTACCAGAGACTTGTGGTGGAGATGCTTATAAAGAATGAAGATATTTTATTTTGAACCTGTTAATGTGAGTTTGTCTGTGTGTGGGTGTGCATCTTTTAAATGGAGAGTAGCAAAAACCCAGCAATGCTGAAGGAGTACTGTGAAGTAATTAAGCAAGCAAGCAGCTGAATATCTATCGTGAGCTTTCAATGTACGAAAGATGCTTAATATTTTGCTTGCGTATCATTCAGAGAAAGTCGAGAAAGGATTGGAATGTACTATACTTCTTGGGGCTTGCAAAGTAGCTGGAAACATGGATCAAAGCAACCATTCAAGTGTCATTAGAGAGGTCACGTTTAATACCTGCTACCCTGAATTTGTTGAATTCCTGATAAGGGGGCATTAGGTGTTGACTTGCTGCTCACCTGAGGGGAAGTTTTCAGCTGTTTTGCACACCCTTAGTTCATTCCGGTATTAGTGGATTTGGTCATCTCACCATAATACAGAAAATTCAAGCTTCCGTGGCCTGCTTCTTTTTCACCCTCTTTTGTGAGGCTTTGGCTACAAAAGAATACAACGGAACACACACAGCATCTGTGTTCCGGAACAGCCTGTGATTGTCATTTAGCATGTTATTCAGTGTAAATCTGTTGTGGACTTCCTTCTGTGTTCTGTAATTTGTTTCTGGTACTTTGTGGGATGGGCAGCAGATTGCAGAGAATCAGGACCAATGACTCATCTTTGACTTCATCAGTCATTCTTTTCTTGCTTTGAACGACACTTTCTTGCTACCTTCTATAAAAATTGTTTTGAAAATGGACTATGTTTTGTTTACCAGGTAGATATTCGGGTTCCCATGTTAAGTAAAAGCTTTTCCGTACGGTGCCTGTTCAGAATGGCAAAACTGAATGCGGAGTGCTTTGTTGTTTTTAAATTGTCCTTTTGTACCTTTATCAGGCATGTGTATTAATTTATTAAAGTTTTGCTATGGAACCTTACCAAGTCTGGCTGTACTTTTCTCCCAGTATCACTTTAAACTTGAGACATCATATTCTGCATATTGTCACTTGGGTAGCAAGTCTCACTTGGCTTTTGAATATATTCCCAAATCGGTATGCATCACAGAGGAAGTTTGCAAGCCTGTTACATCTTAATTGTGCATAAAATCGCTGATCTCTTAGCTATCTATTCTGCATGGGATAGATCATAATGAGGCATTTATGACCTCTACTTGCATTTATTCCTCATCATTGCTGGAATAACCCAAGGGTGCAATCAGACATGGTTAAAGGGATGTCCCTATGCAAATTTGAGCCTTGAAGGACAGACATAAAATAAAAAATCAACTTACTGTGTCCCAGAGTCTTTAAACATGCATCCCTTTCCCAATTGAGAAATCATCACTCCAAGGGCAACTCACTTTGGGGGAGAGATTGGGCAGGAAGCTATGGAAGCTCCTGTAGCCAATCCCACCTGGAAACAGCTTCTATGGAAACAGCAACAAATCAGGGCCACAACTGTACGGCAGATAAGCAGCCAATCAGTGGAAAGGATTTGTCATCAAAAAAAGGTGAAGATGAAGGAAGAAAGAAGAAAGTGTGTAAAGCACCTTTTTATGCATCGACAGATGGGCTGATCCTTGGTAAAGAGGTAACCAAAAAGGCCCTGTCTAATTGCACTCCAAGTCTAAAGTCAACAGTTCTGAAACAGCTTTATACTGGTAAAATAAAGCAAGAAAGAATTCATAGGCATATTAAAGCCACAGAACTACATGGCTCTGTTCTAATCATTTTTCACTTCTACTATAGCTAAAGCTGAAGCATAGGATAAAACTGTTATAATTTACCTTTTGAGGTTTTAACAGGCTTTCTTTCAAGATAATGAGGAGGGAATACCCTTGGATCCAGATCATTCTTATGTTGCCTGCACAAAGGAAAGGAGTGTAAGACTGGTTTAGAAATAATATCCCTTATGTTTGCCAGAACAATTTCAATGAAGTCTGTTCTTCATTGCAGCAATGCCATCTAAAGGATTAATAAACTCTCCAAAGGATGATTTTAATAAGCAATTTTCTGTGCACATTCCCAATTAAATGTACAACGGGTGATATGTGGGTCAGTCTAGGGTAGCACATCCTGTATTCTAAACAAATCATAGTTGTAAGCTTAATTTGCCCAATGCTGACCACCACCATTCTGTTTTGCCCCCTTTCCCATCGGGGAGAAATGATCCAAAGTGATAAATTATTCACTTGATTTTGTGTAGTTTAGCAAATTATGCAAATCAGTTCCTATCACTATTTCCAAAATACCCTTGGAAGAGATTATCTGTCTCGTGCAGTTTCATCTACAACGTCCTCTGGAAATTTCTCACTCACAAGCTTTGACGAAATATGCAGTCACGGCTACAGTCTTTGGTAGCATATTTTGGAGCAAATTACTAAAGGCCCCATCCGCTCCCAGCATGGCGCAGATTCACTCTGCTGTCAGTTTTTCCTGTCAGAGTTCTATAGACAGCAACAAGGCAACCTCTGCGTGACTCTTGAGGATTGGTAGTGTGTTTTGTACGCAGCCTTGACGAAGAAACAAAAGATACTCTTTAATTGTCAGAGGTCTGTACTCTAAGGACCTCAAATTCCTGCTACCAAGACGCAGTTTTGTGAGTTATTTTTTCACAAGTAAAAAGAAGCAAACAAAAAAGTGCCCTAGTAGTATTTTGATAGTGGCAGGACAAGAATTATTCTCTTGTTTGGCACAAAAACTGTGTACTTAGTGGCTTTCTGCCCTAAGGACATACATTGTGACATAGCACACTCCTATCTGGGCTTTTAAATTTCCGAATATCCTTATTTCCAACATGGTTACTGTATATTCTGGCGTATAAGACTACTTTTTAACCCAGGAATATCTTCTCAAAAGTCGGGGGTCATCTTATATGCCAGGTGTTGTCTTCTTATACAGCAAGTATATCCCAAACTCTATATTTTAACTGGAAAGTTGGGGGTCGTCTTATACGCCCAGTCATCTTATACGCCGGAATGTATGGTAATTCTCTCCTGCCAACGCAAGTTTCCATTTTATTTGTATACCACCTTTCCAAAAGAAAAATTGCCCAAGGCAGTTTACAACAAACAGAAAATATACAGTGCAAAATAATAATCAAAACATTATAATAAAAATACATGATAAAAATTGCACATCATACAAAACATTGCAAAATAAGCCAGAAACACACAATCAAATAAGTTGAATTGAGACAGCTGAGGCCAAGTGGAGTCCAGAGCAGTTGACCAAAGGCCCCAGTCCCACAAAGACTCATCTCATCCAAGATACCCATGCCCAGCCAGGCTGGAGAGTCAACTTAGAGAGGGCAGAGTGGTCTAGGCTGCCACCACTAGACCTGTCCTTTATGGTCTCTGGTGTAGCTGGGACCAGGTAGAGTCCAGAGCAGCTGACAAGAAGGACCCAGTCCTGCAAGGAATCATCTCCAAATGATAAGGGCCCATCCAGGCCAGAGAGTCATCCAGAGGACAGAGTACTCTAGGCTGCCACCAGTAGACCACCCCCAGGAGGGATGACAAAGTTCTCAGAGCAGTATGGTACTGGAAAGCTAAATGAGGGGAGCCAGCAATTAGTAAAGAAAATGATTATTGGAAAGAAAGGAAGTAATGAATATATTGAAGCTGTGGTTGAACCTTCTTCAGTCCATCTTCAGATCTGGCTACTCTCACCCTTTCATTTATTTCCTGACCGGAGAGTCCACAAATAATATGGATAAAAATGAAAAAGTGTGAGCAGTCACACCTGAAGACGGACCAAAGGAGGTTTAAAGTGAAGATGTGACCATAGCCTAATATTCTCATTTCTGAAATTTTAGAATTCCAGGATTCTGGAACTGAGGGAATGAAAGCAAGTGAGAAGCAGAGAATATAGCCAATTGCTG
The DNA here is from genome assembly GCA_023333525.1 of Aspidoscelis tigris stejnegeri. NCBI lineage: Eukaryota > Metazoa > Chordata > Lepidosauria > Squamata > Teiidae > Aspidoscelis > Aspidoscelis tigris. The sequence goes on from JALMGA010000010.1 coordinate 27,742,906, forward strand.
GACAGAAGCCCTTGCTAGGGGTGTTTACCAAGCACAGAGAGGAAATAGGAACCGTTGTTAAGGGTGGTGTCGCCTGATGTGGAGGTGAATGAAGGCTGCAGTGTGGCAAAATAAGTTTGCTTTTATTCCTGTTATGTACGGAAGGCACTTTAACTATGCATCTGAGAATGGGATGCTTTTTTCATAAAGAAACAACTTGAAAAAGCGTGTCTAACCTCCCCATACGATTGAACTGGTTGTTCAGGTTTTTTCATGCTGCAACTTCAGCTGTTTTCCAGTTTGTTGTCTCTTAGGCACTGTCACAATATGGAATATTTATTTATTTATTTGTTTGTTTGTTTGTTTGTTTGTTTGTTTCCATTTCTATCCTGCCCCATACCCGAAGGTCTCTGGGCGGGTAACAACGGATCAAACAACATATTTAAAAACATATTAAGAACAAAATACAGATTAAAACATATTAAAAACAGAATACAAATTAAAACAAGGTACTTGGTTAAAAATTCTGATATAAGCCGTGTATATTGGGATTTATAACTATTTTCTTTACATTGAATATTTTACTAGCCCACAGGTGAAATAAAAGTTAGATCAGACCTAATGTTGGTTATTAAAAATGTAGCAAAGACAGAGTCATTTTATAATAAGTTATTTCATATTTATCTTCAAAAGTGCTGTATTTCCTGTGCTAAGTGAGCTAAGCGTGTAGCCTGTGAATTGTTGATTTGGACATTACAGAAGGTGAATTGTGTATTGTAAATGAGGACCATTTAGGATAATTGGATTTCTTCATTTGAACAGTATTTTCCCCATTGGCAATTATATCTATCAGTAGGTCCTGGAGTTTTAGCAGATTGATGGTTTCGTTTGGGACTGTCTTGTATAAATTTAGAATTAATGATACATCCCCAGCAACTCTGGCAGCTGTTTGGAAATCCATTTCCAAAGTGTGCGGTAATGTTAATTGCCAGTAACTCTTTGCTTAGAGTTGAGGGTGGGCTTGGGGTTTCAGATATTCTTGTATCCCCCTTCCCTTTGTAACTGCAGAAAGGAGATGAGTAATCTAGGTAGTATATTCATCCATCCATCCATCCATCCATTCTTCTTGCCGTATACCCAAGGGTCTCATGGCGGGTTACAACATATAAAATAAACACATTAAAACCAATAACATATTAAATATATTAAAACCATGGCAGTGCCTGAATGTGGGGAGGAAAAGACTGTTCCTTTACTTAGCCAAATGCCAGCGTAAAGAGGTGCATCTTCACAGCTTATCTAAACACTTATTGTGGAGGTGCCTGATGTACTTCAGGAAAGAGACTATCCCTCAGTCTGGGAGCCACCACTAATAAGGTCCTGTCCCGAGTGCCCAAACTTTTTGTTGCTGTAAATGGTAGTACAACCAGGAGAGCCTCTCCCCACCCCCAGATCGTAGGGCGTGGGCAGGTCAATATGGAAGAAGGCGTTCCTTTAGGTATTTGGGGGCCAAGTCATTTAGGGCCTTATAAGTCAAAGTTAACACCTTGAACTGGGCTTGGTGGTGAATTGGCAGCCAGTGCAACTTCTTTAAGACTGGCGTGATGTGCGTCCAGCCAGCTGTTCCTGTCAGCAGTCTAGCGGCTGCGTTCTGCACCAGCTGCAGCTCCTGAGCCACCAACTTCCTTCTACAGGTCTCAGAACTATCCACTGGCAGCAAGAGTATCTGAGTCGCATCTCCTCAGTTTTCCATCTGGCTGTGGGCAGCTTTGAAATCTATCTCCTCGACACCCTATGCCAATAGGGCATAAAGGCATATGGAGGGACTTCAACCACCCTCCAAGCCCCACAAACCTCAGTGTGTGAAAAGCAGTTGTAGGGCCCTCAAGGTGATGAAACAGGCCATGGTTCTATGCTGGCCGCCTGAGTCTGCGCACAGGGGGAGGAGGAGGAGGAGAAGAGTTGGCTTTTCTACCCCATTTTTCTCACCCCTTTAAGGGGACTCAAAGCACCTGACAAATCTTTCTATTCTTCTCCCCAAAACAGAATACCCAGTGAGGTAGATGGGGCTGTGAGAGCTCAGAAGAGAGCTGTGATGAGCCCAAGGAACGAATAAGGAAATCAAGGGGCAATCAATCAGGGATTTTTCCAGGAATTCCTTTAAGAAAAATCACCCAACTCTTAGATGCACACAAAAAAAAAGCCTTACAAACAGTTGTTCAAATATGTGGCTGAAAACCATTTTCCACACTGCAGCCTACATTTGTCTCCTAGTCAGGCGACTCCTGCCCTGACTATGGGTACTAGTCACTGATTGGCCATTTACCTCTATGTTTATGTAGTATGCTTCCCAGTCTGGGTTAAAGAAAGAAACACCTTCAGAGCTATGAAATCGTAGATGTTGAAGAGGTGACATTTCTCACACTTCAAGATGTGGAAAAACAAATGCAGAGGGAAAATGTCTGTTGTTACAGACTCAAGATTCATCCAGAGGGTGCCTCTTTAAGCATGTCTGATTGTAGCCCAAGCCACTCTTCACAACCTGCCTCCCCTGCTTCTACTTCCCTAAACCACACTATTTAGAAAAGCAGATTAAGGAAGGTTTAATTTAAACTATGGGTATTTTTCCACCACGCTCCTTTAATCCAGATCTAAGAAGATCTGGATCTAGGGAATGGGTACTTCCCTTAATCTGGATCTAGTAGATCTGGATTAAGGGAAGTACCCAATGTGTTTCCATGGGTAGTCTAGCACCCAATAGCAATGGGTGCTAGTTCACACCAAAGATCAGCACAGACTTCAAAGATGCTCTGGAGCTATTTTGCACAGACTTCGAAGTGACTTCGAAATGACTTCGAATCCTAGGTTTTGGGGCTCCCACCCCATGGGTGCCCCCTCCCCCTAGCCTCCTCTAGACCCCATTGCCAAACTAATGTGGAAACAGGCTCCCTTTAATCTGGATTTTCTGTCTGAAGACCCCATTGTAGACCCCATTAATGCAGTCTACAGAAAATCCGTATTAAAGACCAAAAAGTACACATATGATCCAGATTTCCACAGCGGCAGTGGAAACAATCGGGTCCCAAATGGGTGCCGTGGTGGAAATGGGGCCATCTGGCTCACACCCAAATGGGTCCTTAATGGGTGCAAAAATGGGTACTTTCTGACAGTGGAATAACACCGTATGTTTTCCTATAAGCTTAACTTACAAAGCTAGACAAGTTTTCAGAAAAAACATGTCTGATGATATGCTAATTCATACAAATCCTGAAAGTGACGATCTGTTATATTCTGAGGGCATTTATGTGCCTCCACTAGTATAAAATGCTGATTATTCTTTGGTTTTTAATCCCACACGTGTGTCTATTTTAGGAACTTCACTGAAGTTCATTGGCTTCTGGGAGGGGTGCAGGCTATTCTCTTGTTCACTTCAGTTGAGGGTGGAATGCATTTCTCCATTCCTATTTTCCTGATTTTTCCCCCAAGCTAACTAAGCAAAATAGAGCTAAGTGCCTGGAAAATTCAAGTTCCTAAAGGGGGTTGATTTAAAGGTAAAATGGCAAAAGATGAAAAATAATTTGACTCCCTCCTAGACAGGTAAAAAGTGCCACATCATCACATTCTTGAACTTTTCAAAACTAGAAGTGGGAACAACTTATATTCTAAAATGGATATTAAGTCTTAAAATAATGCACTGTTCTACTTTCTGTTTGAAACATAACAGTGCTTGGCAAACCCATCCTAAACTTAACATTCAAAGCAGAATAACACAAAAGGATGTTTGATTAGTCTTTCCAAGTGCTACTATTGGTCTAGTGGTCAAGGAGCTGGACACTTATCTGGGAATACTGGGTTTGATTCTGCGCTCCTCCACAAAGGCAGTTGGGTGACCTTGGGCTAGTCACAGCTCTCTTCTGAGCTCTCACAGCCCCACCTATCTCACAGGGTGTCTGTTGTGGGGAGAAGAATAAAAAAGTTTTGTCTGCCACTTTGAGTCCCCTTAAGTGGGTGAGAAAAGTGGGCTAGAAAAGACAACTCTTCTTATCTGGGAATACTGGGTTCGATTCTGCCCTCCTCCATGAAGCCAGCTGGGTTACCTTGGGCTAGTCACAGTTTTCTTCTGAGCTCTCACAGCCCCATCTACCTCACAGGGTGTCTGTTGTGGGGAGAAGAATAGAAAGCATTGTCAGCTGCTTTGAGTCCCCTTAAATGGGTGAGAAAAGCGGGGTAGAAAAGCCAACTCTTCTTTTTCCGCTTGTTCTCATAACTAGGGGCGTGTTCCCATCTACTTCAAACCCAGATTACTCTGGTCCACAGTAATCCAGGTTCGGATGCGGGCTGCTCCCAAAGTGAACCCACAGGTGCACACAAGCACACCTGCAAACAGCACAGCATGAAACAGTTCAGAATGTTATGTCAGGAACTGAAGAGTCACAACCCTCTGCTTTCTGTAATATTTCCTATCCATTTCATTAGAAATTCTCTTTCTGGTAGTGTTGAATTTGTTATTGTTAACATTTCATCCATACATACTGTCCATATGTGTAGAGTCTTGTTAGCATCCAGATTTCTCCAATAGCTTCGTCCTTGATCATTCATTATCTCATTTAGCATAACATACCAAAGTTCCTGGAACCATCTGCCTATATTTAAATTATCTGCATACTTCCAACTTATAACAATTCTATGGTGGGCAGCAAAAATTAACCAGTATAATGCCAAGTGTAGGTGATGTCCTCAAACAAGTGCAATATAAAAATTTGCACTGAAGAGGAATTAAATTAAATTTTGGAGCTCATGAAGTGTTTAGGGGGTCGTAGGGTGGGCTAGGGTCACAGGTGAAGTACATATTGTACATAGAAGAAACCACTCATAAGTATATTATTGATAATTAGAATACAGTATGTACAAAAATCCAATAAAGATATTTTTTTTAAAAAAAAAACAAACCCTCTGCTTTCTGGGCAGATTGTTCTACCACTGAGCTACGTGCCTTCCCATGGAATGTGTGGCGTAGACAAAAAGAATCCAGACAGTAAGCCAGGGAGATGTTAGCTTAGCAAAAATAGACAGCTATGCTGGCTTCCAGTTGCTGTTTCCCTAAGCAGGTGTGATGAAACAGGACTCTCTGTTCTCATTTCCTAAACACCCCAGTTGGGGGTTCTTCAGAGGCTGATCTTAGATGCTTTGGCCATCCCAGGATCTAGCTAGACACAAAGGCAGAAGTAATGGGCATCCACCATCCTCCCCTCCTGCTGCTCCTTGGATCAGGTAAACCATTTCAGTTCTCTTTTTGCTTATTTATCTTCTCAGAAACAAAAGGAAAAATACACACACCTTTTTTCAAAATATATATATTTGGTCGTCCCCCCATGCAAGTCGTTTGGTGCCAATTGGGCTTGCATGGGGCCGGGTGTGGGACCAAGATCGAATCTCGGGTGTCCCCATGCCATTTCCGGTAACGTGGGCTGGGGGTGGATTCATCCATCCCCATGCAAACCATGCCAGGATCCTTATTTTACTCCCTTTTCCATGGAAAGGAAGTAAGGGGATGCAGAGGCTTGAGATTTCTCCCTTTTCCAGGGGGGCAACCTTATTGCCCCCCTGGAAAAGAGAGAACACTCAAGCCTCTTCCCCCCCCCCCACCCACCATTCACGATCTCAGCTGACAGGAAAGAGGTTTGAGTTCACTTTGGGAGTAAAACCTTACTCCTGAAGTGAGCTGAATTATCTTTCCTGTCAGCTGAGACGTGGGAACAGGGGATGCAGAGGCTGCAGTGTTCCCCCTTATCTTGTAACCTAAAAAGCAAAGATTTGAGATTCTTCTTGCAGCTTAAAAGCAAAGAGAGATGGAATACATGGTTTTTTGCTTTGTAATTACAGTCAGGGAATGAATCATATGGGACAGCAAATAGCAAAAGGGGAATGTCCCAGAGCATAGAGTGAAAACTTTTTCTTCCATATTTTCCCCCATTAAAGAACTGGGTCTTTTCTGAGATTTAGGACTATGTATAGTATAACTATTACAAGCATTTCTCTGTATGGAAAGCTGGTGGAGAAGTCACCCTGATTGACATCTCCATGTGGTGCTGAAGGACTGTTATTAATTCGTAGGAAACAGTTCGTTGCATCTGGCCTGAAATGTGAGACCTTTCCGGTCTCGAGCAGAAATGGGATATTTTGTTTCCTGCAAGAGTATTTTTTTTAAGGGCAGCATTAATACGATGCCACCCTAGGGAAGCCACAGCAACAATTTACAAACAACAAACCTTCTTGAGAGGTTTAACATAGGCCAGTGATGGCGAACCTTTTGAGCTCAGTGTGTCAAAATTCGCAAGAAAACCTAGCTTAACTCGGGTGCTGTGTCACATCTAGAAATATCCATAATTTTGTGATATTTGTAGCTCTAGTAAAAGTTATATTTTTGATATATGTATTTTATTAAAAGCAAAAACAAATAATTCTTTACATTAGTGACTTTTGTTGCTGAATTTTGTTAGCTAAATCTTCAATTGAAAGTTTGTATTTCGTACACTTCAAGAACAAGCAAGCACTACACGCCCGGGTGCCAGGATGACGATGTGTGTCACCCAAAAGGGCTTGGCGTATCACCTGTGACACACATGTCATAGGTTGGCCATCACTGACATAGGCAATGGAACGAGCAGGCAATGAAATTCAACTGGAAAACCTGTGATAAAACATGGTTGCAGACGTGGGCATAATGTACACTAACACCGCCAAAAGTCATGGAAGAGTGAAGGGTGTTATGTCATGGAGCAATAAGTGTGACCCAAAAAAAGCAGAACTGTGCAATATGGCATAATAACCTAAAAACTGTGACAAGTGAGACTGCTAAAGTTCATGGAATTGACACTTGAACAGGCCTGTTTAGAACTGGACTGGATATTTCTATACTGTGCTATCTGCTAATGACATTTATGGCTGGATCTCCGTGCGCCACCCAAGATAAGAACATAAGGGGAGCCCTGCTGGATCAGGCCGCAGCCGATCTAGTCCAGCATCCTGTCCCACACAGTGACCCACCAATTGCTCATGGACACCTCAAGCAGAGACAAGGGCAAACTTTCTCCTGCTCTCGAATCCCAGCAAATAGACATATGCATCCATTCTGGTAGCCATGGATACATCTGTCATAAATTTGCATAACCTAAGGAACCCCTTCTCCCATACTGACTTGGCCATGCCTTAAGATCTGGAGCTGAGGCCCTCCTGGTTATCCCACTGCCCTCAGTAGTGAAACAGGTGGGCACCGGGGAAAGGGCCTTCTCAGTGATGGCCCCCAGGTTATGAAATAGTCTCTCCCTTGAGGTGCGTCCTGCCACTTCTCTTTATATATTCAGGAATGCGGTGAAGACGCACCTCTTTGCCCTGGCCTTTGGCTGATCTATTATACTTCCCACCCACCCACCCATGGCAGATACTATTATTTTAGTATTTTAATATGTTGAATCTTTTAAATGTTTTTAAGTATATTATTGGTTTTATAATTGGTTTTAATTCATTGTTTTAAAGGTTGTTACCCACCCTGAGACCTTCAGGTATAGGGCTGGATAGAAATATAAATAAATAAATAAATAAATAAATAAATAAATAAATAAATAAATAAATAAATAAATAAATAAATAAATAAATAAATAAATAAATAAATAAATAACCCTTAACCCTTCCGTAAAGCCATCTGGGCTGGTAGCTGTCACCACCTCTTCCGGCAGCAAATTCCATAGCCCGATGACCCTCTGGGTGAATGTCATGTCATGTTGTCTAGGGCATTGCATCTCCATTTTCTGTGGCTTAACACACCCACTGGGAAATGTGAAGCAGCTGGAGGTAAGGACATGAAATAGTGCTTGAAAGGCAAGTGCCTGGGTTTCAGTGGTTCAGTATCTTGAGACATTCTTGCACAATGGATTGGAAGCTTGAGGGCAGGGACCTGTCTAAGATTAATATAATACTGTAACCTGCCCTGAGACCTTCGGGTATAGGGTGGGATAGAAGTACAAATAAATAATAAATGGGGACATAGGGGTGCCTGTGGGCACAGCAGAGAGGGTCCTTCCACAGATTCATGTGCCCCTGGACACCTTCCACCCTGGCCATCAAGACACAAATTAATGTTTATGTTATTCATTGCCTTTCTATAAAAGCACAAAACTGATCTGCAAAAGATAAGGAGGGAGCATACAATTTTCAGTCTGAAAAGGTGTAAATATAATATAACTGAGGTATTCATGTGGCTTTATGTTGTCCTGCAGTTGCCCTGGTCCTGTGCTCCGAGCATGAAAGTCGCCTCGTTAAAGCTTTATTTGACAACTATAACCAAGTTGTTCGCCCAGTAAACCGTCATACCGAAGCTGTTAACGTTACCCTTGGATTGCAGCTTATCCAGTTAATCAATGTGGTATAGTAGTATTATGGTTTTATCGTGAATAGCTGCAATATTAATTTTTCAGGCAGTGGTGTGGATCGTAATGTCAATTGACTTTTAAGACTGTTTTGATTTTTTTTGTTGAGTTCTCCGATTAACTGGCAGGGCCCCAAGGCGAACTGAAGATGAATTGGAAGGAAGGATGTACACAAAAGAGAATTTGTATTCATTCAGATAGATCCCATTCGAATGTGGTAGGGTTCATATTCGATACGAATGTTCAATCCCATATGAATGCATAGGAATAGCATACAAATCCTATGCCAGTTTGGTCTAGCGGTTAGGGAACTGAACTCTTATCTGGAAATACCGGGTTCGATTCTGCCCTCCCCCATGAAACCAGCTGGGTGACCTTGAGCTAGTCACAGCTCTCTTCTGAGCTCTCACAGCCCTACCTACCTCACAGGGTGTCTGTTGTTGGGAGAATAGAAAAGCTTTGTCAGCCCCTTTGAGTCCCTTAAATGGCTGAGGAAAGAGGGATAGAAAAGCCAACTCTTCTTCTTCTTCTTCTTCTTCTTCTTCTACTACTACTACTACTACTACTACTACTACTACTACTACTACTACTACTACTACTACTACTACTATACAAATCCTATATGAATCCCATACAAAGCTTGATACAAATGTATCAAAACATTCAATTTCAATTTGAATGTCCGAATTTGGCCAAATACGTACAAATTTTGAATGTTATGAATTTTTGTGCACATTCCTAGTTGGAAGAAAAACTATCTGCCACTCTACAAAGTATGCCCACCATGACATGGCCAGCAGATTACAGTTGGATCCAGATTAACTTTTATTGACTAGAATGATATCATTGTTATTTCAGTGACGTCATTGGGTCAATTGGTCACGAGTCAATTCGAGTTCCATTCAGAAACTGAAGGAACAGAAGTTCCTTGTGGCTTGATCCAGAGAGGGAAATCCATCAGGTTGGAAGGTGTCAAAATAGGATGGGTCTCTTGAACAAGGCATCTCCCATGTAGCCTCTGGCTAACTCCTGCTGGTTACCACAGATACAGGCAGTAAGCCCAGGAGTGGAGTGTGTTGAGGAAAGAGATGCATCAACACAGGTGAAAGGTCTACCCATTAGAGTCACACCAGGGTGATGTGGGAAACATGCCGAAAATCAAATACAAGAAGAAGAAGAAGAAGAATAGTTGGCTTTTCTACCCCGCTTTTCTCACCCATTTAAGGGGACTCAAAGTGGCTGACAAAGCTTTCTATTCTTCTCCCCACAACAGAACACCCTGTGAGGTAGGTGGGGCTCTGAGAGCTCAGAAGAGAGCTGTGACTAGCCCAAGGTCACCCAGCTGGCTTCATGGGGGAGGGCATAATCGAACCCGATATTCCCAGATAAGAGTCCAGCTCCCTGACCACTAGACCAAAGTAATTTGCTAAAAATGTATTTCCCTTTTCCAGCACCGGGGATCCCTCACTTTCATCTACATAGGGTTTGGAAAAGGTAACATTTATACTCTTTGCCGGTGCCACCACCAGGGGTGTACATGTATGCAATTTTCAGGATTCGATTTGATTTGAATCAAATATCTGAAAATTTGAGTTTATCCACATTCAGTTCAAATTGAGTGAATTCAAATCTATTCGTTTGAATTGACTATTCGAATTCGCACATCCGAATGTCAACAACATGTTTATGTGCCCATATGCATCCGTACACATCCGTACACATCCCGTATTTATCTCATATGCATTCCATTTTCATCCCATACGGATCCGTACAAATGAGTATGGATGTGCGAAAGATGCGTACAGGCAAGTACGCATCATGTATGTATCTGTACACATATGAATGTCTGAATAATTCGGAGAAATAGATTCCAAGATTCAAAATTTGTTTGAATGTTTACATTCGAATTTATAGACATTCAGTTAGAATTTGAATGTCCGCATTTGATCAAATTCGATCGAATTTCAAATGTTTTGAATCTTCGTACACATCCCTAGCCACCACTGAAAACAGAACTGAGCTGTAAGTCTGTAATTCTAAGACCACTTTCTTGGAAACCAGAGCCAATGGCACAAGGAAATTTATGGGTCAGAAAAGAGACATTTACATAATTAGTCTGGGCCCAGCTCAAATACATTAGTCAGAAAGACAACTACTAGATCATCCAGAGAATTCCTGATGGAGGTGGCTCAGGTTAATGAGTGTCACTTTGTGGTTAGCCACAGCGGGGCCTTCTCTGTGGTGGCTCCTATGCTTTGGAATGCTTCTTCTGAAGCCTATGGGTACCTACACTGGAAGCTTTCAGGTAGCCTCCCTATGTGAATGGTTCCTTCCCACACACAGTTTTAATTCTATTAATATAGTTTAATGAAGTTTCTGTTTTTTATTTTTGTTTTGTTTGTTACTTTGGGATCATAAGATGGGAAACGGTATAGAAATATTCTAAAGAAAAAAATAACAATAATTGCAAAAAAATGCCACTGCCAAGCCTTTCTTAAAAAAATAAAGAGCCTCTCATCCCTTTCTTGTTTTCTCTAATCCTGGCATTTTGTTCTTTTCAGGATGAAGTAAACCAGATTGTAGCAACTAATGTACGGCTCAAACAGGTAACTCACTGACACAAGTAGTTAATGGTAACCCACTTACATCATCAAAGGCTGGAGCTACACACTAGTCTTAGTCCACCCTTGAACAGTCTGGTGCAAGGAGGCCACATCTGAAGTGGAACAGTCACGCTTGTTCCACATAATATATCCACAAATCTGTGTTTTTCACAGAGTGGATTTCCCCCCAGCAAATGGTACATTCAGGGCCACCCTTAGGGTGAAGTGACACAGGCTGCAGAGTTCAGGGGCAGCAGAACAGCCCAGAACAGCCTCACTCACAGGCAATGCACGATCCCCAACAATTGGAAAGCATAGTACATAAGCAAAGCGGTAGAGGGTTTGCACCAAGTGGATAGCACCCATAGTCAGGGCAGGTGTTGCCTGACTAGGAGACAAATGTAGGCTGCAGTGTGGGAAAAGGTTTTCAGGCACATATCTGAACAACTGTTTGTAAGGCTTTTATGTGTGCATCTAAGGACTGGACGCTGTTTCTTAAAGGAATGCCTGGGAAAAGCCCTGTTCAATTGCACCCTTGATTTCCTTATTCATTTATTATTTATTATTTGTATTTCTATCCTGCCCTATACCCAAAGGACTCAGGGCAGGTAACAACATTTTAAACCAGACATATATTAAAACAACAACAGTATATGGCCAGGTTGGGTGAGGGGGACATAACAACCACTGAAAGAATCTAGTTTTTTTTGCCAGAGGCCCAGGAAGAAAGAGCAGCCCTTTTAGACTGTTTGGTTCCTTCTCCAGAAACCCATACACCCTGACTGCCCCTCCATATAGGCTGTGGTCACATCTAAGGTTTAATCCAGCTTCAGTCCACCTTCAGACTGAGAAAACACCAGCCAAGCGACCAGCAATTTTCTTTCGACATTATCTGTCTCGAAGGTGAATTTTCTGAGCTATTTAACACTGAAAGAAAACAGCTTGTCACTTTGCTGATGTATACTCTCACTTTGAAAGTGGATTAAAGCTGGATTAAACCTTAGAAGTGTGACCACAGCCATAAAAAGGTTTGAATACTGCTTGTGTTCACGTTAGAGCTATTGACCGTACGCAAATTATAAGACTGTTACTCTTAAAACTGAAATAACTGTATTAAGGTCATAATAGTCTCCTTGTAAGATCAGATATCTTTCCATGCTATGTAACAGAAATGCGCTTACCTTGAATTGTCCAGACAAAAAGGATATATAAATATATATTTTAAAAAACCTTGAATATCTTTTCTAGCAATGGACAGATGCCAACTTGCGCTGGGATCCAAAAGACTATGGTGGCTTGGAAAAAATCCGCATTCCCTCGAGTAATATCTGGCGTCCTGACTTTGTTTTGTATAACAAGTGAGTACTATATTGGGCTGAAATATTTATTATGGTCAACAAACCAGCAATGCAACGAAACAATGGACCAGATTGACTTATAACTAAAATAGACAGGAGGTTATGCCCAGGATTCCACTATAAATAATCCCTCAGCCAATTGCTGAGGACATTTGTTTCATTAAAAAAAATACTATATTGAATGCCAGGGAATGTTTAACAGCTGAAGGATGAAATGCTCTGAATTCAGCTGAACAGCCATATGCATGACCCTGTAATGCCGCCCAGCAGCGGATATTGGACTGTCTTTATTGAAGCGCTACCTCAAGGACAGACATGGCTACTGCAAGGAGCATCTCACAACCTGCCTTAAAGCACCACAGAGGGAAAGGCACCAAACCTAGCCAAGGGGCTGTGGAAACTCAAGGGGGAAACAGGCTTCTGCTGGATAGGAGCAGAGCACTGGCTTCCTGGGTTTAAAATAGGCAGGGACCATATTTACATGCTATTAAAGTGGCTACTGTGTTGCTTTTCACAGTAGTTCGGAGGCACAAGGGAAATACAAGGAAAGAGGAGTGTTTTCGCTGTTGAGTTTGTTTAGTCATTCAGTTGCGTCTGGCTCTTCACGACCCAGGCCTTTCTGTCTTCCACTGGTGGCCAAAGTCTGTCCAGGCTCATATTCATTGCCTCCATAAAACCATCTCATTCTCTACCATCCCATTCTCCTTTTGCCTTCAATCTTTCCCACCATCAGGGTCTTTGCCAGTGAGTCCTGTCATCTCATTATGTGGCCAAAACACTGAACTTCAGCTTCCATATTTATCTTTCCAACAAACTATCAGGATTGATTTCCTTCCAAGGGACTTTGAGAAGTCTTCTCCAACACCACAATTTGAAAGCATCACTCTTCGGCACCCAGCTTTGTCGGGTTTACCTACTAGTAATTAATATTAGCTTATCTACATCTTTAAGTTCTAACCCATAAGTTACAGGCCTGGGTATAGTCACTGAATGCTCAAAACACCTAAGCAAGGACAGGATTCAAAAGCCATGGTGCTTCAGTGCAATGCATTCCATTCTAAAATGGCCAGGAACCAACCGACCGTGATAGAACTGAGTCACACCTATATGAGACAAGACGTCCTATTCATAATTCGAACTAAGGTTGTACCAGTTCTGTTCACACCTAGATCATTGTAGGTCGTCCTCAGGCTGTCCTTGCTTTGGGCTGCATCCATCACACCTTTCTCCGCAATCGACCTGAGCCTACTCCACAGAACTCTTGGCTCTCCACCTCTTTTTCTGCGTCAAATCTATCTCCTTTATTATTAGATGCCATTGTGTCACTCAAGGGAGGTGAGGGTGTGTGTTGCGGTCCTTTGCTAAGCCTGCTCCACCACCTCCACGCCCCCCTTCCTTTTTCATGTGCTTTTGTTCTCCGTGCAATTAATTTTAAAAATAGTAATAAATTTGTGGGAAAATACTAGATAGAAAAAGGAATTATACACATAAACTGAGGAGAAAAGGGGAGGTGCCTCATGAACTCCGCACGTGCCATCCTCCCCTAGGCACTGAATGAAAGGAAAGACTGGATCCCACCCACCACAGCACGGTTCAGCCTCCTTTAGCCTCTCCCCGACTCACACAGAGGAAGAGATGATGGCCTGGCATGCCAGCACAGGCTGAGTCCTCTGGAAAAGAGGACTCCAGTTAAAATGATCTGAGGAGGATAAGCCAGTTTGGAAAACAAATTGAATAAAAATAATGTGAGTAACGCGAACAGAAGACAACCTGAAGTCGTCTTAAACTAAAGGTGTGACCAGGGCCCTAGAACAGCCAAGCCATTCCTACTTGGCAGTATGGGGGGGGCGTGAGTCATGCTACTAGCCCTATCTTTCCATGAACTTTGCTTGAGAGTAGGCTCCACTGGAGTGATTAAGCGGTGGAAGAGGCCTCCGCATTGCTCAAATGGTTGGTACCTCACAGATTCTCTCTGCACTTGCCATTGAAGACTAAGGAGCTCTGTTCCCCATTGTGGCCTGGCTTTCTCACTAGAGTTCATCTCATTCCTTCGTTTTTACAGCGCGGATGGAGACTTCGCCATTGTGAAGGATACGAAAGCACTTCTAACCTATGAAGGCCACATTACATGGACACCTCCAGCTATATTTAAGAGCTACTGTGAAATTAAGGTCACCCACTTTCCATTCGACGAGCAGAACTGCAGCATGAAGTTGGGAACATGGACTTATGATGGCACAGTGGTTGAAATTAACCAGGTCAGTTACAGATGAGCTGCTAAGGACATGAGAGGATTCAATGGTCTTTACACCATTAGATCGCCAGTGTGGTCGCTTGACCACAATTTTCTCCATTATAATAATACTCTGTTTTTTCAGCAGCAGCCTACAGGGTGGAAACTTTGGGGCAGCAGGAGAGGGGTGACACTAAGTGTAAGCGCCCTCCTCTGTCTCCCTTGAGGAGCACTTTGACTCGTGGTTCTCAGAGATGCAAGTGAAGCTCCAACAAACTCTTACAGTCCAAACTCTTACAGTACTGATACTATTTAGATCATGCCAACAGTAATATAATCCCTTTTTCTGATAAGGCGGATGTAGCCACCCTACATAGACACACTCAATTAATTAATTGTGCGTGCTGTAGCTTATTTAATAACAGTGCATTTTATATTGTTTATCTAAAAATATTTCCTACTATGCCATGCAGTCCACAGCTCCAGATTTTCTGGCTGACAGGGTCTGAATACCTGCTGAACTTACCTAGATTGCATGGGGTTGCCATATGGAAAAGAGAACAGGGCTTTAAGACTTTGATAGGAAGAGAGTTTATAATGCAAATTGAACAGAAAAATAAACAAAGGAAAACCACAATTTTCCTGGTACTATTTGTTTGTTTGTTTGTTTGTTTGTCTATCCAT
This sequence comes from Aspidoscelis tigris stejnegeri, assembly GCA_023333525.1. Taxonomy (NCBI): domain Eukaryota; kingdom Metazoa; phylum Chordata; class Lepidosauria; order Squamata; family Teiidae; genus Aspidoscelis; species Aspidoscelis tigris. Next base: position 27,758,189 of record JALMGA010000010.1, read on the forward strand.
CCATCCATCCATCCATCCATCCATCCATCCATCCATCCATCCATCCATCCATCCAACCATCCATCCATCTCATCCTATACCTGGGGGTCTCCGGGCAGGTAACAATATTTAAAATCAAACATTATTAAAACAATAACAGTATGTATTTTTTAAAAGCATCTGCAAGTGAGAAGAGAAAACTGTATCCCCGTTTAACCGAAGGACAGGGCAAAGAGGTGCATCTTCACTGCCTTCCTGTCTACAGTGACAGTGATAGATGCACCTCAAAGGGGAAACTATGCCATAGCCCAGGGGCCATCGCTGGAAAGGCCCTCTCCTTGGTGCCCACCCCTTGTGTTGCTGAGGGTGGTGGGACAACCAGGAGGACCTCCCCTTCAGATCTTAAGGCACAGGCACACATACTCATGGTAATCTCAATATACTCCCGGAATAGTTGATTGAAAGTGTTAGCTGAAGCCTAGAGAGGTCTGGATGAAAGCCCTGTGCAGCCGTGGATTCAGCACCATGGAGAAATGTGCCGCCATTTTGTTTTACCTTATGAATCAAAGCTGGGTCCTGTGTAATTCCTAGGAGGTCTCCCATTTTGTCACTTGAGACGAATAAAGGAATGGTAAGCCTTAGTTATGTAATATATGGACACTAGAAATCCTTGCTTGCTCCCGTTTCAGGAAAGTGACCGTCCAGACCTGGGCAATTTCATGGAGAGTGGAGAGTGGGTGATGAAAGATTACAGAGGCTGGAAGCATTCGGTTACGTATGCCTGCTGTCCGGACACGCCTTATCTAGACATTACCTACCACTTTGTGATGCAGCGTTTGCCTCTCTACTTTATCGTCAACGTCATTATTCCTTGCCTTCTCTTTTCCTTCCTAACTGGATTAGTGTTTTATCTTCCTACAGATTCAGGTTTGTGCCTTTCATATGCTGCATGGCTACAGTTGACAACTTAAGGCAGCATCTGCCCCCTTCTGGCCATTTAGTTAATTTACCTGTTTTTAAGGGGGGCCACACCTGTGTGTAATCTACTCTAATAGAGAATTTAAGTGGGGTCTTGAGGTATGGGTGAGATTTAGTCATTTAAATTACAATAAAGTTGAAATTCCTAGAGGGAGTGGGGCAATCATTTCCATGCCGTTTTTCTCAAAAGAACTCTTACTGTTTGATATTAACATATGGATCTGTTGACAGCGTTGAAGGGAATTACTGCTTTCATGTGCTTGTTACGTGTTCTCCAGAGCGATCTGCCGCTAACTTTGAAGATCCTCTGGAGTGCCTGACATCAGCATTTCTCTCGCAAGGGTTTGTTTTTTGTTTTTGAGCTTTTGCTTATCTCCGAAGGCAACTTCGGAGATTGCACCCCCTGTCCCTCAAAACACCTGGGGTGACAGGCAGACCCCTCGTGGGTAGATCCGGATTTGCAAATGGGTGCTCTGGTGTTTCCACAGCAGGCAGGCTAGCACCCATTGCTACTGGGTGCTAGACCACCCATGGAAACACACTGGGTACTTCCCTTAATCCGGATCTACTAGATCTGGATTACAGGAAGTACCCATTCCTTAGATCCAGATCTTCTTAGATTCGGATTAAAGGAGCTCAGGGGAAAAACACCCCTAGACTCTGTTTTCTTCCCTGAGCAATATTTCATGCTTACAGTTACCTTAAACAATAACATTTGTTATTGTAAGTCACAGAAGCTGTGAAAGCAGAACTTCTCGTGATGAGATAGCCTAACAACATTGAAGGACAGAAATATGTGTGGGTGGAAGTGAAAGTAAGAGCTAAGTTGGGCTCAAGTCAAAACAGAGACATTTATTGTTTCACAACAAAATCATTGGTCCAACATGGTCACAGTCTTATTATAGACTTACTGTGTTAATGTAAAGCACAATCGGCAAAATAGTCAGTGAACTAACGACCCTCATACAATTAAAGCAGAAACAACTCCTTGACTCTCCAGAGAGGCATTGGGCAGAGGAAAGAGCAAGATGTTCTGTGATAATTATGGTGCTTGTTAACATCAAAACTTGACTATAAATGTAAGATAAGCCTCAAGGTTCTGGAAGTTCCTCATGGATCAGATACTGTGCTGTTCTAAGATTCAGTGAATTGTTTGATCTCTGCGTGCAGCTTGCTGGGCACATTTATCGGCCTTCCCTCTGTCAGTTTGGTGACTACTCAGATGATCTGCTGAGGAGCTGTGTCTTTGGCGCTCTCCAGAAGGGAGAAATAGAGCAGCATTATCAGGCTGCTATGGTGAAGTTGCAACATGTGTCTGTGGCAACCCACCATGTCTCCTTAAAACATCCAAACAATTATTTCTGGGAAAAAATACAGCACTGGTGGCAGGTTTTTCAGCAATAGTGTGTTCACTTATAGACAGAGCCCCGTCCACCATGTATGTGTGGAGGCCAGTACTGACAGCAATGCAGGCATGGTGGTAGAAAATCACACTTCTTGAAAGACTCAGGACAGAGCACACCTTTCATTTAACTCCTGGCATTTCCAGATACAGATATGAAAGGCCTTCCCTTGGAAATCCTCTGCCAGCCATTCATGACTAAGGGTCACCAGTGAGGGCTCAGTGGGGAAACTGAAGGTTCCTTGGATGCCCGTGAAGCTTTTGATCTCTAACCCTTATTCTTTGGTTAAGAAAGCAACCAGAACATTTGGTGCCCATAGAATGGTCCCATTGTTCCCACAGGCCCCCAAAGTGATGACCCCTTCCACAGGCAGTAGTTGGACTAGAAGGATCAACAGACAGGCTCACCGGTGGAATGACCTCTGTCTTGCTTTTCCCAGGTGAGAAGATGACGCTGAGCATTTCAGTCCTGTTGTCTTTGACCGTGTTCCTTCTGGTTATTGTGGAACTCATTCCTTCTACCTCCAGCGCAGTGCCCTTGATTGGCAAATACATGCTGTTCACCATGGTGTTTGTCATTGCTTCTATCATCATCACTGTCATTGTGATCAACACCCACCACCGATCTCCAAGCACCCACACGATGCCACAGTGGGTAAGGAAGGTGAGATATGCTGAAACCATCAGTATTAAAATGCATTCGCTGGCTTTTAATGTGGATTAGAGGTGGGATGGGAACAGAAGGATCTGCATGCTCCCACCTCTAAACCCATTTTGAACTAAGTGTGGGTGAGCAGCCTTAGTGCGGAAAATCTCTGGGCCTCTGAGTGTTTGCTGGACTCCGGCTTCAACATCAGACCATGTGTCCAATGCCAAAGATGCTGGGAGGTGAAGTCCAAGAACATCCAGGCCATGTTCACACCTGAATTTTAATCCAGCTTCAGTCCACCTTCAGAGTGGAAGAACACATCAGGAAAGTAAGTGAACAGGAAAGTCCAAATAGGGGGGTGGAAAGTCAACTAATGAAACAGATAGAAATGAAAACCTGTGATTCAAAACGTTTTCAATCCTCGGAGTCTGCACGGCAGTTTGGCTTAACACACTTTCTCCGTGTTAAACCACCCCAAAGCGTGGTGAATCTCAATCCTGATTTCAACAGGTCTCACTCCGGATTGTGTGCTTGAAACGTTTTACATTTTTTACTGTGGGGACCGTACAGTGTTAAGGGATGAGAATCCATGTTTAGGGTTTCCCTCCCCCAATAGCTTGCTTCCAAAGATAGTGATTTCATTGAAAAAAATCCACCCTCAAAACAGCCACTATAAAAATCCAGTCCTTAAAGCTACACTGTAGCGATCTACCCACTTCACACCTTAATAACAATGTTACAGTTTTGCACAATTCTAGCTCTTTGAAAGTTCTGACCTTTAAAAAAGGGAAAGGAAAGGAAAGCCCTGGAGTTTCTGTTTTAAAGGCTGTGGCTGTGAAGGGGGTTTGAGTTGCTGCTGTGTGCCCTGGGAAATGGGGAGAGGAGGGCAAAGAATCGCTGGCTGCTGGTGCCATTTTTCCTCCATCCAGGCAAGGCAGCCACCCAGCTAGGCTCCGTGAAGGGGTCTGTTATGGGTGGTACGTTCACGCCAGGAGGAAGAGGACAGGGCAGCCCCAAAAAGCGGCTTTTAAAAGGTAGCCACTGGAGTCCCCCCTTGAGTCACGTACATCCTCAGAATCCGGATTGAACGCGATTAAGCTGAAAGTAATGGGAACAGGCAAATTCGCGTTTGCATCCGGTTCTGTTATCTCGGTTTAGGGAAAGCAAAATAAGGTTGCCGTGAAGACATGGCCTCAGAGATTAGGGGTTGTTGCGGCTCTTTCTACCAAAGCCATTGGTCTTTAAAATGAATAATTTCTTCCAGATTTTCATCGACACGATTCCAAATGTTATGTTCTTCTCAACAATGAAACGGCCTTCCAGAAACAGACAGGAGAAGAGAATTTTCACAGAAGATATCGACATCTCTGAAATTTCTGGAAAGAAGAGTCCAGCCGCAGTGACATTCCAGACTTCACTTACCAAAAATCCAGATGTTAAAAGTGCTATTGAAGGCATCAAATACATTGCTGAAACAATGAAGTCAGACCAGGAATCCAACAGTGTAAGAAACTTTCTTGATATGTTCCATCTGTTACAGAAGAGTACATTTTCATCATTCAAGAACGAGACTGGTTTGTTCCTTCCAATTCCAGCCAGTTTACCCTTTTGCCTTCCTACTTGGCCTGTAAAATCTTTTATTTCGGCTATTAATCACAGGCTTTTGTTAAGATGTGACGTGATATATGATTCCATACACAGAAATCAGAGAGAAGAACATTTAGATTAAGGGATATGTGGAATGCATTTGTCAGCTTTGAATTGACATGCAAATCCAGGTGTATCCAGCCTTATGGATACTGCGCATTCTGGTGCGCAGTTGGGGCATGGGCGTCACACCTGATGCCCAGTACTGCAAAGCGGCAGCGCATAATGCTGCCACTACTTTGAATTCACCTATTGTATAACTATGAGCACTCGCTCCACAGTTTCAGGTGAATTCGAATGTTCCCGCCAGTCTGGACAGGACGGCAAGAACAGCAAAAGAGAGCTCAGCTCCCATTGGCTGCCCCATCCCACGTGATGTAGGTCTCACTGCGCGCACCATCGGAGCCCATCTCAAAGTGTAAGGGGGCCCATGGCATGTTGCAAGACCCCAGACCCAGAAGGCTTGTTTGTGATTATCCGCGGTTTCAGGTAACCATGGTAGGAGCCGGAACGTATCCCCAGTGGATCCAACTGCATTTAAGCAGGCATGGAGAACCTATGGATTCAGAGATGCTAATGAAATGTGTGCAGTGGCACACATGGCACCCTTAGTAACTGATGGCACAAAGGGCAAGGCAGCTCGAATGAAGGGGTACAGGAAATTTTAGGAAGGCGACACACCAGTTCTATGTACGCCTGCCTGGAGACTTGGTCATGCTGAAAACAGTGGATTATGCACTTTAGCCAATCCTGGCTGACACATGAAGTAAGAAAAGGAGAAACTCAGGCTGTGAGCAACTTTGTCTTCCAGCAATCCAGCACAAATCCCTAATACAAAAGCCCAAAGGGTGAAAGCAAAAACCAAACAGAAAACGTTTTGTCTCAAATTAGTATAGCAACTAAAAGGGTAAACACTAGTGAGCTGTTTTCCTTTTAAAAAAACATTTTATTACTGATTTGAATGTATATAGGCCACTGAGGAAGACCTAGTTGTCAGGTCGAAACGCATATGGCCTTTTAGTTTTGCATTTTATAAGATTCCTTTATAAATTTGCCTTTTTATTATTACTTATATATCTTTCACTGGGGTATTTTTACCCTTTGAGTAATTACATTTGTTTTCATTGGTTTATATTTCTGGAATTCCTTCATAAACTTATATTTTTAAGTTAAGTTATAATATAAACTTGTATCTTTAGTGGGGTAGATTTTACCCTTTTAGTTGCTATACTAATTTGAGACAAAACCCTTTCTGTTTGGTTTTTGTTTTCAACTTTGTCTTCCAGCCACACCGACTCCATCCATCCAGTGAAGAATCAAACCATCCCTGCCACGTCTTCTGGTGCCTAAGTTCACACGTAAATGTTAATCCAGCTTCAGTCCACTTTCAGGATGGAACAACACAACAGCGAAGTGACCAGGCATTTTTTTCTTGCCACATTATCTAACCTAGAGGTGGATAGTGCTGGGAGAAAACAGCTTGCCACTTTGTTCTCTCACTCTAAAAGTGAACTGAAGCTGGATTAAACATTAGGTGTGAATACCGCCCTGGGCATAATAAAAACCTTCCTGCTTCCCACCTGCTGAAGATTAGCTGCGTGCATGGGAAGGTGATGCCGCCCCAGCTCACATTCTGTTTTAAGCAGTTTGCTTTTTTTTCCCCCTCGTGTGCTCCTAGGTCGGTGATGGCCAACCTATGACACGCGTGTCACAGGTGACACGCCAAGCCCTTTTGGGTGACACACATGGTCACCCTGGCACCTGGGCGTGTAGTGCTTGCTTGTTCTTGAAGTGTATGAAATACCAACTTTCAATTGAAGATTTAGCAACAAAAGTCACTAATGTAAAAATTATTTGTTTTTGCTTTTAATAAAATACATATATCAAAAATAAAACTTTTTTACTAGAGCTACAAATATCACAAAATTATGGATATTTCTAGATGTGACACAGCACCTGAGTTAAGCTAGATTTTCTTGTGAATTTTGACACACCGAGCTCAAAAGGTTCACCATCACTGTCCTAGGTAGTATTTGGCTCCCCCTTGTGACCCAATTGCTGAATGAAACAGTTTCAGAACAAAGCAAAGGGCCGACCTAATGTGCCGCTTCTCCCAAGGGTTACTACATTGCAGTTCAGGTTGCTGGGTCACAGCATGCAAACCTGGGACCAACTGCATTGCTTTTGTTTTTACTATTATTTCCAGATTTTTTTAGTCCTTTTATCCCGACAAACTTTCTTGTAGTGTTTTTTTTTTGTATTGTGGCTTTGATGTGAACCAACAGCATGCTGTAATCTGCACTAATATCACAGAGCCCTGCGGAGAAGTCCTTCACCCTCCTCCCTGTGAATTATTATCTCCATCCAAGGAAGCTTTCCAAGTCATGGAAGTAGTTTTGCGATGGGAGTCCATCATTTTTGAGTGCTTAGATAAGTTGGCAATGGCAAGCCCTTTCTATAGTTCTGCCAAGAAAACTGTGCAGAGGGGCCCAGGCAGTCAACCAGGAGTCAACCACAACTTGGTGGTACCCATCAACAACAACAAGAAATGAGTGAAATAGCAGAGGAAAGAAAATATTTCTCCAAGGGTGCATCCCCATTTAAGATTTAAACAGCTTTGAATTCGTTTTCAGAGTTGGCCATTCCCAAACAACAGGAGGAATCCACAGTTTCTGAGGATTAAAGGTCCCGGAATGTGGATTATTTCTATTCAGATCAAAAGAATTCTCACTGTGGGATTTACAAAGAATTTCCCCTCCGTTCCCCCAGGTGTTTGCTAATGGGGTCTGGCTGTTCAGCGCTCCATCTCCCCTTTCAGTTCTAAAGAAGGAGGGTGGGAGGAATCCTATTGCCTTTTGGTTCCTACCTGAAGCTCAGATTGGCAGGTTCCCTCCTGGGGGTTGTGGAAGTGTGTTGGCTCTGATAAGCTGAAAGTAGGAAACCGTTTATCAGATCCAATGATAAGCTGTGATTTCATCGCCTTTTCTCCCTCTCTCCATTACGTGCTTGGCTGAAAGTGAGCAGCTTGCAATGTAACCAGATCAGACAATAGATTGTAATGAGGTATTAGAGCATAGCCCCCCCCCCCACCGGAGAGTCTGATTTTACATAGGCAGGAATCAAAAATACTTTTAAATGCCTGCTGTTTTGTGGTTTGCCACTGATGTGCAAAGTTGTTGCCTACATTGTCTCTCTGACTGGCAAAGAGGGACTCAACTGAGACTTTGGAGGTTTCCATCCTGCTGCCCTTTCCTTCCTTCCACCCAGCCTTTTGCCTCCCTCTCTGCTTCCTCATGTTGATCTGAATCAGGCTTATATAGCAGGTGGGGCTTGGATACCTCCCAGGGCATGATGGAAAAGAGAGGGGGGAAGGGGGTTACCCCCTGAAAGTGCACATCAAAAGCTGCCAGTGGGAATGAGAAATTTCAGAGCTTACTGCTGATTTGGTCTAAGTGGTTTGGGAGCCAGACTCTTACCTGGGAGTACTGGGTTCGATTCCACCCTCTGCCATGAAGCGAGCTAAGTGACCTTGGGTTAGTCACAGGTCTCTTCTGAGCTCTCACAGCTCCACCTACTTCACAGGGTGTTCTGTTGTGGGAAGAAGAACAGAAGGTTTGTCAGCCACTTTGAGTCCCCTTAAATGGGTGAGAAAAGCAGGGTAGAAAAGCCAACTTGTCTTCTTCTTCTTCTTTAAAAAAAAAATGGATTAAAACCCAGAGTAAATGGTGCAGTGGAAACAAGCCCCCAAGAAACAGATTTGCAAGGGCACATTCTAGGGCTCAGTCATTCTAATTCCTTCTGCTTTCTCTGCTTTCCCCCATCCACAGGCCGCTGAAGAATGGAAATTTGTGGCCATGGTGGTGGATCATCTTCTCCTTGGCATCTTCATGCTAGTTTGCATCATTGGGACACTGGCTGTCTTTGGTGGTCGCCTCATTGAATTATACCAGCGAGGATAAAAAGAAGTAGTCAAAGAAAAAGGGTATCTAGTACAGCTGAAGTTCATGAGATCCAAAGATGAGCTAGGGATAGGAAATTCACTGCGTAAAATTTATTGTAGGTAGGACTCAAGCCTGTGTCTTCAGTGTCTCTCTCATTTTACGGGGTGCCTACATATATCATGGTATCACTTTGTTCTCGGCCCAGCAATTTCTGAGGAGGGGAGCATCTTGAGAAGGCTTAGAGAAGGCTTTGAGGTTGAGTTGTTCACACACTGGTCTCTCATGAATATCCTGTGCTGGAAAAAATGGATTAGAGAAGGAACATGAGGGACACATACCATCTCTCTGAGGTGCCTCTGAGGCCCCCCTTTGGTCATATCTGAACACAGCCTAAGTTTCTAAAAGGGTAATTCTGCTAAAACAGTGGTTCTCAACCTTCCTAAAGCCGCGACCCCTTAATGGAGTTCCTCATGTTGTGGAGACCCCCAACCACGGGGGTAGAGCAGCTGGGGAGTGGGATGGAAGGGCAGCGGGAGACTTGTCGCGACCCTCTGAAAGGGTAGTTCGACCCCCAAAGGGGTCCCGACCCCCAGGATGCGAACCACTGTGCTAAAATGATTTATAGTATACGTTCTTAGTATCCATATGCATTGTTTTGGTTTCAGCTTACAATAACAGTGTAAGGGAACATTTTACAGAACCTATTATACTTTTTCATTATTTGTTAGAACATTTTATCATCACCTTCAGGCTGTGTCTTCATTACACAGTCAATGCACCTTAACCAGGCCCTTAATGTAGCTTCATCTGTGGTAACACTTAAGGTTTAGTCCAGCTCCGGTCCACCTCCACAGCAAGAGAACACATTAGCAAAGTGACCAGTAATTTTATTTCTATATTATCTGTCCCAAGGTGAATATTCTGAGTTATTTAACATTGGAAAAACAACAGCTTGTCACTTTGCTGATGTATTCTCTCACTCTGAAAGTGGACTGAAGCTGGATCAAACCTTAAGTGTGACCACAGCCCAATATAGTAAACAGAGACCCTTTCTGTGCTCGGCCTTATTCTGAATTATGCACCCATCCCTTCCATGGTCTATCTAGCATGCAGATAACAGGTCTGTATTCCAGGATATAATCCAGAATAAAGGCCGGTGCAGAAAGGGCCCGAGACTGGTTGCCCTAAAGCCCTGATTAAAATGAACCTCTGTCTGTTCCAAATTCAGTGACTCGGAGCTGAGAGCAGGTGAATGTCTTGCCTTTGTCTTCTGCTTGAGATGCCCAGAAGCAACCAGTGGGCCACAGTGTGCAAGATAAGATCCTGGACTTGAAGAGCTGTGGCCTGATCCAGCAAACTGCCTCATGTTTTGATGTTCTTCATCTAGCAAGGACCCAGAATTTGAAAGCTTTTCCCTTACTGTGTTGCTTTAAAACAAACAAACAAACAAACAAACAAACAGGTGTGCTCTTAACAGCTCAATTTACTCCCATGGTCTGTAGTAAATGGATAGATAAGAAGAACAGGCATCACAAATCTTACAAAGAAGCTTTTTAATGAGGTAGAACATTCTTCTCAGTCAGTTGTGCATTTGGAGTGTTGTTTTTATCACATTTCTACTGAATATCTATGTTTGTGTATATAGGGCAACAGAATAAAATTCTATCAAAGCCTCTTGTCTCAACCATTTCAGAACCTCCAATCTTCAGGTACAGAGCCCGATGTTAGGGATAGATAATATATTTGCGCAGGACGCTTCTGCACATGGCCAGGCGAAGGGACGGATGTTGCTGCAGCCGCCATCTTGGATAGGGCGGAAGCAGGCCGGTTTGCCTCCTTCCGCCCTCCCCTGCGTGCCGCGTGCCGCCAGTATACGTGGTGACTGGCAGCTGCCTGCTCCAGTCCCACGGCTCCAGGGGTGGTGTCAGCAGTGTGGGAGGCTGGGTGCCCTTTGGAATGGGTACTGCGGCTTCCGCGCAGCACCCAGGTGATCCAGCTGCCTGATCCGGCCTCTCCGCACCTGTGCTGATGCACGAGGGCCCTTTGGATCCGTCCGAAATAGGGACTGATCCTCGGGAGGTCAGATTGCTGCGAAACGGCTTTTCTTTGAGCCATTTCTCGGCGGCAAATGCGGAAGCACCCTTAGTCACTAAAATCACAAAAACTAATGATAATTCCCCAAACCAAGTTCAATATTCAATCTCTGAGCCACAAGTGCCCTCCTGTGGTTGAAATACAGTATTTCAGCTTGTGGTGGTTGCTCTGGGTTTTTTCCGGATGACTTTCTGTTTCTGTAATAGATATTGTTGTACTACAAAAACCCTGTCTGCTAATTCAGTGATGTGAATTTGGAACGCTCCCATTGCAGACCACATGGCAAAAAAATAAAAAATAAATTGCACCAAAGGTTTAAGTACAGGAAAACAAACTGCCTTCCTATGCATTTTGAGCTAGTCTTCTCATTTTGTGAAACTCCTCTTTGTAGGGTAGTACACAACACACACACACACACAAAGAAAAATGCAACAACAACAGAAAGCTCTGCAGGTGGCCTAAGACTCCAGGGTTCTGTTCTTCAGAAACCCACCCAGACACCCCCATCACATAGTCCTCAAGCTCATTGATTTCCAGAGCTCTTAAGTGCACATGAGTATGCCGTAAACTGGAGCCATATTGATTGCTACCTTGTTTTATTTATGAACACAGAGAACCAACTTCCCCATTGCTTACCTCACAGGATTTGTGTCCTTCTCACTGCAGGCTCCATTCAGCTGAAAATAGTCAAAACAGACCTATCAACATGTTAAAAGTGGGGTACATGAGACAGAATCTTTACCCAACTGCAGACATAATAAAAGGGGCTTCTCAGTGCTGCCATAGAGAAATGGTGTGTGGCCCTCATGTTCACCTTTTTCAGCACAGTTCACGAGAGGCGGAAAGGCAGATTGGTGTGTGGACAATCCCATCTCAAAGAAGAATGAGTCAGTCACTGACTTTTGCTTGCGCTGCACAGCACTTGGCTTTCCAAAATGCCCACTTTGTGCCCACTTCATATCCTAGCAGAAGTGCCACCTTGTCCTTCACCATGCAAACACAGCCACGTTGAAGGAGACCATTTTGTGAAACGGACAATTATTTAATTTCTGATTATTTTCAGCGGGCAGCCGGAATCTGGAACGGCCTTGAACCAATTCCCACAAGCTCCAGGCAATTCTGCTGCACCTCCTACCACTGCGGGCAAGTTTTCATCATCTAGTCAAAGGCTGAATCCCCATGCAGTCTTTTTACTTTGGGATGGATTAGGGTTATTCCCAATATGGAGTCGAGTTTGAATTGACCTGTCCCCATGCAAACCGTGCTAAACCCCTGCATTGGGAAACCACATCTTTTTATCTCTACTCCCTCTCTCCTGATAGGAGTGAGGGCAGGAAAATCCCACCCAATTCCCCTTCCCTGATTGCAACTGCTGGGCATTAAACGGTGATCAAACAGAAACGATCCTCTTCTCTCTGCGATCTGATCGCCAGGCAAATGTAAAAGATCTGATTGCCCCAGTAAGATGCAGTGATGAGGAGGTTCATCTGGCCCTTGCTGTCCCACAAACCTCTTCCTGCAACTCTTAGGCCTCATCCCCATTATAAGCTTAATCCAGTTTCCCTAAACCGAAATAATAGAACTGGATGCAAACGTGAATTTGCCTGATCCCATTACTTTCAACTCAATCGTGTTGGAGCTGGATTCTGAGGATTGTACGTGGCGTATGTGACTCAAGGGGGAACTCAAGTGGCTACTTTCTAAAAGCCGCTTTTCGGGGCTGCCCTGTCCTCTTCCTCCTGCCGTGAATGCGCCACCCATAAGGGACCCCTTCACAGAGCCTAGCTGGGTGGCTGGGTGGCTGCCACTTGCCTGGATGGATGAAAAACGGCAGTGGGCAGCCAGCGATTCTTTCCCCTCCTCTCCCCATTGCCCAGGGCACACAGCAGCAGCGGCAACTCAAGCCCCCTTGCTTTAAACATTCACACATCTCCCAGAACCTGCAGCTGCTTTCCTTTCCCTTTCTAAAGGTCAGAACTACAAAGAGCTAGAATTGTGCAAAATTGCAACATTGTTATCAGTTGTGAAGTGCCTGGATTGCTACAGTGTAGCGGCTGCTGTGAAGGGTGGATTTTTACCCTGAAATCACTATCTTTGGAAGCAAGCTATTGGGGGAGGGAAACCCTAAACATGGATTCTCATCCCTTAAAACGGTAGGGTCCCCAGAGTAAAAAATGTAACACGTATCAAGCGCACGAACTGGAGTGAGATCTACTGAAATGAGGGTTAACATTTACAACCCTTTGGCGTGTTAAGCCAAACTGACGTGGGGTATACGAGGATTGAAACCGTATCGAAACTGATTAAGCTTGTAATGGGGATGCGGCCTTATTCTACCCCTGCTCCCTGATTGCTGGCAAGCAGCTTTTGAAGTTAGAGGCAGTTTAGCAGAGAAGGCTTCTCTGCTAAACTGCCTCTAAACACTGTAGCAGCTTTGGCAAAGAAGTCCTCTAACAATATTAATTTTTTTAGACCTGTAAAAATGAAGGGGTTGGCAAGTGACAAATATAGTTCAATGTGACCTTCATGGAACAAAAACAATAGAACAATCATTCTGCACTCTCAGGATCTGAGCTGGCTGTGACTCACTAGGAAAGAGACTGATGAACAGTTTGTGTGTGATGCCTACAAAAAAAAAAAGGTGAATTCCATGTTAAGAATCATATGAAAAAAGTGAATAAAACTGCCAGTTTTACAGTGTAGCCTCTGTCACTATCCATGGTGAAATCACACATCTAAAATTCTGGGTTCAGTTTTGATTCCTACACCAAAGTAAAAATCCAACAAAGCCAGAGAATATTCAGGAAAGAGCAACTGTGCAATTGTCCCCATGCAGAAACCACTTGCCTTTATAAGGGAACTCAGATGAACGTATCATTTTTACTTTAGTGCACCAAAAACCCTGGAAGAAGTCAGATGAAACATTGTGTTTTGATTTCCCCTTGTAAAGAAACCATTCCACAAAAATAAAGGCTTTTTTAAAAAAAAATTCTGTCTAAGACAAAATAAAACTGACCCAATTCCCTGCTCTGAACCAAGGTTTGGAAATCTTTGTCCTTGTTTACGAAAGTGTCTGGCTTTTAGGGGGTGGCTTTAGGAGGAGCTACTAGAGGTCCATTTCAAAACATTTCCTATGATTTTTGTCCTGTTAGGGCTGAATTTCAGGCTGGATTCCTGTTCTCATTAAGTTTTGCAGAGTGTTTTTGTTGTGGTGGCTTCCCCTTTCATAGTTGTGATCCGAATCTCACCCTTAAGCTGACTAAGCAGTTCCTGTTTCCACATTTTCAAGACAACACCGTTCAGAAACCGATGCTAAAAACAAACACACACCAAGCTAAGGATTGGAACGTTTTACATCCTGGCCCTTTGCTCCAATTGCACCAGAAAATGCACTAGTCCCACCAGAACATTCACAGCACCATAGCACAACAAAGTATTTTTACATCAGAGTGGTTTTCACTCCTCATAGCATTGTGATACACAGCCATGGTTTGCAAAGTTGCAATTGGCAGCAGTTACTAATCCCCCATACTGAAATTTCAATGTCTGTACTGCACGCAAACTATGGGGAAAATGCAGAAAGCCCCCTGGTTTACAGGAACACCAGAGGCCTATTTGCCCGTCTCAGCTAGCCAATCAGAACTGGTAGCGCGTGCAGATGCATAGCTCCGCTGGCCACACCAGCCACTTTGGAACCCAGTGACTACGAGGTAGCCTTGCACATGCATTTGTGTCCGGGTAGCCCACGCCCCGGTGTGTGTGTGCCCGGGGGCGGGGGGGTTGCTGCAGGCTCTAGGGGACATGATCTCATCCCCTGGAGCATGCAGGAACCCAGGGAAGGGCCTGGACAGGCCTGCCCACCCCTGGGTCTTACCTGACCCAGTGTCAACAAGCCCGGGAGGGGCGTCCTGCTCCCGTGCTGGCCTTTTCGGGCTAGGACATGCAGGGACGGATTCCCCTTTTGCACATAGGCAGGTAGGAACACGTGCCCATGCATTCCTTACCTGCCTAGGTGTGAATGGGGAATCCATCGCCTTACTGCACTACAGCCATTCGGCTATAGTGCGAAAAGGCCTCAGTACTTCTGCATCTGGTCCAGAACAGGAAAAACAGGGGCATTTTAGTCACTGCTGCAGCCCCCGCCCAGAGGTAGAGATGTTGCCTTCTAAGATGTTCTGTACAGTCTTGCCTGTGTGCAGCAGACACAATGTAGGAGTGAAGGAGTCTGGGCCAGTTGCTAACAAGGATGGGTGGTGCCTGAGATGGAGATACAGTTGGTGTGCTTTGGAACAGCTATGGCATGTCTGTATTCTTCTGGGTCACACCTGCCCTCCTAATGCAGACAGATCCTAATTGCATCTTATCGTGGGACAGTGGAAGAGAACACCTGGACCACTCCAGGCAAGGTGACTGCAGAAAGGGCCCAAGGTATAAGCAGAACGTTGAGAGTGATGGGACGCAGCAAAAGATTTCATCCACCCCCAGCGTGGCAGGTAAATTCTAGCTTCCTACAAAGCCAAAGAACAAATGTGGTCTCTCTGTCTTTGCCCTGCAGAGTTTTGATTTCACTTAGGGATTTCCCCACCCAGATTAGAACTTCCAAGTCTGCACAGTGAGCAACGTTCTTTCATGAGACAGATCAAAATCTATATTTTAGGCAGTTACCCCAATTTTAAATGCATTTGCTCATACCATGTAGCAAACTTCCCTGCCATGAAGTGTTCTGCTTTGTGCCTCTAAGACCCCATTTCCACTGGCCATTTGGTCCGGCCTCAATTCAGCTCGAGGGCACAATGCCCTGACGCTTTGGATGGGATTCCTCGTGTCTGTGGACTAAATGTCTGAAAACCTGGGGAATCCCTGTTCAGATTTTAACAGGACACACTGAAAAAATCCTGTTCAAATCCAAATATTTATTAATGGAAACACCGCCACGCCAATTTCCTCCACCACCTCCCACCATTTACTTCCCCCCCTGACCCGTTCTGCCATCATCTCCTGCCATTTACCTATCCCACTCCGCCTGTTCATCATCTTCTGCCCCTTCCCCCTGCCCCATTCCTCCGTCTTTCGTTGTCTCCCACCATTTGCCTACCCCACCCAGCCCATTCGTCATCTCCCACCCCTTCCCCCCCACCCCATAACTCCATCTTTGATTGTCTCCTAGTGTTTGCCTCCCTGCCTTTCCTCTGTCTGTTGGAGAACTGTGAGGAAGGCAAGCAGAATGACGATGAAAGACAGAGGAACAGGGCTGGGGGGGGGGGGGGAGAGAGAAAGGCACCCCAATGCAGTCAGGGCAGCTGCAAGGAGCCCTCAGGGCTCATCAAAAAAATTCAGGTTAAAACCCAGATTTTTTTGACCAGTCGGACTGTAGCTCAAGATCTGGGACCACAGTACAAGTTGTGTATCTTTCCAATGTCCCATTAAAAAAAAATAATATTAGAAGAAGCCTAAGGCATAATACATGTTAAGGGAAGAGTGAGATAAAAGAAACATTCAGAAAGCCCTGTAGACAGTGTATTAATGTTATTTTTATGTGGCTGAACATTGGATGCTCGCAGGAATCATTTGAAAAAGGGATTGACCTTTCCACCCGCCCTCAGATTGTACAGCTTGGGAGAGCAAAGTTAGCAACAGCATCCCCTTCCTACTGTTTCACAGTTGTCTTTTCTGTTGCCTGCCCCTTTGCCTCCGGCATCCCTCTCCCCAGAGAATCATTATTTTCCTTCCTTCCGTCACCATAAATGTAATTGAGGCCACCGGAGGCTGTGAGGAGACAATAAACTCTCAGGAGGTCAACACACACGGGCGGGAACTTTTCAAAGCCAAACATTCATTCAGCGATATACCAGGGATGAAGCACTGGTATAAAAACTGGGGAAATAAATGCAAATTAATGGGTCGAAAGCCCAGATTTCAATCCACCAGTGGAAGGGGGAAAGTCAACATTTGAGGGGGAAGGCTGGCCAAACACTATATAGTTATGTACGAACTTCATAAATACGCTGTAAGCTCCAGAAATGGAGGGACCCTCAAGAGAACATTCAAAGAAATGGAGGCCATTTCTGCACTATATGAGCTGTTGCGGCCCGTTTACCGTAGGCTAGTGAGGGCAGGCCTGTTGGGGTAGGCTAGTATTAGCTTGAATCAAAGGTTGTCCACGTTCAGACATATGACCCCAGTCCTAGCTGCTGGTTTCAAAGACTAGAAACAGAAGAATTGCACGGGCCATCCTCTACAACACGAGGTTCACAGGAAGAAGCATCACCAACAATACTCAAGTTTATTCATACCCATTTTCCTCAAATGTAAAAGCTTCAAGCAAGGAAGAACAGTTCTGCCCTAGAGATGTAAACCAATTTTATTTTTTATTTTTTGCATTCTATTTGAAATGAACCAAATGTTCGAAAACCCGTATTCATACGAATAGAAGGCATTCTTGTGTGGTAAAACGTGAGTCAGTTTGGTCTAGCAGTTAAGGAGCCGGTCTCTTACCTGGGAATACCGGGTTCGATTTCCGCCTTCCTCCACGAAGCCAGCTGGGTGACCTTGAGCTAGTCACAGCTCTCTTCTGAGCTCTCACAGCCCCACCTACCTCACAGGGTGTCTGTTGCGGGGAGAAGAGCAAAAGATTTGTAAGCCGCTTTGAGTCCCCTTAAATGGGTGGAAAAAGTGGGGTAGAAAAGCCAACTCTTCTTCTTCTATTTGATACGGATCTATTTGTACATATTTGTGCAAACATTCAATATGTATTGGATACAAATGAATACGTATCCGATATGTATCCGATATGAACGAATACATACCTGATATGAATAGATATGTATCTGATATAAATAAATAAATATGTATCCAATATATCCCCCCAGTTTAGTGAATGTCCAAAATATTTGTACGAATGTCTGGAAACATTTGTATTCATTCAAATGTTAGCATACAAATACTGTAACATTCTGTTCAAGTTTCAATGTCCAAATTGGCCAAATTCGGCCAAATTTAGAATGTTACGAATATTTGTGCCTCCTTGATAATAACCCCTGCCCACTGGATTAATCAAGGGGATCCACCAACCTTCTAAAAAACAGGTCGTGTTTTAGAGAACACAGCATTACCGGAAATATGATTAAAAAATCAACTTCCCCTTTGGCCCTTGTAGGACTTGTGCTGGATTAGAGCCATTAGGTCTGAGGGAGATGGTTTTGTTCCATTCATGTTCAGAAAAACAATGCAAAGGAAATTTAGCCATGTTTACACACATTAAAAATAAAGCAACACCTCTGAGGAGGTTTAGAGATGGTTCACAGGTAGGATGGTTGACAGGTCAGTCTACCTGTCCCCCTCTCATGAACGTTCTAGAGCTTCATCTCAGACACCGCTTGCTTAATCTGCATTATTTGGATAATCCGTATTAAAGCATGGATAGTTCAGAATAAAATGTGTTTTGAGTGTGTTCCCACCTATAGCAAACCCGGGTTCTGCAGCGGATTTGAGTGGAGGTTGGGAACAGCACTGAGCGCACTTGCAGGCTGTTCCCAAATGGAACCCCCCAGTGTGTACAAGCACAGCAGCGAATGGCAGAGCAGGGTGGTTTTTGGACAGGAGCCATCATTGCCATCACCACTGCTGCCACCAGCCCCCTCCTCCAATCCTTGGGTGCCTGTTTCTCCCCCACACACACACACACATGCCTGCAGGGCGGCATTGGACAGGGGTGGTGCGGGAAGGAGAGGCAGTCTCCCCTCCTCACCCACGGGCCTCCATTGGATGGTGGGCATGGGGAAGAGAGGCAGTCTCCTCTCACTGTTCGTGGGGCTCCATCGGATGGGCGGTGTGGGGAGGAGAGGCAGTCTCCCCCCATACCTGTGGGACAACATCGGACAGGGGGTGTAGGGAGGAGAAGCAGTCTCCCCCTGCACCTGTGGGGCAGCATTGGATAGGGGAGTGCGGGGAAGAGAGGTGGTTTTCCCTCCTCGCTCGCTCGCTTGCATGCTCACACGCTCACTTACTTGTTGATGCTCGCCCTGGCTGTCCCCCAGTTCTTGCCCTCTCCAGCACTAAAATCCGGGCTGGACTGGAAAATCCTCTTCAAATCCATTTCCCCCCACCCCTGGTTTTCTGTGGGGTTTCTGCAGAAAATCCGAGGGAAAAGAACTGGCGTGGGAACGAGCCTTCCTGGATTCAGACTACTGGCCGATTTAATGGAAATGCTCATTCCCGAGTCTGAATCCAGTCCGGACTTTTGTGTCCTTGGGAACGCACCCTATGTGCTTTACTTCAGATTATCCAAATAATGTGGATTACATAAGCACCATGTGGATGGATCAGTCAGAGATACAGAAGTGGTTTGCCTTTGCTTTCTTCCAGGGAGTGTCTGAAGATCTGCTGTTCAGTTTGCTCTAACTAACACTAAACTTACAGCCATTTCCAGGAATCAGAGTAACCACATAAAAAGCACATGACCCCCTTTTCCACATGCAGTCAAAGATGTGGATCTTCAAGATCTGGATCATTGAGATGGGGTCCTCCTGGAGATCCAGATCTCGAAGATGCCTGAAGACCCCATTGTGGACACTTTTAATCAGGTCCACACAAAATCCAGATTTAGGGGCTTGAAGGACCGATTAAATCCGGATTTTCCCTGCAGCATTGGATGGGGCCTTCAATGGGGTCCAGCTGAGGACAGGGCCTTCCCAATTGGTACCAATCAGGTACCAATTTGGTTCCTAATGGGGTCTTAGAAGGGTTCTAAGCCCTAGTGTAAAAAGGCCCTACAGTTCCCTAAACGTGAGGTGATCACTGAAATCTGGATGTTTTATTTTTTAATGAATGTTATAACCTGCTCCAGGACCATTTGGGGTGTGCGCTGTGTACCTACTCTTTATAGCTCGCTGTACTGTAGCAACAGTAGTCCACTGGGAAATAAATACATTGAAATTAAAAAATAACTGCTTTGCCTGAAAAGGCAGGGTCAGAGTTGAAAAGATCCCATTGCAGAACTTTTTGTGAATTAACAAACATAGGCATGAGGCAGTGATTCATGCTCTAAGACAGCGATTGCTAAACCTGTCAAGGAATAATGAAGATTAATGAGAAGTTCCTTTGTTAGTTTTAGAAAACAGCTGGAACAGAAGCTGTGCCGACCTTTATTTCTTCCTCCGCTACAGATCCTGGAACAAGGACCCCTAAGACAGCATCATTTCTGCCTGCCAGGCAGCTGTTTCTCTGGAGTCTGGCCAGGAAATATTTGGAGCTCTTCTGTAACATAACAATTAATGTTAATTGTTCCGTTATTTAAAGGGAAAAGGGTTTAAAAAAAAAAAGACAACACCATAAGGTTTTTTAGCGCTGAATGTCTGCACTTCGTCCTTTTTGCCCTGATAACAACAGATAAGGTATAGTTAGGGTGTTTTTCCACTCTCAAAAAGTACCCATTTTTGCACCCATTTAGGACGCATTTGCGTGTGAGCCGGATGATCCCATTTCCACTACAGCACCCATTTGGGACCCGATTGTTTCCACTGCCGTTGGGGAAATCCGGATCTAATGGGTACATTTTGGCCTTTAATCCAGATTTTCTGTAGACCCCATTAATGGGGTCTACAGTGGGGTCTTCTGCCAGAAAATCCGGATTAAAGGGAGCCTGTTTCCACTGGAAACAGACAATGGGGTCCAAAGGAGGTTAGGGGGAGGGGATGCACCTAAGCTCTGAAGTCACTTCGAAGCCACTTCGAAGCCACTCCAAAGTCATTTCGAAGTCATTTCGAAGTCTGTGCAAAATAGCCTTTGAAGTCTGTGCTTATCTTCGAAGTGAACTTTGGAGTGACTTCGAAGTCACTCCGAAGTGACTTCAAAGTGACTTCGAAGTTCACTCCGAAGATAAGCACAGACTTCAAATGCACTCCAGAGCTATTTTGCACAGACTTCGAAATGACTTTGAAGTCAATCCGAAGTGGCTTCGAAGACTGCACCCCCCTGCCCCCCCGAAACACCTGGGGTAACGGACTGACCCCTTGGGGGTCGATCCGGATTCCCCACATGGGTGCAAAGCTGTTTCCACAGCAGGGGTGTTAGCACCCATTGCTAATGGGTGCTACACCTCCTGTGGAAACACACTGGGTGCTTCCCTTAATCCGGATCTACTAGATCCAGATTAAGAAATGAACCCATTCCTTAGATCCGGAGAGGATTAGGCCAAAGCCCATCAGTACACATTAAGAATGTATGGAGAGGATTAGGCCAAAGCCCATTGAGCAGGGGGTTGGACTCAATGACCTTAAAGGTCCCTTCCAACTCTATGATTCTATAGTTCAGCATCCTGTGTCCTCCTATTGCTTCTGGGCATCTCAAGCAGAAGACAGAGGCAAAACCTTGAGATGCCCGTGAGCATTTGTTGGGCCACTGTGTGCGACAGGATGCTGGTCTAGATGGGCTGTGGCCTGATCCAGCAGGGCTTCTCTTATGTTCTTATGCTCTTAACCTTCCCTTGTTCTCCATGGGGATCCTGCTGTTTCTCCAACCTGGCTGTGGTGCCTAAGCAGCAATGCCAGTAACCACTGCTACAACTGTTCCCAATGAGACAGGGTGGTTTAGAGGTAGTAGGATGTTATTGCCATCTTAATCCACATTAATGGCCATAGGGCACATTTTGGGAAATGCATTTTTCTAACCTTTATTATAGAGAGTGACTTGCGTTGATAAACTGGCATCACTTTTTGAAGGATTTTCTATTTTTTTTATTCCATCAGAGAAAGAAAATTGATAATTTAGGGCACAGAATTAGAGTCAATTGGGAGAACAGATGGACGAAAGTCATAGATTTCAGTTTGTAATGGGGAGAAGCAGGTCAATAAGAGGACAGATTTAGGTGATCTTCCTTATAAGAAATAATAAACAGAAGAAAAATTCACTCCAAGGGGGATGGGCGTGGGTATAATTTGTGGATGAGGGGTGTTTTGGGGGCGGGGGTATTTTCTGCATTTTTTTTGTTTTTGATATAAGTAATGGTTTCTCTTCTGTTGTTTTCTTTTGGTTTGTTATTGCATGTAATACCTATAAAATCTAATAAACATATTTCAAAACACTATCATGCGTACTTTACACCCTTTGTTTTTTACTGTGTGCGGATGCAACCTTTCCCCTGGTTTTGTGTGTGTGTACCTGCACACATGGTTTGCTTTTGGTCTTGTTTGCAGCCCAGAGATCTAGGGCTGTATCCAGATTAGCAGAATAAAATCCACCATTGGAGAAAAAAGCGGTGCTGTCCGGACTCCAGCAGCCCTCCCCCCCCCCCGCAGCTCTCTCAGAGAAAGCTGCAAGACTTCCGTGGGGCACATGGCGAGGCGGGTGTCACATGGGAAGGGGCAGCCAATGGGAGCTGAGCTGCAGGCTCGGTTCTTGTTCACTGTTCTCGCCGCCCTGTCCGCCCTGTCCGGAAACTTTGAATTTACCTGATACTGCAGAGCGAGCGCCCGTCATTTCGCAGTAGGTAAACTGGAAGTAGCGGCGGCATAATGCTCCACCGCCATGACGTATCGTGCGTCAGGCGTGACACCCACGCCCCGACTGCGCATCGGAATGTGCCATATCCTACGGCGTGTCATGGCTTCGCAGCAGGTAAACTGCGCTTTATTTCCTAACACCAGATGTTATGCCGCTAATCTGGATACAGCCTAATGCCGCGTCCACACCTACATTTTAATCCAGTTTCGGTCCACTTACAGAGTGAGAGAACACACCAGCAAAGTATCAAGGCGTTTTCTTTCGGCAATGTCTAACTCAGAAAACTTAGATAAAGTGGAAAGAAAACGGCCAGTCATTTTGCTGAAGTGCTCTCTGACTCTGAAAGCAGACTGAGGCCGGATTAAAGCTTGGCGTGTGGACGCAGCAGCCTAAATCAATCAAGCAGGTACCTCTAGTAGAAAAGGAAAGTAAGCTATTTAGCCCCTGGTGGCAGCAGGCCCCTATCTTTCAAAACTTTTAAACTATCAGCTTTCAGACAGCGCCTTCCGTCCGCCCCGTCGACCAACCGGTTCTGTCTCGGCGCTGATTTTATCCCAACGTCGCCCCTGCCCCTGCTCGCCCCTCCAGGGAAACTTTTTGGGCAAAAGGGCAACCGAAGGGCAAGAACAAGCTGCCCGCGGGCGGGCAGAGGGCGCTGGTTGGGCTTCGCCACGGCCGGGGCGGGCACAGGGCAGCAGGGGGCGCATGTTCAGTGGCTAGAATGGAGGGACGGAGGCAGCGCAGGCCGGAGGGGGGGGGGAACGTGTCCTGTGTCTAGTGAGGAATCGAACTTGTCCTAAGGAGGCTGATGGCCGGGGGGGGGCAGTAGGCTGCATGGCCTCCCCCTCCTCCTTTCCTAGCAAAGCGAGATCACACTGGCAGCCTCTATAAATAGACCCGAACGCCCCGACGACCTCAGCACAAGGCCAGTTTCCTTTCTCCCCCCCCTTAGACCCCCCCCCCCGGTTGCAAATGCGTGCGCCCGAGAGAGAGCAGGATCCGGACACAGATCTTCTCGGTAAGGAAGAGGGGCGGGCGGGTGGGAGGACGGATCGGTCCTGTGCTGCCCGCTCCTCCTCCCTCCTTTCCCCCTACCTCCCCCCCCCCCGTCGATCCCCCAATCTGTTCCATCCGAGAGGGAGGGGTTGGAAGAGGATGGGCTAAAGGGTCGGAGGGGGGGGGCTGGCTGGCTGTTGAGGGGTGGGGCTGCTGCCTCCCTCTCCGCCTTCTTCCTGCCCCCCCCTCGGAGGCGGGCGGGCGGGCACCACCAAGGGTTAACCAGTTGACAACGTCGGCAGCGGCGCAGCAGCGCTGACTTTCCACGAACATCTGGAGCGCGCTAAAGCGAGGGAGGAGGAGGAGGGGGGGGAGGAGAGGGCTTGGCTGGCGTGGATCTCTGGAGGGGCTGCCGGGGAGCCTTTTGGCACCCTCTGAATGGCTCCGGGAAGGAGGAGAAGCAGCAGCAGCAGCAGCGAAGAGCGAGTGCAAGTTTAGGTGGGTATTTTTCCACCCAAACAAACAAGCAAAGCAACCAGGATCCTGGTTCAGGCTCCTACTAGCAGGGGGGTAAGTTGGTTGCTCTGCTTCCGTTTTAACGTGAGAACGGTCAGTCCCGTAGGTCAGCCTTCCCCCCCCCCCGCTCCAGCCCCGATCCGCTTTCACCCCGGAGGAGAGGCTGGAGGGCTCGAGGCGAGGGCTTCGGCATTTGCGCCCCAGCGCCGTCGAGGCACCCCGCTGCGCGCAAGCTTGCTCGGCCGGGAGGGCGCCTCGGCTCGGAGAGGCAAGAAGTGCCGAGGAAGTGCCGGGGAAACAGCGGCGGACCCGGCTGGCCGAGGTGGGGCTCCTCCCGCGCGGCGGAGACCCAGAGGCGGCGGAGAGATGTGCACGCGGGACGCGGGACGGGGAGAAGAAGGGGCCACCGCGCAGCCGGCCCTGCCTCGACGCCGCCACGGCTGTAAGCGGCAACCCCTGGGGCGTGTGACAGGCAGGGGGACTTCTGCCCCCCCCTCCCGGTCTTTTCTGGAGCGCAGAGCAAGCTGGCGGCTTGCAATGGAAACGCACTTCTGGCCGATCCGTATCCGCGTCCTTGGTTCTGACCTATTTAATGTCGGTATGCCACACCGGTTGCATTGGCTCGTAGGGCACATTTCCACCGAGATTTATGTCACCCGTAGTTGGGCCAGCATTGAACTCTCCTGTTGGAAGCCTCCTCCTCTCTCGAGCGACCCCTCCTCCATATAGCTGTGGATTTGGAAGAGGGTTTGAGTGTCTGGAGAACAGATATCGGGAAGGACGCGCAGACTTATAGGCTTTCGGACACAATAAGTGCTGGCCTCAATGATTGTCTGTGATACGGAGCTCTTATCCCTGACAGAACCTCCAGATATGAGCATGAGGTGCGGTCTTCACTCCTGGTTTGTTGTTGGGTACCACTGAGCCATGGCCAACTCCGTGGGCAACTCTGTGCAGTTTTCTTGGCAGGGATATGGAAGTGGTTTGCCATGGCCTCCTCCTGGGGTGAGGCTGGGGATCCAACCAGCAACCCTCCACTTTCCAGGCGGTTTGCTCTACTCGCTGAGCCACAGACATCCCCCAGCCTTCCATGGGCCCTCTGTGCAGTTTTCTTGGCAGAGATACAGAAGTGGTTTTCCATTGCCTTTTCCCTTTGGGATGCTGAGGACCAAAGTGGCAGCCTTCCATTTTCCATGCAGTTTGATACAGGTTGCAGGATTTTTCTCTATGCATTAGAAGGCAACCAAACTTCCTTGCTTTGCTTTCCCACCCTTCCTTTTAAGTGCTCCCCTGGTGACCTCTAAGCCCATGGTGCGCAAGCTGTCTGCTTGCTGCTACCTGCTTCCTTTGCCCGTCATGAGAAAACGTTATGTTAGTAGTTGGATGGGGTCCAAGCCCTGAGTGTTTTTTTTTCGGTTTTCTCGATCCATTAATTAAAGAAGCATTGTCATTCCTATACTTCCCCTATAGGCATCCACAGAAAAGTCTTCCTATAGATGCTTTGTGTGGTTTTGTGTGATAGGATCCCTGGTAGCTTTTTCAGTTTTCCTCCGTTTGAAAATACAGTAGATTAAGATGATTCCCAGAATGAAAGGGACGAGTCAGGTGTCATTGCACGGGTTATGACTCCCATCTGTTTCAGGGGGTCGAGAGCATATTAAAGCACTAAAATAATAGCAGGGTCTGCTTCTAATATTCTGCAAAGTTTTGAAGTCTGAACCGAAGGGAGGAGCCTCATATACAGATGGGAACCAACTGGGCTGTGATTCGTGTGGTTCCACCCCAATGAGGCCCAAAACTAGCTTTGCCATAGGAGAAAGAGGTCTTGAGTGTTACCCCTTTAATGCTTATATAAAAGAAGCATTCCCTCCCCCCCCACCCCCGCCGCTGCCTTGTTCAAGGCAATTTACAACCACAGAAAAAACATATAGTGCAAAATACAGTGTACATGGAGGTACATAATGCATTACAAAATTGCACATGATACCAAATAATACACAATACCTTGGGGAAGGGGAGGGTGAGGGCAACACTTGTCTGCCTTTTATGGCCTCCGGTGGGGCTGGGGCCAGGTGAAGTCCAGAACTGCTGACAATACTGGGGGGGGGGGCTGCCGCCACTAACCCCCCCCCCAAGAGAGATGACCCAGTGGCCCTCTGGAATTGCTTCCAGCAGCTAAAGCCACAAGCATGTCTCCTCTATGGCCTCTGGTTTTAGCTGAGACCACGTGGAGTCCAGATCAGCCTGCATTATAAGGCTCACCCACTTGCAATGGCCTCTTAGTGTGCAGCCATTACCATGTGTGGATCGGTTACAGGTAAGTGACCGACCGTGCCGGGCTTGGGCTGCAGATACTTATTAGTGCTCACAAGTGAAAACACTAGTTAACGGGTCATCATCACGCTCCTTTCCCGTCCAGCGGACAGGAAGTGAAGTGCTAAAACACCCTGAGTTCTGGGAGGTGTCTGGGATCTTGCACAGTTCACCCCACCTGACTTCCCTGGTCTGTGTATCTCCTGCCTTTTCTGAAAGGAACCTGAGACCAGAGGCATAGCCCTACTCTTCCTTTTTATCCCCTAAGCAGCCTTGTTTGCCTGAATCCTGCCTTCCCAGGTTCAGTCTAGCTCTCTTTTCCCTGCAGCATGCGCTGGCTGCCTCATTCACATTTGAATATTTCTCCGTATTTTTTTTTAACCCTCCCCGCAAATGCAGAACTAGTATAGCAGGCAGTTGTGTCAGTGTGAGGAGGCATTTGGAGGGGAGAAGGCAGCTGTTACAGCAAATAAAGCCTTATATTCTGTAATGGCCCAGCACATGTACTGGACCTCTGAGCTGGGGATAGGGCTCTAAATTGGACTCCTTCCTTTCCTCTCCCTGAAATGTGTTAATTGATCTGCAAAGGGGACACCACTTGGTTTGTTGAGGTCTACAGAAGGGAAGCTGTATCAGAGCAAGTTTGGTCTAGGGAGTTGGACTCTTATCTGGGAATACTGGGTTCGATTCCGTCCTCCCCCATGAAGCCAGCTGGGTGACTTTGGGCTAGTCACAGCTCTCTTCTGAGCTCTCACAGCCCCACCTACCTCACAGGGTGTTCTGTTGTGGGGAGAAGAATAGAAAAGCTTTGTCAGCTGCTTTGAGTCACCCTTAAATGGGTGAGAAAAGTGGGGTAGAAAAGCCAACTCTTCTTCTTCTTCTTTTTCTTCTTCTTCTTCTTCTTTTTCTTCTTCTTGTCCCTTTGGCTCATCAGAGAGACAGATTTTTCTGCAAGGATTGTATCTTAAGCATGGCAGCCACATTTGCTTTCCACGAGGCATCTGGGGCCAGATGTGCTCACGCAGTGTACATACAGATCAGCTGACAAGAGTTTCATGGCTTCTTCCTGTTCATTAAACATCCAGCCTGATGACCACGGAAGGAGAAGTTTGCATTTCCTTTGAAACTCTGGGCTCAGCAAGAGGCTGCGAACTTAAAAAGACTGGAAGTGTCTGTTCTTTACTTTTCTTCCTTCTTCTCCCGTCGGTGCCACTAACAATTTCAGGGGTGTGAAGAATGTGGTGTTGGAGGGCTACAGCCGTTCCTCTGTTTACAGAATGCTCCTCTAGATAGCTTTCATATGATCAAAAACCTGAACTGTACTGAAAGCAAGCTTTGGCATTAGTGTTCATTTTGTGCACACTGGTTCTCTTCCCCTCCCTCACACACCCATGCCAGCCTGTTGCTTGCATTCTTCTCTTGCAACAGCTGTAAAACTACAGCTGCCATGCGGTCACGATATATAGGTTTTCAAATACAGAGAACATTTAGGGCAGCAGGGACCCCTGTCCTTCAGAATGTTTCGATATTCTGCACTTATAAGCTGGGGGGTGGGAATTAAATATATTTCAGTCGTTGTTGAAATTCTACTGTCCCAAGGTACTTCTGCATGGGCCCTTAATGTAGATTATGTGTCTGTGATGTGGACCTCTAAGGCCTCATAGATATGAACACTAATAGGGTCTATGAGGCCATGCCCGCTCCTGAGGCCTTTTCGCACTGTGGCTGGTAGTCAACAATTAGTGAACGTCTGAGGAAGAGTACCAATAAAATAAAATACTATTATTTTAGTGCTTTAATATGCTGCATCTTTTAAATGTTTTTATGTATATTATTGGTTTTAATATTGGTTTTAATTTGTTGTTTTAAAGATTGTTGTCTGCCCTGAGACCTTTAGGTATAGGGCAGGATAGAAGTTCCCAGAAGTTCACCAATTGTTGACTAGGTGTGGAGCACCTTAATCCTAAGCTTAGCTGGAGTGTCCACACCTCTTCCAGTGCTCTGGGGTCATCTGAGCTGCCGTGCAAGCGTGCTGGTACCTCAGACTACCATAGATGCGATTGCGTGTGCGCAGAGCATAAGTGGTGTCATGGTGACGGCACCAATACACGCACGGTTGTGGAGGGCACTGCAGCCAAAATGGCGGCGCCCTGAAGAGGACTGGCCCTGCAATCGAATCAGCTAAGTATTCACTCAGTGTCCATGTGTGTGCGTCTAAAGTTGACTACTGCTTCAAGTGTGCTAGTCATTGTTGGTTAATCGCGTTCCTTTCCCGTCCAGCAGATGGGAAGGGTTTAATCTGGATCACTAGTAGACCTATTTAATGGGATCTACCAGTGGACCAGAGGGATCCAGAACATTGAAGGCATGCTGACGAGCCCAGAGGCCTCATGGCTGCAGTATTAGCAGATCCGGATCAACGCAGTCAGTGTGGATGGTTCTGATCCAACCCACACCTTCTCACAATCCAGAACGGGGGGGGGGTGCTGTTCTGGATCCACTGATCCAGTAAGTCTAGAAGGCACCCAAGTGCTGTTGAGATAAGAATGCAATCTCCCTGAATTAATGGAATAAATGAATAATTACTGTTGATGCTCTGTTTTCCGTTGTTGCTGTACAGGGCTTATCTGACATCCATATTCAAGCAAGCGGCAAGCAGATGGGATGCCAGACAGGCATTCCCATGAAGAGTTTAATGACGAGTACAGTAAAATTATTGTACTTAATAACTGAAAATAAATTTGGAAGAGACTTGAAAGACTTTTCACTTGGCTGAGGTTAATGGGAGATATAGCTGGAAGGGACTAATCCTGCTGAAGTTGAGAAGTGTTGCTCAGCTCTGCATTGGAGATAATGATTCGGGAAAGAATACGCTCTTTTATAACTAAAATAGCTCGTTCTTTGCCCTTTTGAATTTTCTTAGCTTCATTTTTGAAATTTTCTCTGTAACTGACTTCGTCACAGTCTTAGGAACTAAGTTCCCATAAAGGTTGCCAAAGAAACTTACGTGGCGCACACCGTTGCACAAAAATGGTGCAACGCTGTTTTGTGGTTTTCCTTCTCTTATTTTGTGAAACCAGGACTTTTCTTTCTCTGTTGCATTGAGCTGATTGCCATAGAACACCCAGGGGCAGAGGAGATGATGTGGAGTTGTAGGGTGTAGTTTTGTTACTAACTGAGTAAAGTAATCGTTAGTCCCGTCATGATTTAGTGGGAACGCAGATCTGATTATCTCAGAGCAGACTGTACCAGGCGGTTTCCACCTCAGGTTCTTGGACATATTTCACTGAGCAGCAGCCTCCCAGGGCCTTATCTTTAAAACAAGAGCTGTAGGCAAAGAAACCTCATATAATCCAATATAATCCAATAGCTCTAATGTGTCCTCCTCCATAGATGAGGAACAAGCTATGACTCTCACTCTCTCTGTGTAGTTGAGAGAACAAGAAGGAAGGGTAATACCTAAACAATAACCTACTAAAGATCTAACACCTCATGTCCCTACAAACAGCAGTGTCAAAGGAAAACAGATTCAGTCTGGAGCTCTTTCCAGCCTGATGCAATGCCCAGCTTGCAGCAAGACTGGCAGACGGATTCAACACTATAATGGAACATTGTTGTTCTATTGATCCAGCAGAGCTTCTCTTATGTTCATATTGCCTAAAAAAGGTTGATTTATCACTGAGACAGGATGTCATACATTTTCTTTAGCGTGCCAAGCATGATGCCACACAACCACACATCTGGAGAGTCTCCTTGAACATTTCCCTGGAAGAAAAGAGAAGAGGCTGGCCTGAGGAGCCAGTTTGGTCTAGTGGTTAAGGAGCCAGACTCTTATCTGGGAGTACGGGTTTGATTCTGCCCTCCCCCGTGAAGCCAGCTGGGTGACCTTGGGCTAGTCACAGCTCTCTTCTGAGCTCTCACAGCCCTACCCACCTCGCAGGGTGTCTGTTGTGGAGAGAAGAACAGAAGGTTTGTCAGCCACTTTGAGTCCCCTTAAACGGGTGAGAAAAGCAGAGTAGAAAAGGCAGCTCTTCTTCTTCTTCTTCCAGAAAGCAAACAAACATTCAATCTGGAAAGGCTTGGGTAAAAGGCTAGGCCTTCAGGTAGTTCCTAACAGACAGGAATGTAGGTTCCCTATCAGAGGGAGACTATTCCAGAGAGGGGTGCCAGCACAGAAAAGGCCTCTCTTCAGTTTTGGATATGAGTTTCTGTTACCCATATTTTCCAGCGCATAAGGCGACCCCCAACGTTCCAGTTAAAATATAGAGTTTGGGATATAAGAAGACGACACCCGGCGTATAAGACGACCCCTGACTTTTGAGAAGATTTTCCTGGGTTAAAAAGAAGTCTTATACGCCAGAAAATACAGTACTATTTTTTTCTCCCTTTAACTACAATTAAGCATTGTGTTAATTAGATTGAACTAACTCTTTCAGAAATGATATTAGGATGATTAATATTTGTGCTGACAGAAGTCTCCAAGTGGGGGGAGCCGAGCGAATTCGCAGCCTGGAAATTAAAAAAAAACCAGGTTTTAAAAATCACCAGTTAAGTAACTGTATAAGTAAAACACAGGGCTTTCAAATTAATTGCTACTAAATACTGTTAGAGAAAGGATAATAGGCCATTTTTCTGAGACTAGTATTTATGAAGTCAACCTCTTATATATGCTTTCCACACTGATGTGTTTTTTGCAGGATGTGTGTCACAGGGGGGATTTCCCAATGGAACCAAGAAGATACTGTTTCATTTCTAAGCCATAGCGCTGAATCTTTATGTTAAGATGTTTCTTCCAGAAAATAAAACAATGAAATAAGTGTTTGTACTACAGTGGCTTTATGTTATGAGTTGGATAATTAAATAATGGAAATCTCTGTAAAGTTTTCATGGTAACAACTTGGCCACTGCTGAGAAACTTCAAAAATACTGACTGCAGGCAGGAAGTTGCCTTCATAAGGAAGTCTTCATGGTTAGAAAGAAGCTAATGAGGTTCAGCTTTCTGAGGTTCCAATGGCACAGAAAACTCTGAGTTATTTTGATAAAAAGTTGACTCTCAGCACTGAATGCTCAGAATAGGGGTGTACATGAATATTCGAAACATTCAAAATTCTATTGAATTTGGACATTCGAATCGAATGTCTATACATTCGAATTTAACATGCAAATGAAATTTCGAATCTTGTGAATCATTCATACAAATTTGCACCTCTTCTGGGCCAGGATGTGGTGGCAGCCCCGCTGTCCTCCCGACGTGACTGCACAGAATGTCAGCAGCATCGTGGCAGCTGCGCTGACGCACGCACAATCTTGCAGGGTGCCGCAACCAAAATGGTGGTGCCCTGAAGAGGACTGGCCCCACAATCAAATCAAGGCAAGTATTCGATCACCCGGGGGGGGGGGGGCAACGGGGAACATTGACTAGCGCTCCAAGTGTGAGTGCTATTCAGTGGTTCATTGCGCTCCTTTTCCATCCAGCGGACGGAAAGGGAAGTGCATTAACGCCCCTCGGGTCTTCATGTCTGAGATCTAGTGGAGATTATCAGGGCAAAAAATAAAACACCGCCTCACAGTAAAATAACGCGAGTTACATAAATCATCTGCTGATTAGAAGCAGCAGCTGTAAAATCAAATTATGATTGATAAGCATGAAAGAAAGTCCTGAAAACACGAATCCTCTGTGGGTTGATTAGATTCTTATCGAGTGCGTATGATCGAGCTGATCAACCAAATTTCCAGGGCAGCTTAAAAAGCAGTAATGTTTTATGCTACAAGACAGTACAAGAATGCTACGTAGATTTAAGATTCGCAGGCCTAAATGAGCAACATCAGCCAGTTGTTGGGAGCAGGAAGCCACATCATAATCTTTAAATCCCAGAAATCTGATATGAGAATAGAAAGCCACAACTGCAGTACAAGCATCAGAAAGCATGTACTTGTGATACACTGTAGGAAGAGGTGTTTGGCTGAATAACATTCCCAACAGCTGTGTGCAATGCATAAGGCCCAATTGTCTGGTTAACTTGGCATGAAAGGTGATCCTAGCTGCTGCACTGTGTTGCAGCCTGTGTAGTAGGGGATAAAGAATGATTTGAGGATGGACCCGTGATACGGAGTTGCATAAATATGTTCAATAAAATAAGTGGAGGAAAAAACCAAAACTCGCATTTTCCCTCCAGTGCATTCATATGAGCAACACGGGCCCTTAACCTAGATTAAGGCACACATAGAAAGCATCTGGACCTCTAAATCTGCATGTTAATGCAGATCTATGAACCCCCCCCCCCCCCGCTCCCTGCTGGTGCAGCTCCATCTGCTTCAGGGGGAGCTTGGTCTCAGTCAGGGAGAGATCTCCCCACATCTTGGACTTGAGAACCCCTGACACAGAATTTACTAATCCCTGTCCAGCCCTTAACCATCTCCTGGCAACATTCAAATATCTGAACTGCCTCTCGTGATTCACATGGAAGGGGGAACTAGGGCTAGATGGCATCAGCTCCAGATCTCCTGATCACCTCTCCCAGCAGATGCAAAGGGAATAGGATTGTCCCCCGAGGGAGCACACAAGGAGAAATCCCACACTGTAATTCTGGTATTAGGAGGTAGGAGTATAACCATGGTTATGCACTGCCTCCAGTCCCCAAAGACTTTCTAAGAGATACCATGGTTGATATCAAAAGCTGCCCAAAAGATCAAGGAGAATGCGCAGCGTTACCCCTGTCCCCCTCCTGAAGAAGGTCATCAGCCAGGGTGAGCAAGCCAGTTTCCATGCAACGACCAGGGACATTTTCACACTTCCCTTCTGCCTCAGCCCCACGAAATCGGTCACTCACCAGAGACCAGTCCTGGGGCTGGTCCTCTTCTGGGCACTGCCATTTTGGTTGTGGCGCCCTCTGCGACTGCGCGGGTGTCAGCACCGTTGCCATGATCATGCTGACTCTCTGCGCATGCGCTGTCGCATCTGTGGTTGTCCAAGGTTCGCAGCACCACCGACAACCCTGGGGCACCAGAAGAGATATGGATGGCCACTGCCTGGATGCGCCAGGTAAGCTTCTGGGTAACATTGGTAAAGGTGTGGGTCATGATTTTCTGCTCCACATCTAATCAGTAATTAGGGAACTTCTGGGAACGCAGGGGGCGCTCGGAGGCTGTAGCAGCCTCCTCCAAGTGACGATGCCCTTCCCCGGAAGTTCCCTAATTGTTGGCTAGCGGCCTAAGCACAAATAGGTACCAGGCCTGACGTGAGACTAAAATGGATACCAGTCAGATTGCTGATCCTATTCTCGTATCTTATTTCTCAAATAAAGTAATGTATTCCAAAAACTTGGATTCTTTTCTAATAAAACACTTGTGGTTAGAGGGTCAGATTCTGATCTGGAGATTTTCCAGTTCAATTCCGCACTCCTCCATGAAGCCATCTGGGTGGCCTTAAGCTCTCACAGCTCCACCTACTTTACAAGGTACCTGTTGTGGGGAGAAGAATAGAAGGTTTATCAGCCACTTTGAGTCCCCTTAATTGGGTGAGGAAAATGGGGTAAAAAAACCCAACTCTTCTTCTACCATGAAGCCAGCTGGGTGACCTTGGGCTAGTCACAGCTCTCTTCTGAGCTCTCACAGCCCCACCTACCTCACAGGGTGTCTGGTGTGGGGAGAAGAATAGAAAAGCATAGTCAGCCGCTTTGAGTCCCTTTAAATGGGTGAGAAAAGCAGGGTAGAAAAGCCAACTCCTCCTCCTCCTCTTCTTTTTCTTCTTCTTCTTCTTCTTCTTCTACTACTACTACTACTACTGCTACTTTCTACTGCTGCTGCTGCTGCTGCTGCTGCTACTACTACTACTGCTACTACTGCTACTTTGGAGATGGTATAACTTTGCTGACCAGTTGTCAAGATCCCTGAATGTCCTTGCTGCAGTGACACGGGACATATTCACATTTAGGCCTCTGGCATGCAATTAGGATAGCTCTGGTACAGAGTATCTGTACCAGAGCTGTCCTAATTGCATACCAGAGACCTAAGTGCAGATATGTCCATGGCCTCCCACAGGCAGCTGGTTAGCCACGGCGAGAACAAGCTGTTTAACTGGACAGACCTTCAGTCTGATCTACCAGGGCACTTCCTTTGTTCTGCATGTTCTCATTTCCCACCACATCCAGATTGCAGTTGTTGTCTCTGTTTTGATACAGTTTTGGTTTGTGCAGTTTTGTGAATATGTAAATAATGTGGAACTGTACTAGGCCAAAATCATGTTATGGAAAGCATTAGAAAATGTGGAAAGGCCCTTTTTATAGAAAGTAGCGATCACTTCCAGTATCCCAGTATGGTTTGCATAGCGGGCTGCTTCTAAGAACAGAACTACCACATACTGTAAGCGATGTCTGTGATGGGTTATTTCATCTCTGAGATACCGTGCATATGAAATTGCTTTAAGAATATCTCTAAACATTTCCAGACAACATCACAGTTGACTTTGATTCTCCTCCAAGTAATTCAATTTCCAGCATCTTTGAAAGCAAGCGTTATTCTTAAAAATGAGAAAAAAAGTTTGTTTTCAAATGTGGTTCTGCTGTTAAAATGCCCCCCCCCCCCCAAGGCTAGGTTTCTAGCTTATCTGGGAGAGGTTCTCCTCTCTTTTCAGTCAGGGTGAACGACAAGTGATTAAAACAGGCATGTTGACTGAGGAAGCATGGTTGGTTTTGAAAAAAATGGAAAAGGTTAGGGCAAAAGTTAGGGATTTTCTGCACCTGTATTCCACACCTGAGCATCTCATGGAGGGACCAGCTCTGCCCCTGCTAGTACACTCCATCTGAGCCACATGGAGCAAAATCCAAATCACACCCTGTCTGGTGCAGACAGAAATCACTAAAAGGAGACAGGCAGGGCTCTGTACTCCACTACTGGGCAGTCAAAAGAAGAAGAGTTGGCTTTTCTACCCCACTTTTCTCACCCATTTAAGGGGACTCAAAGTGGCTGTCAAAGCTTTCTGTTCTTCTCTCTCTCCCTGTGAGGTAGGTGGGGCTGTGAGAGCTCAGAAGAGAGATGTGACTAGCCCAGGGTCACCCAGTATGGGGGAGGAATCAAATCCAGTATTCCCAGATAAGAGTCCAGCTCCCTAACCACTAGACCAAACTAGACCCTGAAGAGTCCCTTTGAGAGTGCCAGGGAAACAGACCCTTGGGTGGCCCTCCAAAGTAGGCCCTTTGGGAAGGTGGCTGAATGCGTAAATCCTTCACCACGCAGCTGTAATTTTCCCGCGTTCTTCTGAGTTTTGCCCCCTTGTGGAGCACCAGTATTCCATAGAATGCTCAGTAACATGGGGCTAAAGCAAGCATTTTCATGGCAAGGAAAAATCAAAATATGGGATGTTTAGAGAAGGAGCATAGCAGGCTGCATGATGATGATTTTGAAAACCACCAGAAAGGGGAAAGTTAGTATAAAACAAAAAGAAAACAGATTCTCTGGCTCTGTGATTATGGTCACACCTTATAATTTTAGAGGCTGTCTTGAGTCCTCAGAAACAAGACACCAAGGCTGTGCCCAGCCTTACGAATACGGCACATTCCAATGCGCAGTTGGGCTGTGGGCCTCACACGTGACTCATGATACTTCGTAGCAGCGGCGCTTTATGCCACCGCTACTGTAAATGTACCTACTGCGGAACAATGAAGACTCACTCTGCAGTATCAGGTAATTTCGAAGTTTCCCGCCAGTTTGGACAGGATGGCAAGAACAGCAAACGAGAGCTGAGCCTGCTGGTCAACTCTGGTTGGCTGCCCCATCCCATGTGATGTGCGCCTCACCATGTGCGCCATGGAAGCCTCGCAGCTTTCTCCGAGAAAGTTATGGGACAGTACGTCATGGCTTTGGCAGCCGGTAAGCTACGCTTTGTTCTATAACAGTGGATTTTATTCCACTAATCTGGATACAGCCCAAGTTGCAATTCTGCTTTTTCTAAAGACTTTCTTGCCTGAAAGGGGATTATCCTAAATTGGGACAGCACTGAGTCTATTTCACCATGAAACAGAGGCAGCCAGGCAAAAGCCTATCCCCCCTCAACTGATGCTCATGCTCCCATCCCCCCAGTGCCCCCCACCACCCCCGTTGCTGCCGCCAACACCCCCAATGCAGCTGCCTGCTATGCCCTGCCAGTCCCCCCATGCCCCGGCCACCACCACCCCGATGCTCAGGAAGGAGCAGCAGCACAACTTATATGAAAGTCTGCCACAAAAATAGGGATTCATGCTCTTTTAAAAACAATTTGCTTTTTTGCTCTTACAATTCTCCTTTCACTAGATGGTCCTACATTGGTATTGCTCTATTATTTTAAAATAGGTTTACTGTATCTATGTGTGTGGGGGTGAATTCCCATTACAAGCTTAAAATGGTTTCGAAACGGTTTCGATCCTCGCAGTCCCCACGTCAGGTTGGCTTAACACACTTTCCGCATGTTAAATTGCCCCAAAGCGTTGTAAATGTTAACACTCATTTTAACAGGTCTTGCTCCGGTTCGTGCATTTGAAACGTTTTACATTTCTTACTGTGGGAATGGTACAGTTTTAGTGGGATGAGAATGCATGTTTAGGGTTTCCCTCCCCCGATAGCTTGCTTCCAAAGATAGTGATTTCACTGTAAAAATCCACCCCTAACAGCAGCTGCCACACTGTAGCAATCTACCCACTTCACCCCCAATAACAATGTTGCAATTTTGTGCAATTCTGAAAGTTCTGACCTTTAGAAAGGCAAAAGAAAGCAGCTGCAGGTTCTGGGAGATGTATGAATGTTTAAGGCGAAGGGAGCTTGAGTTGCCGCTGCTGCTGTGTGCCCTTGGCAATGGGGAGAGGAGCAGAAAGAATCGCTGGCTGCCCGGTGCTGTTTTTCATCCATCCAGGCAAGCGACAGCCACCCAGCTAGGCTCCATGAAGGGGTCCATTATGGGTGGCGCGTTCACGCCAGGAGGAAGAGGGCAGGGCAGCCCTGAAAAGCAGCTTTTAGAAAGTAGCCACTGGAGTCCCCCCTTGAGTCACGTACACCACATACAATCCTCAGAATCCAGATTGAACGTGATTAAGTTGAAAGTAATGGGATCAGGCAAATTCGTGTTTGCATCCGGTTCTATTATTTCGGTTTAGGGAAACCGTATTAAGCTTGTAATGGGAATGCAGCCAGAGTGTACAGTAAACCTTAAACTAAAACAATGCCTATGTTAAAGTGAAACATGAATTGAGCTTATGCATGGTCTCCCTCACCTCTCAAAAATATAACTTGGTATTACCTGTGGCATTTAGTCTCTTTTTAACATCATGCTGTCTGTTAAAGGTTTAGCTCTGTGAAAATGCTCTAGTGGTGTTGCCAGGAGTGCAACGAGCTCAGTTTTGTTGTTGTTGTTGTTGTTGTTGTTGTTTTGCTCTGCCCCTTTTGGAGAATTTGGCTGGCTTCTGACCTTGGTGTTTTCTCTGCCATCCAACCCCAGCTACACACCTCTGGATGGGTATCGTGTCCAGGTAAACAACCAAGTCATGTCCAGTAACCCTACCCTGTAGTCTGTTTTCTTGTTCTTTTTCCTGGCATTTGGGCAGGGTGGGGCGTGTGGGCAGCAAGAAATGCAGCCAGTGCTCATCTCTCGAGAACTTCCTCTGAATGTCTCTGCTTTTTATGTTGTCGCTTTGTATCTATTAGCTGTTACCATAAAGTAAAAGGTTACATTCAGGGCGGTGTTGGTGTTTCAGGTTTTTTGCATATTTGAATGGAATATTCTGTTTTCACCGCACGACCAGTGTTTGGAATGAGGGCTTGGAAAAACCATTCCATTCCACTTACTAGGCTTTGGCAAACACAGCCGCTTTTTTCCTCTGCTCCATTTCTGAGAGTTACCCTGTAAGCCAGCCTCCTCCAATGTGGTGCCACCCCCATTCGAGCTTTTTTTTCAGCACTGCAGTTCCCATCAGCCTTGGCTATCAGGGTCAAAGGTAGCAGCCTAAACAGCTAGACGTGATTCAAGAATATCTCAGTGAGCAAAATGTCCCACCCAATACTGTCTAGTTGGCTTTTCCTGTGTACAATGACAGAAGCATTGGGTCTAGATGGTTTTTTTAGACAGTGTCACATGACGACTTGGGTAATGGTAGGACTTTAAATAGGATCAGTACAGATTGATTATGCCAGCAATATCTCAGACCTGACCTCAAATAAAAGGCAGGGATTTACACACACACACACACACACACACACACACACCGGATGGACAAGCAGGATGCTTTTAAGACCATTTGCTGGCATTCCAGAGCAGGAGAAGGTTTGCCCTCGTCTCTGCTTGAGATGCCCATGGGCAATTGGTGGGCCACTGTGTACGACAGGATGCTGGACTAGATGGGCTGTGGTCTGATCCAGCAGGGCTCCTCTTATGTTCTTATATTCTTATCTTTGCTGTGCTATAAATGGCAGGCTGGTCCATACCAGGATAAGCAATCTGTCCCAAACTGGGAAATACTTTTCCTGACTTGGAACAAGGTCATCTGCACTGAGATGCCCTGTTCCATGCCAGCCATTGTGCCAGTTACAAACTGGGGAGGGGGCATTTTGACAGCATGCCAAAATGGGTTCCTTGTTGTCTACCAAACCATGGAGTCATGCCATCTCCACCCCTCTGTAGTCTGGTATGCCAGTAAACTCAAAATCAAGGGCTACTGGTGAACTGGACTAGGATCCCATTTTGGGTGCTGCACTCCATTTTGCGTAGACAGGAGGACACTTGAAAGAGATGGGTCTCCCTAAAAGAGCACTAGCATATGGAAGAAAGTCTCTGGACTCTTTTCTATCATGGGGCAGTGAGTGCCCCATGCAAAGAGAGCCTTAATGGCCATGTCCCCATGCAAGCCATTTGGTTCTGATTGGGCTCGTATTTGACCGAGATCAGATGCTGCCCATCCCCATGCCATTGCCGGTAACGCGATCGGGAAACGGGGGTGGAATATTTGCAATGGAAAAGGGAGAAAACTCAAGCCATTATCCTGCCTGCCTTGGCGATCAGGAAAGGGGGGTGGAATACTTCTATAAAGGAGTATAGCAGTGAAGGCATTTCGACCCCCTCATCATTTCAGCTTTAACACCATTTAGTCCCAAAACCTGCTTTTGTCACCCATTTAAGGAAACTCAAAGCGGCTGACAAGCCAGGGTATAAAAACCAGCTCCTCCTCCTCCTCCTCCTCCTCCTCTTCCTCTGCTTCTGTGTAGTTCCACATGCAGTTTGGAATGTTGTGCATTAGATGGGGTGAAGTACAGCATTCACTTTCATACCTCCAAAACAGGGTGTTAATTTGCATCCAAGTGCTCTAGGTCAGCGGTTCTCAACCTGTGGGTCACGACCCCTTTGGGGGTCGAACTACCCTTTCAGAGGGGTCACGACGAGTCTCCTGCCACCCCTCCCTCCCCCCCCAGCTGCCCCGCCCCCATGGTCGGGGGTCTCCACAACATGAGGAACTCCATTAAGGGGTCGTGGCATTAGGAAGGTTGAGAACCACTGCTCTGGGTTGATTTAGAAATGCTTGCTACATTCTGAGGAAAAATACATCTCATTATAGCAGGGCAGAAACCTAATAACTAGTGTGCCTTCTGCCTATCCAGATAACTAGTTGATGGACAACGTTGAGGCCCTGCAGGGTGTTTTTTTTTTTTTTTTTTGCGTTCTGTATGTTCAAATAGAACCTGGATCAGAGGACCTTCCAACCACAAATGGTCTCTGGCACTCCTCCAGATTGGAGGGGTGTTGCCTGTATATGTAAGGCAGTTG
This sequence comes from Aspidoscelis tigris stejnegeri, assembly GCA_023333525.1. Lineage (NCBI taxonomy): Eukaryota > Metazoa > Chordata > Lepidosauria > Squamata > Teiidae > Aspidoscelis > Aspidoscelis tigris. The sequence goes on from JALMGA010000010.1 coordinate 27,797,983, forward strand.
TCCAGCCTAGAAGGAAGTGGGTTGGACCTGATAGGAAAAGGATGTCAGGATAGATCCAGCATGCCAGCCGCAATGTTTATGTAAAGATATTCAGGCTGTGTCAGCTGCTAAAGTAACTGAAAAGGTAAATTGGACCCAGTGTGTCAGACAACCCCAGATTCTGCTCTCTCAGCTTCAAGGTTTATTTCAGTCTTTGCAGGCAAGGCTTTTGGGCCAGCTGAGCAGAGGAATTTGCATTGGGGTGGGAGAAAGAGTAAAGGAAAGGGGAAGAAGGCTATGCTATCCCATAGAGGAATAAGCTCATGATAGGGAGTGAAGACCCTGTGTTTGCTGTTTTGTGCCCTGAAGACTTGAGATTACAGTCTGACAAATTAGAAAGTTATTCTTGAGTTTCCTGAGTAGTAGCCATGGCCGATTCTAAAAGCTTTGGAGAACAGGTTTTGAGATGGCTTAGCTTCAAATAATAATATGTGAATAAGAATTTCCACTGCCCAGACATAATCAGAAGGCCCTGCCCTGTGCTAATGCTCCCTTAACAGCTTTCCCCCTCCAGGAAAGCATCTTGGTTTTCACTGCTCATTTTCAAATCCAAACGCTGTGCCGCAACAATATGCCACAGAGAGTTGTGCTAAGGATTTCAAAAACCCTCATGCTTATTCATTGGAAGTTCAGAGCTTTGCTTGCTTTTGTGGGAAAGAAAGGGTCCTTCGGCTGTTGGGTGGAGGTGTTTTCAGAAAGGTGTCATTTAACAGAGCCAGAGAAAAGTGATTCCCCCCTCCCTTTCTTATTGAGGTCTGATTTGAAAGAATCTGGCTGTTTCCATGCTTACCTGTGCTGGTCTGCTCCAGCTGGAACTGTTCTAATTGGCGTGATTCCCAGCTGGAGTGGTCCATCTGGCCAGGAACAAGGCAGTCCACACTTGGGCCGCATCCCCATTACAAGCTTATTTCGGTTTCTAACGGTTTTCAATCCACGCAGACCCCACGTCAGTTTGGCTTAACACGCTTTCCGCGTGTTACATCGCCCCAAAGCATTGTAAATGTTAACCCTCATTTCAACAGGTCTCACTCCGGATCGTGCGCTTGATACGTGTTACATTTTTTACTTTGGGGACCCTACCGTTTTAAGGGATGAGAATCCATGTTTAGGGTTTCCCTCTCCCAATAGCTTGCTTCCAAAGACAGTGATTTCAGTGTAAAAATCCAACCTTCACAGCAGCCACTATACGGTAGCAATCCAAGCACTTCCCACCTGATAACAATGTTGCAATTTTGCGCAATTCTAGCTCTTTGGAGTTCTTACCTTTAAAGGGGAAAGGAAAGCAGGGGCAGGTTCTGGGAGATGTGTGAATGTTTAAAGCCCCCTTGCTTGAGTTGCCGCTGCTGCTGTGTGCCCTGGGCAATGGGGAGAGGAGGGGAAAGAATCGCTGGCTGCCCGCTGCTGTTTTTTTTCCATCCAGGCAAGCGGCAGCCACCCAGCAAGGCTCGGTGAAGGGGTCCGTTATGGGTGGCGCATTCACACCAGGAGGAAGAGGGCAGGGCAGTCCCGAAAAGCAGCTTTTAAAAAGTAGCCACTTGAGTCATGTACGCCACCTACGATCCTCAGAATCCGGATCGAACACGATTAAGTTTAAAGTAATGGGAACAGGCAAATTCACGTTTGCATCCGGTTCTATTATTTCGGTTTAGGGAAACCGATTTAAGCTTATAATGGGGATGCGGCCAACAGTGTCCTCAGGCATGCAGTTCCCCTATGAGGGTGGTTGAGGGTTAATGAGTCCAACCCCCAGGTTTCAGTTGTGCACAGTCGTAAAACATCACTGCACAAGTGACTAGTTCTTTGTCAGGCTGAAAATGGAAGGCTTTGTTCCCTAGTTTTGAAGACAGCGTGTCTTGCCTCTGGGGCGGCATTAGGTCCTCCTCCCTTCAGGCAATGAGAGTATTGCGGCCATAAGGATGCAGCCTAGTTCTCTAGTAGCAAGAAAGTGACAAAATATCATTTTAGCCTTTGAGCAGCAGTTCCTTCAGGCCCACATTAAGTGCTCCCACCCACAGGAGACCTGCCCTATATTTCAAATGCTCTAGTTCTCCCCAGTAACTAACACCTGCCGTTCAGTAATTTGCAGTATCCTGAGGAGCTGATAATTAACAAAAGGAAATAGAAACAGCAGCAGGGATAGGAATCACAACCAGGTTTTGTGATAAATCATGATTCCTAAACGTTACCTTGCCTGGAAGTTTCATTGGCTGCTTCCGCACTTGGCCTTATTTTGGGATGTATCTCAGGATAGGGGTCTCTTGTCAACAGGCTATGGCAAGTCTCACTAGGACCTGCTGTAGTCTGCAATAACATGCAGATAAGAGACCCTGATCCTGAGATATATTCTAGAATAAGTCCAAGTGCGGAAAGGGCCCTAGTTTCTGTGGGTGAAGAAGAAGAAGAAGAAGAAGAAGAAGAAGAATTGGCTTTTCTAACCTGCTTTTCTCACCCATTTAAGGGGACTCAAAGCGGCTGACAAACCTTCTGTTCTTCTCCCCTCGTCAGACACCCTGTGAGGCAGGTGGGGCTGTGAGAGCTCAGAAGAGAGCTGTGACTCGCCCAAAGCCACCAAGTTGGCTTCGTGGAGGAGTTTGGAATCAAACCCGGTATTCCCAGATAAGAGTCCGGCTCCCTAACCACTAGACCAAACTGAGCTGATGGTCTTTATGAATATTTGAAACCCCTGTCAGTAGGCAGATAAAATGGCTGGCTTCCACAGCCATTTCATGCATGTCCTAAAACAGGGCTGTGGTGTTACTTTGAACAGGAGAAACCTTCATTCCATTACATCAGTGTTTGTGAGGGGAAGAGCCCTGGAGCTTGGAGATAACAGTGGCTCTCATGTCCGGGGCCAAAGCAAGTCTTCCAGCCTTTTGGGTACCCCTGTCCTCATTGTGGGGTGCAACCATAGCTCCAAAGAGTACACAAAGAGCTGGTTAGGAATTGGGGGGATTTCTGAATAAAAATAGGAGGCATCTTGCTGTCCCATCACCATACATACACCACCAGGCCTTAGACTTCTCTACGTGTGGTGCTGTAATGGTTGGGTTGACTTCTGATCAAAAGAGGCCTGTGACATTCAGTGAAAAATCCTAGCATTTTCTGCTTGAGTGTCTCATAAGTAGATCAGTTTTAAGGGAAGACAATGGGGTTAGTGTCTTTTGAGCAAACACCAAGTAACTTCCTGAACTCTTCAACTTCCTTTCAGCTCTTTTCGTGCTTTAAGGGTCTACCGCATGCTTTTTCCCCCTTGGTGGCTGAAGGAGGCCACTTCAACTGCATATGCAGAAAAGCACCTTCCAATATAAATAACCAACATTTGCACACTCAGCTTCGGGGCACAACTTTCAACAGAAGTGAGGGCTGCAGCCTTGTGTGTAAACAGAAAGGTTCTGATGTAGAAAATGGGAAGAAGAAAGAAAGAAGTAATCATCTAGCACAGTCTTGCAGTGCGCATGGCTTTTTCTTTGAAGCACCAGTAAAAAAGTCCCTGTCTGATAGCTCCTGCAGTAGGAAGGAGCAAGAGGCATGGCTAAGTATAAGGTAACTCTTCTTGGCGTCTAACAACATTGCTGGATGGGGTTCATCCCCTGACGGAGCAGCCCAGCTTAAATCAAGTTGAGTTCTGAAGTCTGCGTTTCAAAGCAAACCTGATCCTAATTCAGCTGGTTGTTGGCACAAGGCGTTTTTGCTGCCTACAGCAAAAGTCAAAGTGATGCCCTCTCTGTTCATTGTACAAAGTGATGCCCTCTCTGTTCATTGTACAAAAGCTGACTGGGCAGATTGCAGAACCTGGCATCAGTACTGGCAGCAGGGCAACCCCCATCTCTGCATTTAAGAGGAACAGGCTGCCTTTGGAAGTGGAGGACAGTCACAGATCTTCCCTGCTCTTTACAGCCTCTATACTTGCCTAACAGCTGCTCTGCAACCCCGGGAGCATTCCCATGACCGCATGACAGTATGTGCTAGCCCCTTATTTTGCATGTAGTACACTTGCAAAGTGGGGTTTTTTTAGCATGTATTGTCTCGCATGTAGCCTGTATCAGGGCTTTGAATGGAGATGCTCCCAAGGCGAAGCAGGGTTAAATTCGGAATAAAAATTGCATGGAGACGTGTAATCATGTTGCCTCAGCCATAATGGGGCCAAAGAAGCAACATTATTTGCACAAGTCATTGGTGTTCAACCACAAGAACTCAGGCACAAACACACACACACATTCTCAAAGGCCTTTCATATGGTCATAGACTACCCAAATAGCCATTCCAATGCCTCAGGTGTTGACTTAGGTTGACACTCTTAAGAGCTGAGCAGGCAGAAAACAGTTGACGGCGTTATGCAAAGGAGTGATATATATATATATATATATAATAAAGTCCAGTACAAAACTTTTTCAAGTGAAGCGTAAGAGATGAAGCAAGCTTCTAAGCATGGTCCCTTAAGGGAGTGTGGTGCCGAGTGAAGTGTGCATAGGAAGCCAGCTGAAAGCCGAGGTTGTGCGGCGGAAAAGAACGCTCCCCTGTCGCTGGAGCACTGCAGGTTTGATCTCCTTTTGTTTTTCCAGTTACTTCTTGGGTCCTTCTTGATGATCGTTATGCATCCTTAAGGCCGTCAGAATGAGGCTAGGAGTTTTGAGACTTATTGTAGCTGCGTAAGGGCCAGAACTTTATTATATAGATAGAAAAGAAGCAGCTTTCAGCTTGGGTGGCTGTGTTTTTATGCACATGATCATTAAGCGAACAATCTGTGAAAAGGAGAGGGTTTTAGTACCGCACAATGCCAGTATTGCTTCTGTGCTTATAGCCTGTCTTGCTTTTGTGTTACAGGCAACAAAAATGCAAGAGGAGAGCTTTAGTTCTTTGTACTTCCTTAAGGGGAAATGATCTCAAATGAAGAAGGGCTTTACTCCTGAATAAGCATAGGTATTTTACTGCATAGTTTCAGCCATATGTGCATATGTTTTCATGAACTGAATGGGACTTTTGGGTAAAGGGACATAAGTTCTGCTTCTTTCATGCTGCCTTTTTCCACTGGTTCAGAAGTGCAGACTTGTCACGTTTTGCTTTTCACCTTCTTTTTCTTGAATTATTGCTTGCTCCTAAGTCTGTTACATTATTTCCATGTATGTCCATGAAATCAGATGTTCTTTCTTTCTTTCTTTCTTTCTTTCTTTCTTTCTTTCTTTCTTTCTTTCTTTCTTTCTTTCTTTCTTTCTGCTTTATTCCACACACTTTCAAAACTACCATCAGCTCCAATTTATACTTTCCAATGTGAGCCAGTTTGGTCTAGTGATTAGGGAGCTGGATTCTTATCTGGGAATACTGGGTTTGATTCTGCTCTCGTTCGTGAAGCCAGCTGGGTGACCATGGGCTAGTCACAGCTTTCTTCTGAGCTCTCACAGCCTCACTTGCCTCACAGTGTGTTCTGTTGTGGGGAGAAGATTACAAAGCTTTGTTGGCTGCTTTGAATCCCCTTAAAATGGGTGAGAAAAGCAGGGTAGAAGAGCCAACTTTTCTTCAATGTCATTACTGAAAGTCAGGGTTCACAACCCTGTTGTGAATGACACAAGACTGAGAGGTGAGCAGTGGCCAAGGTCACCCAGCTCGTTTTCATGGCTGGCCAGTGGGTAAAACAGATTTTAGAAACTCGATGATCAATTAAGTATTTTAATTACTAGAAAACTCACTTTGACGCTTGCTCAGAGTAAGGGTTCCTTTATACCGCCCTGAGGGAGTATGGGAGATGGCCATTCCATTCACCTCTTATTTCCCTCATTGACAGACAAGGTTATTTCTTCAAATCAAAATATTTGCCTGGCACAGAAGAAGAGTTGGCTTTTCTCACCCATTTAAGGGGACTCAAAGCAGTTGACAAAGCTTTCTGTTCTGCTCCCAACAACAGACACCCTGTGAGGTAGGTGGGGCTGTGAGAGCTCAGAGAGCTGTGACTATCCCAAGGTCACCCAGCTGGCGTCATGGAGGAGTGCGGAATGAAACCCACTATTCCCAGATAAGAGTCTGTCTCCTTAATTACTAGACCTAACTGGCTGAGAGTGGTCCCAGTGCAAAGGCGAAGGCAGAATCTATCCACATCTGTGGCAAGGTGGACTAGAGCTTCCACCTGCCTTGAGTCAGGACATGGTGGTGAAGGCCTCTATCATCTTTGTGGGACACAAGAGTCCTGTGGTTCTCCTCCCTAATCTACAAGCACTGACGGGCTGATGGCACCAGGGTGGAGTGGCAGTGGAAGAACCACAGAAGGTGGTATGGAGTATCCAACCTGGAACTAGCAGGGGAGGTTGTAAGGACATTTTGGTGGAGGAGGTAGAACAGACACCATCAGGTTTCCGCTGCCTTTCCACTGCTTGAAATCTAGTGTTATGTTTGTGCAGTCAACAGGGGATGGGCCAGAGTGACTGGACCCTTACCCAGTAGGGGAATGTAGCCCACTGTGACATGGACTGCCAACAACATTTTGGTCCAGTGACTCTGAGAGAACAGCATGAAACGTGTTTGTAAGAAATGTCTGTGAATAACAGATTTATCTTCTTGCAGATTTGTAATTCTGTTATAGTCCTGGTAGGGAGGACCGTAAAATGAATGGAAAATGTTTTTGAATGCTTCAGTTAAGCTTTTAGAAGCTTAGCCACAAATAATGGTCTGTGTTTTGTCATTGCATAAGGTTGTTTGATGAGGAAAACAGAGAAGTGAAAGTAAGAGGAAGTTGGGGAGTCAGAGTTTTGTGGCAAAGGCAAAAAGGAAAGAAAGCAGTAGGAGGGATATGTGAGATGTTACTGTGTAAACATGCATGCTTGGAGAAAGAAAAATACAAGAAAAATCCTCTTGAGATAAAAGCGAAAGATGCAGGAGGAAGAACAAGTTATGTGAGCACTGAAGAATCTTAAAGCTAAAGAGGAGGGAAAGTGAAACTGAGTGTCAAAAAGAGACCAGCAAACTAATATGGATCCCACGCTGGCGATATTGATGCAAATATTGCTTTGGGGTGGATGCCACAAGGCTGGAGGCTCTGGAACGTTGCTGCTGGTTGAGTGTTTTTGTCAAAGGCAATTATACCTAACCTTTCACTGCCATTAAGCTACAGTGCCTAGATAATTTGGTTTGCTCTGCATTAAATTATCTTGAGCTTTTAAATTATCTTGAGCTTTCTCTCCACTTAGCCTATTTCATGGAATAGGTGCTCCCCATATCTATCTATCTATCTATCTATCTATCTATCTATCTATCTATCTATCTATCTATCTATCTATCTATCTATCTATCTATCTATCTATCTATCTATCCATCCATCCATCCATCCATCCATCCATCCATCCATCCATCCATCCATCCTAGGATGGATGTCCCAAAAGGTCTCAGGATGGATCTCAACAACAACAATAATAAAAATGCATAAAAATATTCTTTAAGCATCTTTAAAATACAACCCGCCTGCCTCCCTCCTGCTCTCCCCTGAAAGACTATACCCAGATTCGGGTTAAAGCCCATGATTCTTCTGGCTCTGTATTAGGAATGCCACATGGGATTCCCATTATAATCCCAGGGTATCAAGGTGATATCTTGAAACATCACTATCATGGGAGATCTAGCAATGATGTCAGGTTTCCTGTAATATTTATTTACATTTTTATCCCGCCCCATATCCAAAGGTCCCTGGGCAGGTAAGAGCCATTGAAACAACAGATTAAAACAAAAGATACATTACAAGCTCTTTAAAAATCAACAAATCTAAAACTGTACACTTCATATTTAAAACAATACAATAGTGATTGTTTATCTCCTGGCAGCATCTTGTGTCACTGCTTCTTTTCTAAATTCCCAGATCCTAGCCAAGCAAAGGGGGGGGGGAGCAAAGGGAAGTAGGGGGGCACTTAACTAACATCCTGGTATTTGGAACAGGAACAATAACAGAAGAAGCTGGCAGTCAGAGGTAAGAGTCCTGCCATGTGGAAGTACCCAAAGGAGATAAAGTTCAATGGGTGGTGAACCACCTTTAGGGCCCTGGAACACACGTACTTGTTCCCGACATATTGCCAGATAATAAATTTGTAAAAATGAAGTAGCGTGGGAGGATTGGGTCATTCTACGGCCATCGCCCTTTTTCTTTGTCCTGCTGCAACCTTCAGGTCTGCCTGCTTTGCCTTCTCAGACCAGAATCTCACTTTTTTTTCCAAATTATTATCATCCTTCTGTCTCCAACTATACAAGGGCATTTACATGCCTAAAAGGGCCAGTTTGGGGTCAGGTAGTATAGTGAGTAGTTCAAATCACGTGTTCTGCTCAGATCTTAGTTTGCTTGGATCCTAGACCAATATCCCTTCCTGCAGCTGAACTCAAGATGGGAATTCAGGAAAACCAGCAGTTCCTCGCCAAATGTAGGGATGGAGATGCAGGAGAAATAACATGGAATTCTGTCCCATACAATTTAGTAAAGACTTCCTAACTTAAAAACAAATTTGAAATAGAGGAGATCTATTGCTGGCTGTTGGTTATGGAGACTTATAAGAAGCTTCCAGAGCAAAAGCGAATGACCGGCAGGAGCAGTTAAAATATTTTGTCTGAGGGCGGTCTGAAAGTCAGTGCTGGACTAGATCATTCTTTTGCCTGATTGTTAGCATTCCTGAAGTTCTCACACTGCCAGAACTAGTGTACACATTACAGAGCAGTTAGTCTGGTTGTGACATAGGCCTTGCATGCAAAGAAGAAGAAGAAGAGTTGGCTTTTCTACCCCGCTTTTCTCACCCATTTAAGGGGACTCAAAGCGGCTGACAAAGCTTCTGTTCTTCTCCCCACAACAGAACACCCTGTGAGGTAGGTGGGGCTGTGAGAGCTCAGAAGAGAGCTGTGACTGGCCCAAGGACACCCAGCTGGCTTTGCGGAGGAGTGTGGAATCAAACCCAGTATTCCCAGATAAGAGTCTGGCTCCCTGACCACTACACCAAACTGACTGGGAGCAGCAAGAGCTCCCTGCCCTGTGCATTGCAGATGGCAACCGCAGTCACTTTGAGTTCCCTTAAATGGGTGAGAAAAGCAGGGTAGAAAAGCCAGCGCCTCCTCCATGAAGCTATCTGGGTGTCCTTGCGCTAGTCACAGTTCTCTTTGGACCTCTCACAGCCCCACCTAACTCACAGGGTACCTGTTGTGGGGCGAAGAACACAAGCCTTGTCAGCGGCTTTGAGACCCCTTAAATGGATGAGAAAAGCAGGGGAGAAAAGCCAATTCTTCTTCGAGGAAAAAGGTAAGCTCCATCAGGCGAGTGGAGGCCTTGCGATACCGGAATCATTCCGGGGTCATGACTCAAAACTCAAGTATGCTGAGCCAATCAGCTCTGGAAAGCACTTTTCTAAGTGTGTTTCACATAAGCAGAAAGTTTTTTCAAAAATTTAGGGGAAAGATGTCAAGCATATATATATATATTAATGCAACCATGGAAATGGGCAGCTTGCTTAGACATCTTTACAACGAAAGAGGAAAGATGTATGGAAACATTCTTCATGACCTTCCACTTCAAGACTCGGAGAGTCTAGGGAGCTGCATATTTTTTTAAGAAACAGTTTGCTTAAGAGGGCTGCACTCGGTTGAGACTGAGCATTTCGGAAATAAGCATTGCAAATTATAAGGGCTCCTCGTCCATGGGTATGTCAGTAAGTAAATTGATGTATTTGAGGCCTTTGATGTATAACTTCCTCTGAGCATTGTCCGTGCCAGGGAGGGCAGGCGGGCTATATTTTATAGATCTTTTAAGAATATTTTATTCTTTTTATTATTGTGACCCATCTTGGGACCTCTTGGTGAAGGATGGGATATAAATTCCTAAATAGATAAAATAAAATAGCAATATTTAGGGCAGAAGTCCTGAAGTGGACCGGTTTTAACATTGCCCCTTTGGGGCATGGGAGTGAAAATTGGATCCAAAATAGAGTCTCTGGCTGACAGGACATCCCTGGCTAGGGCTGCATTCACACCTAAGTTTTAATTCAGCTAGATTAAAATTTAGATGCTAATGCAGCCTAGGTCTAAGGCAGGCAGACAGGCAGGATGCATCATCAGAGAAGCTGGTCTTTGGGTAGCAGACAGAGAGTCAGAAGAACTCCTCTAAGAATGGACAAAAAAAAAAGCCCTAATCCTCTCATTGGCCATTTAAAAAAAATATTTTATTTTTAATATTTATAACATTTATAACAAATATAACATTGGCCATTTTTGTGCTAGTGTGAATCTCCTTATAGACAGTGGAGCTGAACTGAGCTACTGATTTAAGTGAAGCCGCGTGGTTTTGTTACACCATGGTGGCAGTGTGCAAGTTTGAGTCCCCATGTGATCTTCATTAAAATGAGCTGTGAGTAACAAAATCTCCCCATTCCTTACAACATCCTTAAACTGGTCTTGCTGCATAACATGTCATGTGTCCTTGAATAATTTGGCCACCAGGGTGTTTTGTTGATGTGCCTAGTCTTTGAATGGATGCCTTTCCCTGACATCTTCCTTTCTGTGTCCACCAGAATTCAAGTTCTTCCAGATTTTTCTGAATAAAAAGCTCAGAGGGAGACTGGGAAGGAGAGTGCATGTACTTGGTTTGGAGGGAGTGTGTCACTTTCTACAGAACTTGATCTGTTCCTTGCTCCTAACCAGGGTTCCAGAAGACCTTTACTATAGGATAAAGGTCATCCCAAACTGCATGCTTGACACCATTCTTACTATTGGGGCATTTTACCCAATTCTCTATCAATTAGCCACTGCAGTAGAGTAAGTTCATCTCTGGTTGATGCCAGATTGATCTCCACGTCTTTGGTGGTTAAACCAGAAATGTCCCATATGTGGATTTCAGGCACTAGGCAGGCCTTTAGTGGAGAAGATCTCCCACTGGTGCAGTTATGTTTTTATATATGAATAGAAAATCATTTTAATAAACCAATGTGCTGATTTCTCTTTTTCTCCTCAAATTTTCTTTGACCTCAAGAGTTTTGGTTTAGAAGATATTTATCTGCATGTGTCTGATCCAATGCTAACAAGTTCATTTGATAACCTTTCCCAACAAATCCATTGACCTTCTCTATTTTAAAGAAGTTTTTGGTCAAATGTCAGTTCACTTTGGTTTTTTACCTAATCAAGTTTTTATTCTCCTTGTGCTTCTTCTCTTTTACTGTTAGTTTTGGGACACCAAACTCCTTTGGTCTCTTCAGTAAGAAACTCCTATGTACTGTTAAACAATGGAAAAATATGTGAAATCCTTAGCTCAGATTTCAGCTGGTTTCTTTTTCTGAATGCCTGATACTGATTTGCTTTTCCTGCTGGCTGCTAGCTAGAGAATTTTTATTTCCTTTGGTGTATTTCCTAAGTAAATATTTTATAGAGTTTCTTTTCCTTTAGACTGTTAGTGTACTTAACAAAAGGACATTGATTTAGGATAATTGTCTAGACTAAGAAAGATATAAATCTCGTCCAGATATATGAGCAGAAATGCTTTATGGATGCTCTGGTCTCTGGTGTGACTAGGCAGAGTTTCTTCTGAGGTTTTTGCAAGTGCTTCTTTACTTTGGTTAATGACTGAAAGAGATACACAAAGGGAAAATAAATAGACCGACCTATTACATTTTCTCCCCTTTCACCAGTGGAGCCAGAATATTTATTTCCAGCTGCCAACATTCCATTGTTACATACAGCTACACCAGTAGCTACTTGATACAATTTAAATTTTAAAAACTTGGACATGAAGGGAGGGCTCTACGCCTTGTGGTTTTAGCAGGTGCTTAAACTAAACAGGAAACCATTTAAAAAGCTGTTTTTATTAAAACATTTCTGCTTGGTTTGCAAAGGTATCAAACTGTGGAAAGCTGAGTCTCATCTTTTTAAAAATGATTTTAAACTAGAGGCACCAAAGAACAGCCTAGTTTATTCCTATGCTTAACTAGTAACTCTGTATTTGTTTTAATCTTTCGCTTTGTGGAAGAGCCAAGCAAAACTTGCAAAAGGTAACTAAGCCCTTTGATTGTGTTTTAGTTTGGTGCACTAGCTGGACTCCACTGGGAGAAGCTTTTTTTCTCCTCATATTTCTTGATGTGCATCAGTCAAACAAGAAGATCTTTAATAAACCATAGCTAATTCGGAAAAAAAATAACAAACTACAGTTGCTAGCTTTAGAACCCAGTAACCCTAGGCCTTTCCACACTTGATATATAAGTCAAGGTGATGTGTGTGTGGGGGGGGGGCTGTCGCACATGGAGCATCCAGAAATGAACCAGAAATGGCTCCGTGTTTCTGTTAGCATCTTCAAGGCTGTCTAAGCATGCTGCACCATGCTCAGACTAGCCACTGAATTGCGAAGGCCCAGCAAGCTCCCATCCGCACGTCTTCCTATTGGAAGATGTGCCACAGGAGTACATCATTGGGACTTTGGGATGGCCGCTGTCTGGACAGCCATTTGCACTGTAGTTAGGGGGTTGCACGAATGCAATTTTCGGGATTCATTCGATTAGATTTGAATTGAATATCTGAAGATTCGGATTGATTCGAATGTTTAAAATTTGAATGGATTTACATTTGATTCGAATCAAATACATTCAAATCTACTCATACGGATTTTCGATTCGTATTTGAAAATACAAATGTCGACAACATTCGAACGTGCCTGTACGCATCCGTACGCATCCCATTTTTATCCCGTATGCATCCCGTTTTTGTCCCGTACGTATCTGTACAAATGCGTACAGATACTAATAACATGCATACGGATACGTATGTAATCCATAAGTATCCATACACACATGCCGATGTCCAAATACTTTGTACGAATGATTTGAAAGATTCAAAGATTCATTTGAATGTTAAATTCAAATGTTGAATTCAAATTCAAACATCCAAATTTCAAATGTTTTGAATATCCCTAGTTAGATTTAGAATGTCCTAGACATTTCCTCTGCAGCTGTGCTAGGAACTCTCTTCTGGCATTTGTCACTTTTTTTTGACAAAATATCTTCTTTCTCTTTTAAACAACAAAACTATGTTGTTAATAAGTATGTTAAAAATATTAAATTCCCATAGTGCATTGAAGGGGGGAATTTTTTACCCCATTCATAAGACCCCACAAGGTGAGAGCTTTACGCTTCCATCTTCCGACAGAAGTTACACCAGTGTCCTGTGGATCATTTAGGTTTGGAAGAGGAAAAGTTAACCCTGGGAGTCTGCACGAGAGATCTATTTGACTTGGAAGATTTGCAAATTGCTTTTTGAGAAAATTAAACAAAAATCATTACTTAAACACCTGTGTCATTGTTATTTGGGATTAGCTGTCTTAGTTTTTGATTTACATTTTTTTAAAATTGCGTTTAATAAAACACTTTTCTATTTGTTCCTCCCACCCCTTTCCCCCTCTGTTTTCAAACCACCACCAAGATATGCCAAAGTCAAGCTTAGGATTTTTCTTCCTTTTTCCTGCCTGCGTTATGGATAAGCTTGTAATTTTTTTTTAATTTTTTTTAGCCTTGCTCAATCTTCTGCCAGCCAATGGATGCTAACAGCTGCAGGGTTAAATGAGGACTCGGCTTCATACTAAAATTTCCCTTAACTACTACAGGCAGATTCATCACAGAGTTGATTTTCTCTCGCAAAACATCCATTAAAAAAGTTAAGCTGAACTGTTCAATCTGGGCAGTTCGGCACTGCTCCAGGAAGGGCCACCAGCATGTGGAAGAGAGGTTCTAAGGACCCTTGCCGGTCCAATAAACTGACCAGTGCAGAACCACTCTCTGTTAACCATGTGCTCAAAACGTGGCTACCCAGGTAATGTTGTCTTTAAATGATTAGAGCTGCCTAATGAAATGGGTAGGACTCTGAGTAGGCATATTTTGCATTGTGGGCAGTCCCTGTTTGCTGTGTGCCTTTTCCTTCTCTGCAATCTTAGATCAGGTGGCTGCGAAAACCCAGGCAGTTGCTTAGAACTGTGGTTGTCATTGCTTAAAACCATTGGAATGGCCTTGCTGAATGTGCCACTCAACACTGGCGGGAAATCTATAATGACTAATATGGTGGTTGTTTCATTTGGAAATATTGTCTATACACTTACCTTAAAAGATCAAGGTTGTTGGGTCAGCAATATGGGCACCTCTGGTGGTTTTTCTTTTTAACCTGTGGAGGCAGCTTGTATTTCAGATCCACCCTCTGATAGAAGGTCACGGTTGGAATCTACCTGGGGAAGTCTCTGGTCTGTTTTGGTTGATCTGCTATAGGTGGAAGAGTCAGTCATGCAGAAGAGCTAAGTGTCCTCAAGATAGTTATAAAGAACAGGATCTTCTGTTAAGTAGATCTTTTCCTTATCGTGTCTCTAGGAGTTTTAATGGTCCATGTAAATAGGTAGTTATATTGTTTAACTGGCACTCTGCAGGCAACCTTGTGCTTTAATAACCCAAACTGCTAATTTGGTGCTCCATTAAACACCAGCAGGCTGCCATTACTAGTTTATAGATTTGTACGGTTAGGGGAACACTTACAGACTTTTGGAGAACCTATAGTCTCCAAAAGTTATGGAACTTAAGATCCTCTCATTTTTGGCTGTTCACTAGACCAAATGGGGCTAATAAGTAACCATCGTTCATCATGCTGCAGACTCTGAGGGGGTCTTCTGGTGGGTGTTTATGGAATTCTATCAGTGTAAAGTGCTATGCTCAGAAAGAAGCATACATAAATTTTCAAAATATGCAATAATATTTACAGGTTTTAATGGCAAAGAGGTCTTGCATGATATTTATTAATTCTGATTTGATAATTGCTGGACAGGAAGAAAATCCGTCCTCTCCGTGGACAAACTGTGCTAAAACATTCGGTTGTGGTACTGGTACCCCTCTTTCCTTTAGCGATCAGAAAAAATATGCTCTGCCTTGGCTTAGCGTTTTATTTTATTTTTAAGTGCTTCTCACTCAAAAGCTGGTTTTCTTCACTGCAGAGCAACTGGACCATAAAGCCAAAGATGGTAGGACTTCAAAGCTTGAGCTCTTCAAAGATGTTTCAGTTCAGGGCATGGATCACTGCCATGTCTTGGTGGAAGGGCTTCCGTAGCTCAGTGAAGCTTCACTGAGCTATGCAAACAAGGCCTCCCAAGATGGATAAGTCTTAGTGGAAAGTCTGAGGCCCTGTCCCCATGCAATTGAAAGTCTGCTGGAACTCTTCTTTTGCCTCTGAGCGGCCCCATTCCAGGCTTTACAAGGCGCTTAGGGAGCTTAGGAAAGTGAGACACCCGCGATAAAATACGTGCACTTTAAAGAAGAGTTCCAGCTCTCTTTCGGCGATTCGCGGGTTTTGCTCGCTATATCTGCCTTGAGGACGCTCCGTGGCAAAAGGGGCGGGGATTGCTTGCCTGCACACACAGCCAAAAAGCATTCACACATCTGAGAAATGCAGCAGGTTCGTTTCCTTTCCTTTGTAAAAAGAGCCAGAATTGCTCAGAATTGCAACATTGTTATCAAGTGATCTGTGAAAGGCTTAAAAGAGAATGAGCGAAGGATCGCGCTGCCGATGCCTGCAGCCGCTGACTTTGCTGGGGCAGAAAGCCTTTTCTAACAGAGAACTGAGTGAAAGTAAGTGCTGAAAGTGAATGAATGAGCGATCATCTGCCTTTGCTAGGGGTGGGAAGCCATTTCAGGAGACGGAGATCTGGCTATTTTTCCTTTTAACAAGAGAGGGGACGGGGGGGAAAAGATGCCCGGAAAGAGAAGACGGCTACCATGGGGATGGAAAGTCCGTTTAGATCGTGGCTACCATGGGGACGCTTATTCCGGAAGTGGAGGGGACTTTTAAAGTCAGCTATAACAGAGTGACAGCAGAGGAAGCCGAGAGGGGCTAATAAGTCTTTTGGGGACAGGGCCTGACAAAACCCCATGGAGAGTATCAAAAGGCTAAAAGATTTGGCACTGGAAGATGAGTCCCACAGGTTAGAAGGTGTCCATCATCTTATTGGGGAAGAGAACATATCAGCAAAGCGACTAGCAGTTTTCCTTCCACCTTATCTAGTTCAGAAAATACCTCTGGGACAGATAATGCAGCAGGTGGTTTGAAGGTGGATTAAAATGTAGGTGTATCCGGATTTAAGACTAGGGGTATGCAATAATAAAATTTTTGGGATTTGATTTGATTCAAACGTTTCAAATTTGAATGTATTCACATTCAAATCAAATACATTCAAATCTATTCGTATGAATTTTCAATTCGTATTTGAAGATACGAATGTTGACAACATTCAAAGTGCCCATCCTGCTTTTCTGCCATATGCATCCTGTTGTTGTCCTGTACATATCCGTACAAATGCGTATGGATACGAATAAGATGCAAATGGATACGTAAGCAACTTCATATATTCATGTGCACATCACAGCCAATTTGAAGTAGACTTTCACTTAAGATACTGACAAAGCTCTTTAGTGAAACTTAGGGCGAATCCCCACGGCGAGCTTATTTCGGTTTCCCTAAACTGAAATAATAGAACTACATTGAACCTGTCCCCATTACTTTCAGCTTGATCTGGCTGCCCCGTCTCTCCCGCCCCTCCCCCCCCCAGTTCCAGGAGCAGCGCCGAAAGTGACAGCAGACAGAGGAAGCGCGGAGGAGCCGCTGTGCGCCGTTGACGTGGCTGTGGAGGCAGACGGTTGGCGGGCAGAAACACGCTGCTCCTGGAACTGGGGGGGGGGTGGGAGAGACGGGGCGGCCGTGTGTGGGGAAACAGTCTCGCCTGTCAGCAGGGAGGATTCCTGAAAGGCGCTGCCGCCGCCGCCGCCACTGCCGCCGCCTCTCGTGTGCGCCGCTCCATCTGTTGGGGAAGCGACCAGGGCTGCAGGTGGGTTTCCATCCCTTCAGAGCAGCTGGAAGAGCTGCAGGCGTTGCCGCCATTGCCGTTGTTATTGTTGGTGGTTGACTGAGAAAGGGAGTGAGGCGCTGCTGGCGGGGGGGGGGGGGGGCGCCGCCGCCTAGAACATGTTTAAAACCTAGGCATTCATTCTAGTAGCCATTGGGTAGAGTGCTATTGGGGCAGGGAAACCCTAAACACGGATTCTCATCCCCACATTAAAAAATGTAAAACGTTTCAAGCGCACGATCCGGAGTGAGACCTGTTGAAATCAGGATTGAGATTCACCACGCTTTGGGGTGGTTTAACACGGGGAAAGCGTGTTAAGCCAAACTGCCGTGCGGACTCCGAGGATTCAAAACGTTTTGAATCCGAGTTAAGGTTGCCATGAAGACACGGCCTTACAAGCACATGGATCCTTGTGTTACTCCACGTAAGTGTTAATGCAAGAGCTACTTCCAACTCCTTTACTCTTCTCTGTGTTGAAATTTAGGGCAACTCCACACTGTATAGTATTCCAGACCAGCAAGCATATTAGGAACCTCCCTTCCGCACACGGGTGTGGTCTAAGGGTAGCCCCGGCTGGTTCTTAGCACGCTTCCTGGTCTGGAATACCAAGCATCAGTGCAGAATCACCCTTAGACTGAAAGTTCCCAGGAGCCGGAAGTTCATATCCTGTTAATATTTTCTTCCAGATATGGTGAAAAAATATGTAAAAACCCTTTCATTCTCTGAGCCTGGCTGATCCACTTCATTCCAAATAGATTTTTTTTAGCTGGCTGCCTCCCACGTCATCTGTCTTTCCTAAACTGATTTATATACAGCAAAGAGCTTTTTATTGGTAATTTCCCTTTCTCTTCCCAGGTTTTGTTTCTAATTCTATCACAGCTGACAGGGTACTGTATTTGCCCTTAAGGACCTATCAACATGCAACATCCTAGCTTTTTTTTTTTAACCTCAACCCTAGATAATGAGGTCTTTGTTGTTTCCCAGGACCCTATGTAAGATATTGAATTGCTGATCAAAATGTAAAACAGAAGTTCATTTTATATGAAATATATGTGCTCTCTTCTGGGGCTGGAAAATCACTTACCTTACACACACTAAGAGGTGGTAGTTGCAACTTTTCATTCCCTACCCCTGCCAAAATGTTGCTGTGTGTTACTGTTTTCCCTTGTAAGTTTTAGATGGACACTGGCTATTGCTCAGTCTCTGAAAAATTGGAATAAGAAATGTAAGCCCTTTTTTAACCCAAAAAGAGAAGGAAGGCATTTTTAATATTGTAGTGCCGCTGTATGTTCTGAAAGCACATTGTACAATATTCCTGACCATTTGTTTATACAAATTTCTTTTCTCCCCTCTCCCTAGGCTATATTTTAAAATGATACATAGAATCACAGAGTTGTAAGGGACCTCCAGGGTCACTGTGTCCAACCCCCTGATCCGTGCAGGATTCACTAAACCATCCAGTCTCTGCTTGAAGACCACCAGGGAAGGATTGCTCACCACCTCCTGTGGAAACCTATTCTATCAACTGATTGCCTGTAGTGATCAATCAGGAGTTGTTTGTTTTGTGTAGGACTGTGCCTGACCCAGTGTATAAGCTGCCACCGGGCACAGCTGGGGTCAATGGGCCCCAGTAGAGCAGACAAGATAGGAACCTCATACCAGGTAGACTGAGATCAAAATCATTCAAAGAGTTTCATAATAAAGGAACATCAAGTTTAGTGCCAGCCAAATGCTCCCAGAGAGCCCCGCTATCCTTCCTAACCTCCAGGCAAAAGCTTGCTCACTGGTATCCCTGAGTCAAGAGAAAGAGAAAGCCACTGCAATTGTTACATTCTCTTCACATTATTCAACACAGGGGTTGTTGCCTGCATCTGTCTATAGCCCTGCTTGTACTTGGGAGAAGTCTGCCTCATGTTGGGCTCAGTTTGAAAATTCTGTGGTCCAAAGAAGAACATATACCCCCTTGACGTAGGCTGTCCCAGATATATTAAATCAAGTCTCAGCATGGTTTGGGGGATCGGCACGCATTGCTTAGTGACCTGATCCCGCACATGGGGACGGTGCCGACTACAAGATCTCGGCAGATGGAAAAGAGGTTTGAGTTTTAAAGCCAAGCCTCTGTCCTGTCCGCCGAGATCGTAAACAGGGTTGCAGAGGCTTGAGATTTCTCACTTTTCCAGGGGGGCAATAAGGTTGCCCCCTGGAAAAGTGAGAAATCTCAAGCCTCTGCACCGTCTTTTTCCAATTGCTGACAGAAAGAGGCTTGACTTTACTGCCGAAGTGATCCTTTACTTCGGCAGTAAAGCCAAGCCTCTTTATGTCAGCAGATCGGAAAAAGGAGGTGCAGAGGCTTGAGATTTCTCTCTTTTCCAGGGGGGTAATGAGGTTCCCTCCCTGGAAAAGAAAGAAAACTCAAGCCTCTGCACCCCTTACTCCCTTGCTTTTACTTCCCTTTCGAGGCAAGCAAGTGGCTTGCCTGGGAAAGGGAGCAAAATCACAATCCCAGTGTGGTTTGCTTGGGGACAGATGAATCCGCCCCCCAGCCCACGTTAGGGCGAATGGCATGGGGATGCCCGAAATTCTATCTCGGTCCCGCGCCCAGCCCATGCGAGCCCAAACTGCGCCCAAGCAGCGCCAAACAGCTTGCATGGGGACACGGCCGTGGTTTTTCCCTCTCCACTGTTTGTTCCTTTCAGTAAAAACACTGCTCTGGGTTTTAGTTTTGTCTTGTTTTGACTGAAATGGAGTGGAGTTTCCCCCTTGAGGAGGAAGGAGGTTGTTTGCCAACCTCACTGGAAAAGCCCATATCAGTTTGCTGCTGATTGGCTGCTGCAGGTCATTGTAACTGCTGATTGGTTGGTTAGTATATTCACATTATATGTATTAGCAGCAATATAATGAATGCCCACTTTATTTTTATTTTTTTCTAAAATCTGCATAACGAAAGGGGTTTCCCTGCTCATCCACCACAAGATTGTCCCGATTCAGAGTGGGGGGGGGGTTAGTGAAAGGAGCAGCAAGACAAGTGAGTGTAGAAGGCGGCTCGTAATCATCATGAGAAGACCTTGAAAACCTTTCTATTCTACGTAAATAGCCATTTCTTGCTGAAATAGTAGTAAATCTAGAAAACCATTCTTTCTTTCACTGAAACTGAAAATAGATATAGAACTTCTTCAATATGCCAACATGCTTTTCTGTGCATGTTCTACTCTGGTGCATAATTAGGGTTGTTACAGTTTTGTTGGCACATGTGAGAGAACCAAACACCTCCCAGATTTTTTTTTTTGATGGGGATCGAACTACCCTTTCAGAGGGGTCACGACGAGACTCCTGCCGCCCCTCCCTCCCCCCATGCAGCGCCCCTTGAGGAGGCCAGCAGCAGGGTTGCCTCTCCGCCCCACCGTTCTGCCATAGTAGCTGATCGAGGCGTAGGCAGAGAAGGCGGCGCTCAGGTACAGCAAGATGCAG
Organism: Aspidoscelis tigris stejnegeri; assembly: GCA_023333525.1. NCBI lineage: Eukaryota > Metazoa > Chordata > Lepidosauria > Squamata > Teiidae > Aspidoscelis > Aspidoscelis tigris. Next base: position 27,818,345 of record JALMGA010000010.1, read on the forward strand.
CTGAACACGTGGGCCACGCAGCACCAGCTGCCCTGCCCCCGTGCCCCCAGCTGCCCCATCCCCATGGTTGGGGGTCTCCACAACATGAGGAACTGCATTAAGGGGTCGCGGCATTAGGAAGGTTGAGAACCGCTATCTAACATTTTTCATACACAGCATTTTCTCTTTGATTTCAAGCACTGCCCCCCTTTTCAATGCTAACTAAGGCTGTTGTCACACCATCACTTAAAACCTTCTTCAGTCCACCTTCAGGTCTGACCACTCACGCTTTTTCATTTCTGTTTTATTTGTGGGCTTGTCACCTTCCATTTGGACTTTCCTGAATGGGAAGTCCACAAATACCATTGATGGAAATGAAAAGGTGTGAGCAGACAGACCTGAAGATGAAGGTGTGACAACCGCCTAAAAAGCTCATTTTTCATTCCCTTTGACCGGTCCAAGGCTACTTCTGTGGAAAAGCACAATTCTTATATTTGTTTTGGTAGTAAAGCTGAGAAAAGACAGGGCACCCCAATTCGTATCTGTTCCGACGCATTCTGTTCAGCAAGCAAGAACCAAGGACACAGCCCAAATTCAATGTTCCATTCCTTTCCTGAAACATTTAGCTTTGTGAGGTTCCCTCTTAAAAGAGAGATGGAGCCCCAAAGGTGCTCCTTCCTCTGTGCCACTTTCGTCACTGCAACTTAAAGTAGTCAAAACTGGCGAAGTTCAGCATCATTTCCTTTCTTGTCTTCCATCTGTATGTGCAATTGATAGTCATAGCCCGACTTCAGTTTGTTGGTTTTTCTCTAGAGAAATGCCAAGTTCAGTTAGCTTTATGGGGGTTTTGTTAACTCTAAGCAGCTCTTTACTCTTCCTTTTTCCCCCTCTACTTGGGGATTAATCATGCAGGAAATGCGTAACCTAGTGAGATGTCTGTTTCTGTCTTCCATGTCCCATCTACATTCATTTAAGCATCTCTAGAGTGCTTGTTTTAAAATGGCTGATTAGGTGCCTGCTGTCTCTGTTGTATGAAGTCCTGCAGGACCTCTAAGACCTACTGATACTGAAAGGAATATATGAGCATGTGAACAATCCAGGTACTGAGAACTGCAAAAACTGTTTTAAATTATTGAGTAATATATTTGTCAATAAAGCAAAAAAGAAAACGGTCCATCTTTTAAACGTATCTCATAATTGCCAACTGTCATTTGTATTGCACTGTTGCCAAGTGATGTTTTAGTAATGTAAACTACTTGATTTTGGTGAGATTTAAGCATGCTGGATTCAACTGAATTGGATACCCTTATCCACTTTGACTGATGCATGCATCAGTAGAAAACTGTAATGTTTTGATGCACAGCAGCTTACTTCTTCTTGTGGCCGTGCAATAATCATAGAACTGTTGTGCAATTCCTGCTCTGCTTGCTCTCACTTGATTTTGGTAATTTTCGTCTGTTTTTTTCTAAGCCAAGGCAAAACTTGTTTTAGCAGTTTGAGGGCCTCTAATTGAAGAGTTCGTAGAAGGCCTCTGCCGCTTTTAACTGACAAATGATGTTGCAGAGATGTTGCTGTTTCACACTAAATCTGCTAAAGAAACAGGGAAATGTTTTACTCTGTCTCTCATTCTTCGTTTTATGTTTGTCAGAAGGAATGTTTTAAAAGTGGGATTTCTAGATGTGTACAGAGCTTCAGACCCGTGACAAGGGTTAACAATGAATAACCTTTGCATATTAACACAATAAATACATATTTATTTCATATGTGGAGTAACTAATAAGAGTAGACCTCTGAGGTACCTCCTGGACCAACTGAGGTATCTGGACATTGTTGGGTTCTACTATTCATTAGATACAGCCAGTTAATCAGGAGTAACTGGTGAACCATTCATCCAAAAATTCAACTGAAAACTGCATTACAGTAAGATTGGCCTTCTCTTGAAGAAGCAAATGGCTTCTCCAAAGGAACTTGGTGGAGACCCTGCTCAAAATGAAGCCCCTCTGTCACCATTCTCAAGTATGGAAGCCTCAACTGAAGTGGCAATCCAAAGTGCCTCCACTGAGGGCTGAAAATTGTGCACTCCCAAAATGGCATCTCCATAAGTAATAGTACCTAATAATGGAGCAGCACACTCACCAGAGACCTTCGGGTACAGGGTGGGATAAAAATGTAAATAAATAAATGGGGCATTTCTTGCTACCGTAAGTAGATATGTGGTGGCAGAAGATCATAAAAGGAGCCCTGCTGGATCGGGTCACAGCCCATCTAGTCCAGCATCCTGTCTCACACAGTAGCCCACCAACTGCTTCTGGACATTCCCAAGCAGAAGACAATGACAAAATCTTTACCTGCTCTCAACTCCCTTCAAATGGCATCCTGGCTGTCTCTCCGACCTGGAGGCAGTATGTAGGCATCTATTCTAGTAGTCATTGGTACACCTGTCCTTCATGAATTTATCTAACCCTTTCTAAAGTGATCCAGGCTGGTTGCTGTCACCACCTCTTCTGGTAGTAAATTCCATAGACGAAATACTCTCTGTGAAAAACTTTGTCCCCTTGTCGGATCTGACTCTCATTCTCATCAGCTTAATAGAGATCCACCTGGTTGTAGTGTTGTGTGGTAGAGAAAATAGTTTTACCTGGTAGTATTTTATTTTAAAATTCTGCCTCAGGCATCGCTGATGAAAAACATTAAGTTTATGTGCTGATTTTGTTGACATTTTCCAGGTTTTGCATGTATTACTTTGGAAAAAGACCCAAAGTCAGCTGCTTTTGACTGAACCCAAAGTGTTATATTACCACTCCTTTCATCCCTAGCCAATATGTATGAGAAGGATTGCCCACTTATAATTTGGAAAAATGACTGTTAAACTTGAGTGCGCCATTGGAGCCAAAGTATGTTTTGGTGAGATTCTAGGGAAAGGGCACGGCCAGGATATTTGATCAATAAACATGTAGCTCCAAATTCATGAAGTATTTAAAAAATGTAGAAAATCAGAGCCCAAAATAAAACACTGAAAATGTGGGTGGTTGTTCACCTTAGGCCTCTTTGCACTTAGGCCTCTGGAAGGAATTAGAACAGCCCTGGTACAGAGGATTCGCTCTGTGGGCTGGGCGGTTCCATTTGGAAACTCCCGGCCTGTCCCAGGGCTACCGTAATTGTGACCAGAAACTCCCCGGCTGACCCATCCCCGGCTGTCCTAGAGGTGTTTGGCAGGGAGAGCATTTGCACTCTACCTGCCAGACAGCTCCGGAGCTACACCCCAGGCTACCACCATTGGGCCTTTTCAGCCAGCTGGCTGGCAGCCCCCTTTTGGGGTGGGGCGAAACCAGGTTGGGGTTGCCTTTGGGTATTGCTGGCTGCTGCGCTCTAATCAACTTGGCAGCAGCAGGTCAACATGGGAGCGGTCTGCCTGTCATGTGCGCCTGCCCAGAGAGCGGCAGACTCCATCGGCAGGCCATGCAACTGGTCACATCAAACCATGGGTTTGAAGAGGTAAGTGGGTCATGGGGAACTGGAGGGTGGCGTGCACCCCTGTGTGGGGGGGGGGCACCAAGGAGGCTACCACCAGCCTGATCAGGGTAACAGCTAGCAAAAACCCAAGACAACCCCGGCCCGGTCTCGCCAGAGTAGATCGACCCCCAAAGGGGTCCCAACCCACAGGTCGAGAACCACTGGTCTAGAGGATGGGTGTTCATTTGTGATCTTCCAGAGGAATCTCTGTGGCTGCGCGAAATTATGGGAGAAATTGTATCTATTTTTCTGAATTGAAAGTGTATAATTCCTATTAAGATTGCTGTTTCCTTATTTTTTTCCTTTATCACTGCAAAATTTTGTTGTTTTAAAATCATAGATTTATTCTCATTTATATTTAGATTTTATTTAACTCTTATTGTTTGAAATCTGTTAACTATTATTGTTTCATTGGAACTTTACAGCCTAATATTGTTTTTATTTTGAATTGTTAAGATTTTAATTAAAAATAAAATAAAATAGCATCTTACATGGCAGCAGTAGAATATCCCTGACCTAGAGATTCTGACCATAGAGTCTCATATCTTTAAAAAAAAAAAACCTCCAGTTTTATGAGTCATGCTCTGCTTTAAATTTCTCCCCCTGAAAAAAACTTTGATCTGAATCTAACAGTTCTGGGTAATACTTGTTCTGACTCAAGATAGAAAGTGTATCAAGAGGCTGTTTCTTTCCCCCAACAGAAACAGTTACACTTAGAGAAGAGACTTTACTTTTTAAGAGTCAAGATGAAAGAAATCTCCATAGGCCATGGCAGCTGTGGAAAGAAACTGTTAAAGACAGGATGACTGCGGTTTGCTATGAGAACTAATTTTCCTGTTGACCATTTTTAACAGGAAGTTGAATAAATTCTAGTAAATGTGGTACATTTTTGGCATAAATGGTTACAGGAAGACTGCTATTATTTTGGAGCATTATTACTACAGTATTCTGAATTTCAGTTTTTTCCCCTGTTGCATTTATTATTATTATTTACATATTTAGCACAGGGATTGGAACAGGCTAAAGTCAAAGAAATGCCACAAGTAGGTTATCCCAAGCATAATAGCTCTGAATAGCTCCATAAATCATCTCTTTTGTTCAGAATGTGTGTGTGTGTGTGTGTGTGTGATGTATCTTGTTCTGTAGAACAAGAGGAAAAATGAATGAAAGATCTGTATATTGTTTCCTGCAAGCTGAAGGTGTGTGTTGATCAGATGTAGTTAGCGGAAACGAAAGAGATTAGGGTGTGTTCTTTCTGCCACAGCCCCCCTCTTTCTTTCTTTTTTGCTTGATCTTCCACAGAAATTCATATTGGTTCTTAAAAACAGCTCCTGAGAATTGGGGAAGAAGTAATGTAGTTTATGAGCCTGTTTGGACTGTGGTTAGAGTGCCAGACTCACATCTTGCAGTCATGGGGTTTGATTCCACACTCCTCCATGAAGCCAGCTGGGTGACCTTGGGCTAGTCACAGCTCCCACAGCCCGACCTACCTCACTGGGTGTTTGTTGTCGGGAGAACAGAAAGCTTTGTCAGGTGGGACAGGGGTTCCTATCAGGGGAGAGGGGGTGGAGAGTAAAGGATGTGGTTTCCCGATGCAGGGGGACAGGAACATTCGACTAGAACCTGTGCTCTCCTCAATCACAAGGGTTAATTTGAACTAGAATCTGTATTGGGAATGACCCGATTGAAACCCGAAGTAAACAGAATGCATGGGGCAAGCCCTTTGAGTCACCTTAAATGGGTGAGAAAAGCCAAGTCTTCTTCATATGAAGCAGTTGTATGTTGATGCTGGAAGAGGTAAATCAGTTATTTCTAATACAGTCTTCCCAGATATAGTAGCATTTGATCTGAGTTTCTGTGTTACTCTTTCTTCTCTTCCTGTTCTTAAAATAATGAATAGTCACACTTGCTATAATCTGCACTACGTATTATTTTCTCCAACAATCTTTTTCTCAGGATGCAATTCTAAGCACAGGAATTTGGAATAAAATATTAGAATCTCCACAAGTATTTTCTTTGGTAGGAAAAACAACTTGACCTCTTTTCAACTTTTTAAAGAAACCAAGCTATTTCATCTCCATACTTTACTTTCCAAAGAAGCAAACGTAGCCTGGAATCCTGTATTTGAGAATGCTGGAATATCTAACATTGAGGAAAGTTAATCTCTTTCTTGGTAGAAACACTTGATACTGGGGTGTGAATCTGGAGTAACTGACTTCCATGTCTGTGTATTCAGAAATAGAAATTTGTTTCTTATTGTGCTTTGGCACACTTAGGGCAGGTCCCCATGCATGTTTGGTCCGGTACCGAAATTGGGTTCCGCAAGGGGTGTCCCCATGCATTTTTTATTTGGTACCCCAAAAAACAAGTCTGGGCACAGTTTGGGGGTCCGGCACACATTGCCTAGCAAGCCAAGCCTGCGCATGGGGACGGTCATGGGCTATTCGGGGAGGAGATTGGCACTCACATCATTGGGAGGTGTGGTGTGCTTTCCGTTCCTGCCCTGTACATTGGAGATCGCAAACACAGAGATTTTTAGGGAGTGAAAAAATCCCGTATCACCAAGGCAGGCGGGATAATGGCTTAATTTTTGTCCCTTTTCCCAAATATTCCACCCCGTTGCGCCAAGGTGATCATAATAATGACTTGATTTTCTCCCATTTAAGCTTGCTGAGAGTTCTCATGGTTTCCGGTGGAGTGGAGGTGCGCAAAACTGCTCAACTGCCGCAAATCCTCATAGTGGCTTTGAGTTTTAAAAAATTATTTAAAATTTTATTAAACTTAATTTAAATTTTTTTCTATGCCTCCCAGCCCAGTCCTGGCTCTGTGTCACTAAGGAAGGAGGGGGCATTTGCAGCTGCTGGCACAAGGGTAGGCAGACGGCAATCCGGCTTCAATGAGGGGAGAGGGGGCGGAGAGAAGGGGGTGCTGCTCCCCCGTGCCAGGGTTTGGCTTTGTTTGCATGGGGACAGCTGCATCCGCACCTAGCCCACATCACTGGAAATTGCATGGGGTGGGCAAGATTACCCACTCCCGGTCCCATGCGTGCCTATTCCGAGCCAAACGGCTTGCATGGGGACACAGCCTTAGAGGCTCTGCACCATATATGGATACCTTCTGCTCCATCACCCATCAAAGACAGTCATTTCGAAGAGTGCGATTCCCCACTCTGAAAGCACTAATTTCCCACTCTCGACAACCAATTTGGCATAGGGGACACTATTTGATCATCACAACCCAAATTCCAGGTCAGTTTCCAGTTCCTGGCTGGGGAAGCTGAGCAAGGACCTTATTTTCCGCAGGCAGATTCTGCCTGCACAAATATTCCAGCCACTGTGGAGGGGCAGAATGGAGACTTGATCATTTGACAAAGTTCCTCTCACCCCCATGCTGCCAGCTATGACTACCACCTTCATCCAAAAGATGCAACTGAAGGATGTCCTTGCTGTCAAACTACTGGTTTCTTGCAGGTAGCAGTGCAGAAATCAGTTTTAAAAAAGGTTCTGCTTCTTGTTTATTTAACTGTGCTAAGTTATTTATGGTATCTTACTCTCCTTCCCCAAAACTCAGGGAAATATTTCACTTCTGTTTGCAGAGTTCTGTTGTCGCAACAACATTCAGAGCAGATTGTGGCCACATTTGCCTGTTCTTCTGACATTTCTCTCACAGCGTCTTGACCCAGGATCATCTATAAGTGATATGTGTACCACCAGGATGTCCAGATTGGTCATCGGAGTCCCCTAGCATCAAGCCTCTTTTTTGAATACTCTAACTTTGGATCTCCAGCTGTTGGAACAACAGCTGGGACTGATTGATGGCATGAACCACCCACTGGCAGAAGCTGTTGAGTGCATAGTGGGTTAGGGGAGGTGGTAGAGGTGGGCTTCAGTGAACTTTCCTCTGTTTTCCATTGGGTGTTCATGGCACTTCTTTGGTGTAGATGTAGCCTACACCCAGATAGCATCGTGGCAGAATCACAAGCCTTTTCTACTCTTGGCCTTAGTCTGGAATATGTCCTGGAATCACGTGCTGCTGTCCACACTAAAGAATAAGGCCAATTGCGGAAAGGGGCACAGTTTTTGAACTTGAGCTTCCATGATTTTAATCACTTATTCTAGATATTCCACTATGTTGACAGAACTGTGGTGGGTTTAATTACTTGCAGCAATGTGAAATTCTCATCTGATTCCTTGTCCTCTAGATACTTTATTTATTTGTTGTACATATGTTTTGAAGAACTCAAGGCAGAACCCATTATTTTATTCTCCGCTTCATCTTCACAATCACCATGTGACTAGCACAAATGAATTTTCATGCCCAAGTGGGAACTCGAGTCCCCAGGCAAGGATTCAAAAGTCCCCAAGTTGAAATATTTTAACCACAACCAGCATTTCCTCTTTATTTCCTTTTAATGTCTTTTTTGTTTCTTAAAGTTTTCAGTGTTGCTGCAGAGGCCATAACAGGGGCCTAAGTTAATTTGAAGTCTCTTCTTTTTGCAAAAGTAATGTACCATTTAGATTATTAGATGGTCCATTTGATTTTACTGGCTAAGAATATTCATTTCACAATCTCTGATTTTCTGCTGTGGGAACATAGCTCTTGACTGCATCTCATATAAGAAATGTTGGTTTCTTCAACAGGCTTCATTGTGACTGAGGAAAGAGTCAAAGTGTAAACCATGCCTGTCCCACCACCTCCAGCTCCTCCACCTCCACCAACATTTTCTCAGGTGAGTTATAACTTTGTATTTCACAGTGGACCTGGTGACTTACCTGACGGAGCCCTGCAAACAAAAAAAGTAGTGTTGGGAATGTAAAATAGTCAATACTGGAGTAGTTAGATCTATTTAACCATTTGCACTGGTAGGAGTGCAAATTTCTATGTCCCTAGTCATTAGATTGTTTACTGTCGTGGCTATAGCATCCAACATCTCCCATATCATTAATTTTACCAGCCTTCTCAAGATTCCTTAGTGATGGCTTGGCACACAAAAAGTGGAAGGGCAAAGCAGCGGCTGAATTCTTCTTTGTTGTTTTGCCCACCCTTGGTAAAAAGTACTAGATTCAAAGATGTGAGACTACACAGGTGCTACACTTCCATTGGGACTAAAAGAGAGCATTGGTTGGGGGTTTTTTTAGCTTCCCCTGTGCAACTAGATAAGACAGATTGTGGTGCATGATTGGTGGTTTGCATGATGCTGGAGTAGTCCATCCTAAGTCTTGCTGCTCTGCTTGGTGCACATTTTGTTGATAAGATATCCAGAGTCTTTGGAAGAGCAGAATGCTTGCAAGCTGAGTTACACTAAACACTGCTTTTGCTCCAACTCCAAAACAACTTTGGGTCATGCTCGTGGGTCTGTCTGGGTTTGAAGAAATGACTCCAGTCTCTTTCTTGCCACTGCAGTTGGAAAACTCAGCTCACTCAAGCTCTTTTGTTCACCCTCCTGCTAGACATCCAGGTTGGTCTCAAGGGCAGCACATCACAGCATGATAGAACATAGGACAGTCTGGGCTGAGCTATCTGGCCACCCAATTACTTCTTAGTTCTTTCTTCCTATCATTCCTACCGAGTTTTGCCAGTTAACTCTTGACTGGTAGTGGAGTGTTGGCATCTTGTCCGGCATCTGTGTGTTTCAGCATTGCAGTTCAATATACCTTGCTTAGTTGTGGGTGTAGGTGGGTATATGTTGCTGTAGTCATCTTTCATGGCATATGTGTGCACAGTATTGCATTCTATAAAGAAACCATTTGTGTGGAATGTGGTGAGCACTGCTGCAGACATCATATCTAATATACTGTATGTGAGGTACAAGTTCCAAGCATATTATTACCTTCCATTGTAGATTCTGTCAGAATCACTGTGAAAATCTGTGTATGCTGCATAGGACTGTGCTGTCGAGGATATACTTGCCATAACCTGTCAGTGTATCATGCATTTTAAGCAATATTAATAAATACAAATAGATAAGAATAGCAGCAGTAAAGGAACTATTCATACTGGGAATGACTCTATAAATAAATAATTCTTTATAAGTAAGGGTGGCATTGTAGCCTATGGGAAACCATGTCTTGCTGTGGGAAGGTGGCATCCTGAATCTTTCACCACTGCAGCCTATGGAAAGCCATGCCTTGCTGTGAGATGGTGGTACATTCAATATTTCATCTTGAATGTTTCACCATTGCAACCTGTGGAAAACCATGCACTGTAGGGAGATAACATCCATGTGTTTCAGCATTGCAGTTGTGGAAAATACCTGAGAGGATGGCATCTTGTATGACATCTGCAAGTTTCAGCTTTCAGTCTATGAAACTCTTGTATGGAGTATGAGTGACCATTTGAGAACCCAGTTTACACACTATATATTTAAAATGTGACTAAAAACCTATATAATTCAACATTTTAAAAAAGCTGAGGAAGTCCCAGAAAATATTGTTGCACCAACCTTGGGAAGGAGTGTGCTGACCATAATTGGGTTCCCTGTAACCTTCTCTAGTCTCAGAAGATGACGCCAATTAAGGTAACAAGAACATGAGACTATCCCTGTTCACACTTGGCTTTATTTTGGAACATATTCTGGAATAAGGGCCTGCTGTTCAAATGCTAGTGCAGGTGAGGCCTGCCAGAGTCTTCATTATCATGCAGACAACAGATCCCTATCCTGAGTTATATTCCAAAATATGGCCAAGTGCGAACAGATCCCTTGTTTCTGCACTTAGCTTTACGGGACTGCCCCAGTGAGAGTGGATTGGCTGGAGTGATCCACCAGATAGAGTGCTCCAGAACACATGGTCTGAGAACAAGTCCACTTGCGTTTGGACAGCTGTTCTGGGATAGCTCCTGTGTTGGAAGTGCAAAACGGATCCCCCCAAAAGAAACTGGACAGCAGAGGTGTCTCACGTTCACGTGTATTTGTGGTCTGGTTTCGTGGCTGCTAATCTAATTTTAAAAAGGCTCTTGGTATCCTGGAGTAGGAGTCCATTTTTTGCTGCTTTGTCTGGTATGTACTAGACTTGTGCACGAATGTTTTTTTGATGTTCTCTTTGAATCAAATACCCAAAATCTGATCCAATTGGAATCTTTTAAATTCGAATTTAACAAGATTTGATTCAAATTTACCAAATTCGAATCTATTCTTTTGAATTTTTTATTTGAATCTGCCCATACAAATGTCAACAATGTTTGTGTCTGCACTTGCACATCTTCCTTGCATCCATACACATCCATATGCCCATATGCATCTCATAGTTATTCGGTATGCAACCTGTTTTCTCCCCTTAGTTATCCGTACAAATACATACAGGTGCGGGAAAGATGTGGATCTTCAAGTACGCATCATATACGAACTCACACACATACGAATGTTCAGATAATTTGAACAAATAGATCCAAAATTCAAAATCTGATTAGAATGTTTACATTAGAATTTTGGGACATTCGATTCGAGTTTGAATGTTGAAATTTGGCACATTCAGTTCGATTTCAAATGCCTACGAATATTCATTCACATCCCTAGTATGTACCCTGTGTGGTGGGAACAGGATGTGCAAGCAAGGGGGAAGGCCTCTTGGACTGTACGAAGATGCATAAGGAAGGCTCCTGGACCCTTTGCTGTACTGCTGTAGCAGTAAATGTGAAAGAAGAAGAAGAAGAAGAGTTGGCTTTTCTACTCTGCTTTTCTCACCCATTTAAGGGGACTCAAAGCGGCTGACAAAGCTTTCTATTCTCCCCACAACAGAACACATACGAATGTGAAGAGAGTTGTGACTAGCCTAAGGTCACCCAGCTGGCTTCATGGGGAAGGGTGAAATCGAACCTGGTATTCCCAGATAAGAGTCCGGCTCCCTAACCACTAGACCAAACTGGAAACAGCCCTAATTTATTTTCATCACACTTCAGTCATCCACAGTGTCCTTCTTCAAACCTTATTTTGCCATTACTGTATTTTGCAGGCAAATATAGAGAAGCCTTCATTAAACAAATCAGAGCAAGCAGGACGAAATGCTCTTCTGTCAGATATCACCAAAGGGAAGAAACTAAAGAAGGCTGTTACCAATGACAGAAGCGCCCCAATCCTCGACAGTAAGTATGTCTTTAACGATTGATCGACGTAGCACAAAACCGAACGATTCCTATGCAGTTATCCTGACTTCTTGAAGCTGTAAAACTAGGTAATGTTCAATGGTTTTGAAAGCACAAGGATAGATGCTAGCAGACTTTACCTTTTTCAAGAGCAAGGCTAGGTTATCTATGGCTGTCCAGATGTTTGTATACAACAACATCCATTAGCCCAATGCAACATAGGTGAAGCTCTGGGATGGTGACAGGAGCTGGAGTTCCATATATTTTCCAACCTTAAGTTAGGCAAATCTATTATTTGGCACATGATTGGTAACGGAAGGTTTTAAGGAAGGTATCAATACCCAGTAAGGTTGGGATAGGTAATGCATGCCGTTTGTACTGGATTGACTAAGCAGCACTTCTCATCAGCCTGTGGCTAATGTTCAACAACATCTGGAGAAGCACACGCTAGTCACTCTTGATGGAACTCTAGGAGAACATTTTAGGATTCCTTCAGTTTTCAGTCATTGGTTTGATCTTGTTTGATTTTTATTTTATTGTAAATTTTGCATTGTGCTGTTACTGTAAACTTCCCAGAAAAGTTCATACAGTGATACAGTAAGTATTGCACAAATAAATATATTATATTCTGTATCAATCTCCCTCTGCACTGGTTTCTTTAGAACCTAAAGGATCAGGTGGCAGCAGCAGTGGCTTCACCAGTAGTAACAGTAGTGGCAGCGGCGGTGGCAGTGGTGGTGGCGGCAGCAGCGGCGGTGGCAGCTATGGTGGAGGTGGACCAGCAGGACTAGGAGGTTTATTCCAGGCAGGCATGCCAAAACTTAGATCTACAAACAGAGATAATGGTAAGCACTGTGTATTTGGCAAGATCTACATTTTAAAGTATCAAATACTAAATATCTGGCCACACAATTACATGACATAAGGTGCCGCAGAACAGTTTTGCATTTTGTTCTGATTGTACAGACTTGATTGGATGGGTCTTGGAGTATTTGGTACAGGTGGAGGGCCAGTATCAGGCTTGGAACCAGTTTCAGGTCTCGGGGGTGCGTAATTGCCAACTCCCATACATGCACAGTGGCCATTTTCTATGATGGATACCAGGAACAAGGGTCCAGACAGGTAAGACAATACTGCTGTCCTAGGAAAACCCAGGTAGGGAGTTGATTTTCCCAGAATAGCAATAAGACAAAATTTCATCCTTATATCCTGGGGCTATGTTGGGACTGCCACAGATGTGTGGCAATCCTAGCAGAACCCTGAGATAATCCCACGCTTTAGGCCGTATCTGGTTGCAACCTTACTCTGAAGCCATTCTATGAAAATTAGCTCCCACACTTCCTGAAATAGCTTTTAGGTGACAACTTCATTCATAGCAGGAGCATTCAAACTATAGCCCTTCAGATGTTGCTTACCCATAAGTCCCATCTTTCCTTGTGTTTCGTCAGACAGGCTGGGGCTGATGGGTGTGGTAGTCCAGCCTTGTTTAGAGGGTCACAGGCTAAACATGAGGAGTTTGTTCCTTGACAGTAAGCCACATGAGTCCTTTCAGGTATATGCAAAGTAACTTTAAAAACTCTGTCACTGCAACAGAGGAGTCCTTGAAAGACTGGAGGGGAGTCCTTATGGAAGCTCATAAGCTTAAGTACCCAAGTATTATGTGTTGTTTTTCTAAGCTGAGCAGGAGTGAGATAAACTACAACACACGCACCATTTAGAGAATAAACTGCAAACAGCTATTTTCTTCCTCTTGCATATCCCGTTCCTCTCCATCATATCCCTCTTAGAGTTCAGTCAAACTCTCCTTGGTTCTCTTTATATATTTTAATTTCCTCTTAGGACTATAGTCAAGAGTTTATCCCATTTTAACGTCTTGATAATCCTGTGAGATAGGTCAGGCTGACTTGTCAAACATCCAGGGAATATAATAGATGAGTGAATGGGGACTTAACTCAAGCCACTTGATTACCTTGTCTCTAAAATATATGAGGCTGAATAAATTGTCATATACCACTATACAGTATAAAATACTATAAAGCAACCTATATTTTTCTTCAACATAGCAATTTTTTGTTATGCCAAATGTGCCCTTTGTAGCTAAGTCAGTTTACTAAGAAGAAGAAAATGTTAATAACACTCCGGGAAATTTACTATTAAAATCCAAAACAGTCATGAAATGTTCCAAAATTAATTTTAAAGAAATTACTAAAGCAGCAAAGTGGAGTAACCTTCAAGAGACACGCCAGCACAAATTCTGTTTCATGAATCTAAGCAGACCAGAGGTTTCCAGATAATAGATGTCTACTGTAAAACCTTGTAGTGACGTTGTTAAAAGACAAGGGTGATCCTTTGGTCGGCACTGATGCATCACAGTCTTTCAGAGCTGGTATTATCTGTTGTGTCACAGGCTATTTATGGATCTTAATCTCATGGCACTTGGTGCAGCAGACTTTTTCTATGAGGCTGCCTCTTCTAGACAGATGCTGGTCATTACATAGAGGGAAAAAATCCCTTTCTCTCACTTAAAATTGAAACGGTATCAAATTGGAAGCTGTTCCTTCAGAAGTCTCAGTCTATTAGAAAATGTAAAGTAGGGAATCCTTTCCTTGCTAAAATCGAGATACCATGAAGTAAATGGAGCACACCTGCTGAAAATTATTGGGGATTTCTTTGTCAACTATCCATAATAGGTCAGAACCGCTTTCAAATATGATGCAGTTTCAATACTCTGAATATATTGTCTTCTATAATCAACTGATTTCTTTGCACTTTCAGATTCTGCAGGAAGCCGGGCTCCGGTATTTCCACCAGGAGGAAGAGCAACGTCTGCAAAACCCTTTTCACCCCCAGTTGGCACTGGGAGATTTCCAGGCCCTTCTTTTGGGCAAAGAACATCTGTTCCAGAACCACAAAGAAGTCGAATGCCACCCCCGAGACCTGAAACTGGTTCCAAGCCTGATACTGGCCCTCCACCTGTACCAAATACTCCAAGACCCATCCAATCAAGTCTGTACAATCGGGGACCCCCACCTGTGCCAGGACCAAGCAGACAAGCCAGCTTAGGAATTACACCTCCACCTTTTCCTGGAAATAGAAATCAGGGATTTGGAGGATCCATTCGCCAGTCTTCACCAGTTAGTTCTTCTTCTTCTTCTTCTTCTTCTCCTTCTTCCCTTTTCTCAAACAGGCCACCACTTCCTCCTGCTCCAAACAGGCCAACGGAAGATAGGCCTCCACCACCACCTCCTCCAACAGGAAGTAGGCCATCCCTCAGCAGGGAATCTTCCCTGCCACCTCCTCCACCTCAGAACAGCAAGCCTCCTGTTCCTTCCACACCTCGGCCATCTTTTGGCTCTCAGGCTCCTCCTCCTCCACCTCCAAATAGGCCAGGTCTACCAGCATCTTCTGGAAACGACGAAATGCCTCGACTTCCTCAAAGGAATATATCATTAGGGTCTCCTTCTCCAAGTTTGCCTGGATCTTGTCGCTCTGGACCTCTTCCTCCCCCACCAAATGAAAGGCCACCACCTCCAGTAAGGGACCCACCCAGCAGATCAGGTGAGGCTTCTTGCATTCTTCCAGTTCAAAGACAGTTGTAATACGTAATTTAAGAAGAGGAGGGGAGAGGGTGGAACATGCAGCCTTGCCCATGGAAGTAATGGTGGTGCCTATGTAGTTTAGTTGAATAGGTGAATTCCCAGGTGCTTTTCACAGTGCTTACCTATACCTTAATGTCTCCTGAGTACCAAGGAGAGCACTTAGTGGCCCTGTGCCTGCAGTTCAAGTTAGAGATGTGCTGAATGAGTTTAAACATGAACTGGTGCAATTTGAACCATATGTCTTCAACTGGCTTGAATTCAAACTGAACCGCCCTCAGATTCAGAAAGTCTGTTTGAACTGAACTGAGGGGAGAAGTAGAACCAGTCAGGCACCCTGGTTCATGTTCTGTGTGATCTTGGTCTTAATCCGTACCCTCCAGATGATGCTGGACTGCGTCCCCCATCGTCACTCGTCACTGGCCCTAGTGCTACTTCTTGCCTTGCGCTCTGAGATTTCATTTTCATTTTTTCATTTCCATTTTATTTGTATACCACCTTTCCAAAAGAAAATCTGCCCGAGGCAGTTACAACAAACAGAAAATACACTATGCAAAATAATAATCAAAACATTATAATAAAAATACATTATAAAAATTGCACATCATATAAAACATTGTAAAATAAACCAAACACACAGATACAGACTGAAGCAGCTAAGGCCATGTGGAGTCCAGAGCAGCTGACCAAAGGCCCCAGTTCCACAAGGAATCCCCTCCTCCAAGATGACCATGCCCAGCCAGGCTGGAGAGTCACCCAGAGGGAAGAAGAAGAAGAGTTGGCTTTTCTATCCCGCTTTTCTCACCCATTTAAGGGGACTCAAAGCAGCTGACAATTTTCTATTCTTTTTCCCACAACAGAACACCCTGTGAGGTAGGTGGGGCTGTGAGAGCTCAGAAGAGAGCTGTGACTAGGCCAGGGTCACCCAGCTGGCTTCATGGGGGAGGGCATAATCGAACCCGGTATTCCTAAATAAGAGTCCGTCTCCCTAACGACTAGACCAAACTGAGTGGTCTAGGCTGCCACCACTAGACCACCCACAGGAGGGATAGCTTAAGCACCTATCTTTATGGTCTCTGGTGTAGCTGAGACCAGATGGAAGAGTCCACAGCAGCTGACAAGAGGGACCCAGTCCTGCAAGGAAGCAACTCCAAAGGGAAATCCTGTTATTACGCAGAAGCCACACTGTTGGCTACAAAACTGCTTTGATATCCCAAGTATGGAGTTTCTGTTGACACAAACACACATGTACCTATAATGGATCTGGCTATTTTAACACATCAGTTTAATAAATGTTTGTGGAAGCTATGATTGATAGAGCTTGTTTTGGTCTTATTAGATTTTTACTTTGATTCCTGCTTTTATCTTTCATTTGTGTTCTTATCATTTTGCCAAAAGAATTTTATATGTATATTTTAACTTGCTTTATTATTGCACTGAGAGCCTTCACAATCCAAGTGCAGGTTCCAAATTCTGAAATAATAAAAAGAATAAATACCATATTGGCTGGAATACAGGCCATACATTTTGTTCCTGAAATGCTTTATTTTTAAAAAATGGAAGAGGGACCTATAATCAGACCCTTTAAAAAGCCACAGGACACACTTTTTCTCCCTCTTTTTATATTGCTATAATTTAAGCTGCAGTCTAGTTTTGGGATGTGGCTTTGTGAAAAATGAAGTTTAATCCCCTAATGAAATATGCTACAAGTGTTACATTCAATTATTTGTTTTACCCCAGTAGTGTGCTTTAGTAATGGTTGTTTAAAGGAATTTTCCAATAAAATTTGAATTTTTAATTTCCCTCCGAACTGCTCTTTGATGGATATAAGTGAAAAGTTCAGAGGAATGAAGGCAGAGTGAGGGTTTCAGAAACTGGCTTTAATAAAAAGGTGAACTTGAAGTGTTGGTGGAGGAAACCTGGAATTGCAGGGTGGAGAGATATCTGATAAATAGAAGTACCGTCAATCACTAAGCCCCTAGAAGTATAGAATAGGGAAGAAAAAGAGGTCATTGTTAGGTGAAACATTGAGGAAAATCTGCTGATAACAGCAGGGAAAAACTACAGAGAAGTGTGAATTGGTAGCAACCTGCTGGAATTCTGTTGGACTTGATAGCAGCCTAAATGCAACAAAAGGTCTCTAAACCCCAAAATACAATCAGCAAAGTATACAATATGGGTGCTTCCAGACAACCCTTAATACTTTGCAGTCCATAAGTAGCCCCTTCCCATCATCCAAACAGGATGAGCAGAGGACGCATAGGAAGGTCAGAGCAGCTGTGGAACCACTTCCTCTCATACAGAATGATCGATACTCCGCAGTATCCACAAAGCACCTGAGGGAAACTGCGAAGTAAAAAGTGGCTAATTTATCAGCAGCCTTTTACCGCACAGTTTCCTTGCCGCTGCTGCGGATGACTGTTTATCCTGTTTCCAGTCACATGACTGGCGGCAACATGGCGGCTGTCAAGTATTAAAGGTGTCTGCGGGCATCCTAAGTTTCAGGGACTATAATGTATTCAATATAAAAATGACCAAAACTACTTTAAAATATTGAGTCAGGCAGTTCATATTCCTTGGTGTACAGCTGCTCATATATAGTCCACAAGCTCTTAAGTATCCAGGGTGGTTTTCCTGGATCAGTGTCCATTCTGGGGGTTCCAGACAGAAGATTGTTCAGTCTGTGTTCTGCCAACTTATCCACACTCTTGCTAACCCAAACCTTATGCAGGAGAACAATAGAACAAGATAACATACGGATAAATTTTCCCAACATCAGTCCGCCTCCTCCAGAGGGTACAGGGACATATAAGTTCTAGCTTGTGGAAAGAGACTAGACCTAGTGTCATGCAGAAATAGCGGGAGGTTATAGGATTACATTTATTTATTTATTTATTGCTATGTTCATTTTGAATGATGGAAATCATTGCATACATTTTCAACAAGAGGGAATTTTTTTGTGCAAAAATATTGTAGTCCTTGTGTGTAGTCCCCATACTATGCCCACAAGCCTCACCACTAGGTGTATGAACTACGGTTATAGTTTCAGGTCAGTGTCGATTTTCCTGGTTCAGACTGAAACCAGCCCCAGTTCAAGAATTATGCAGGAGAACAATAGAACAAGATAACATACAAATAAATTTTAGTGCTATGTTGTCCAGTTCAAGAATTGTTGATCTAAACCCACCTGGTTTTAAGTCAAGGTAGTTCAGGTAGTTCGTGAATCAGCAGTTGGATCCCTACAAACTACAACAGACACACAGAGTCTTAAAATTATTTCATTCACTTGCAGCACGACAAATGAAAGGACCGAAGTTGGAGGGGGATGACAAATAAGCTTTTTTCCCAACCTGTGAGCAAGTGGCCTGATGTCTGATTGGGTTTACTACTAGGTGGCAGCTAACTTCTGTCCACTTCCCTAGTAAGCTAAGAAAAACCCACATACATTATAGGTTATTTTCTGCTACTCACAACGCAGGTAACTTCACTTAAAACCTTCCTAAAGAGATGTGTAAGGAGTTAGAACATTTAAATTTCCAGTTAATGTGATGCTGAATTTTAAATAATTCCAGTATGAAAGGACTCAGTCTGGTGTCAAACTAAAGCCAGGGTAGTTCTGTTTGAGCACAAACTGAAATACAAAAATCTAAATTTGCACACCTCTGTTTATCACTCTATCAATCAATATGCTGCAGTACCTAACAAGGGGAAAACAAGACCTCTTAGGTATTGCAGCATGTTGAAGATTTCTATCTGGTGGGTTACCAATGACCAGTTAAGGAAGTCAGATGGAGGCTGACCTGAAACTAGCCTATATTGAGGACAACATAGCACTAAAATTCTTGCAAGGGTTAGGTTCTATTAAAATGACACAGAGTTCAAAATTGGAGAATACCAAGAGAGCAATTAAACATTATTTTCTAACCATTTGCCTCAAAAACCTTTAAGAAACACAATTGTATGAGGTCGAAACTCACTCAGGTTTGAGCTTCATTTTGTTTCACAAATAGTGAGGGAGCCAGACAGATCCTCACTCACAAATGTGTGAAATTCATGGTTTATGGAGTAGCAAGGGATAATTGTGTGTGATTGTCAGCATTAAAAAGAAAGCTAGTATGTGCTAGTTCATGTACACTGTAAACCAGTGGTTCTGAACCTTCCTAATGTCATGACCCTTTAATACAGTTCCTCATGTTGTGGTGACCCCCAACCTAACCCTAACCGCCAACCACAGAATTATTTTCATTGCTACTTAATAATGACCCCTGTGAAAGAGTAGATCGACCCCCAAAGGGGCCGCAACCCACAGGCTGAGAACCACTGCTCTAAACATTCTTTACATATAATAAGCCAGGATGGTTTCATTATGTTTATTTTTGCTTGTAGCAAAAGTATAACCATCTTACTAATCTTACTTTCAGACATGCTACCTTATTGTTTATTTTGCTACACTGAAACCAGAAAAACAATTTGTATTTGGCACATCATTCCATTCAAGAACAGACACAAGTTTTCCAGTAGTTAGAACACATCATGCAAAAATGGTTGTATTTTATATGTGAAGACACCCACGCAGAGCATTGAAAAGGAATTATGGGAATATTTCCAACACAATGATATTCCAGATGCGCCAAACTCTCTGAAGTGAGAAGTGATGAAGCCAGTTATTAAGGGCTATTGAATCTCAAAAGAGTCTTGCAGGAAAAAAAAATTATATTTTAAATTTAATTTTATTTTAATTCAGTCTGAAATAAAAGCACTTGAAATAAAATTCAGCCTAACAAATTCAGTGAAAACGTACCATGCACTTAGGCATAGAAGAAAAGATCTAGAATTGCATGAGACAAGTGAAATAGCAAAATATACTACAGGCAAAATACTATAGATTTGGAAATAAAAATTCCAAAATACTAGCCGTGCAACTGAATAGCAAACAAGAAGACGGAAAAAAAAAACATAGCTATCAAAGATCAACAAGATAACACAGAAATCCAGTAAGTATTCCACAATTTTTACAAAATTGGTATATGAAAAGGAAGAAGTAATCACAGAAACAATAAGTCAGTATTTGAACACACTAAAAATTCCAACCTTATCAGAAGATCAAGTAGAAGAACTGAGCTCCCCATTTGCACCACAAGAAGTTATAGCTGTTGGTAAAACAATTAAATGAAGCAAATCGCCTGGCCCTCATTTACAAACCTTTCAAGGTAGTTTTGGCACACCAGGTAGTAGCTACCTGGAGCAAAATCCTAAATGGGAGAGCATAATGGGGCCAAAGGACATCAAACCATTTTCAAAGCATTATAAACCTTGAATGGGGATTCAGCCTATGTGCTATGCTTAGGATTTTTAAGTTACGTGCTTCTTTATCCTTTTTATTCAGGGCCCCTTCCTCCTCCACCACCATTAAGCCGAAATGGGAGCACTTCGCGGGGATTGCCAGCTACGCCACAGCTACCTTCCAGAGGGGGATTTGATAAGCACAGATGTGGACCCGTACCTCCACTTCCTCCTGACCGACCTGGTTCCGTAGGACCTCCTCCACCTCCACCTCCACCACCCTCTTCTGCCATCCGAAATGGTTTCCAGGATTCTTCGTGTGATGGTGAGTGGCTGTATCCCTGTTTGGATATACCGTAAGGGCACTGAATGGAAGGAAGGGGGCAGTATGTTCCTAATGCTTGCGCATCTCATCTTGTGTTTGCAAGAATGTGTATGTAGGGTTTCTCACTTGTTGCAGTTTTTTGGTTGTTATGTCGTGTTCCATAATTCTTCTGTGAACCTGAACTTTTGGATAGAGCTAAGAGCCTCTGAAGATGGATATCACAGATCTATATGAGAGCTCAGGTTCACAGAAGACTATGACATATAGAACACAACATAGCAACCCAAAAACTGCAACAAGTGAGAAAGCCTATGTTCTATGTAGAGTTTCTTCCACAGAGAAGACGGCAACCTGCTGTATAGAAACAGATCCTCTGTACACATTTAGGAGGACAAATGGTGGCAATATTATTATTAGTAGTAGTAACCACATCAGTAATAATATCATCTTCATCATACCATTCTTCACCCAGAGATCCCAGAATGGTTTATATAACAAACTATAGCTACCTCTGGGAGCCGATTGTTCTAGTCATAACCTATGTAGTATATGATGTTAAGA
Organism: Aspidoscelis tigris stejnegeri; assembly: GCA_023333525.1. Classification (NCBI taxonomy): domain Eukaryota; kingdom Metazoa; phylum Chordata; class Lepidosauria; order Squamata; family Teiidae; genus Aspidoscelis; species Aspidoscelis tigris. The sequence continues at coordinate 27,839,681 of JALMGA010000010.1, forward strand.
ATAATTCACTGACAGATTGCTCTGTTTTCTCCAGATGAGTGGGAGAGCAGGTTTTCCTTCCACCCTCTGTCTGATTTGCCACCTCCAGAGCCATATGTGCCCATGAACAAAAGCTACCCTAGTAAGCTGGCCAGGAATGATAACAGAAGTAAGTATTTGGACATGGCATTCGACAAATGTTTATTGAGATTTTTTTTAAAATGTGTTTTGAATACTCAGTACGGTATACTGTATTTTTTTGCCATACAAGACCTTTTATTCCAAAACAATTTCTCCTAAAATCACCCTGCATCCTATTTTTTAAATTCATCTTTCCTAAATATTTCTTGGCAAATTATAGGTGTGTTTTATATGCCAGTCTGTTTTATATGGCATGAAATATGGCAAATGCAATTGCTGCACTTGAGTGGTAAACCTAGGACTTGCAGCTGACTTGGAAGGATGTGCAATAATGGTGTTTTGTTTTTTTTTGATATTCTATTTGAGTCGATTTGCATAGTCAAAAATTCAATTTGAATTTTTTAAATTCGAATTTAACAAGATTCGATTCGAATTAAGCAAATTCGAATCTATTTGTTTGAATGTCGACAACATTCGTAGATGCCCGTACACATCTTCCCAACATCCGTACATGTCCATATGCATCCCGTTATCCCATACACAACCCATTTTCATCCCGTACGGATCTGTACAAATGCATATGGATGCGGGAAAGGTGCAGATCTTCAAGTACGCATCGTGTACAAGCCCATACACTTACGGATGTCCGGATAATTCAAATGAATAGATCCAAAATTTGAAATTTGATTTGAATGTTTAAATTTGAATTTTGGGGCATTCTACCCGGATTCGAATGTCGAAATTCGGCACATTCAATTGAATTTTGAATGCCTGCAAATATTCGTGCACATCCCTAGTATAAATAGTTTGGGGGGTATATTCTGTTTTTTCTCTCCAAATATAATAAACCAGGAGTTGCTGCCACACATATGCAGAGCCAGAACTGGTGCACATCGGTGTTTCTGGATTGTCCTCTACCCCTGCGTCTGGGATGTGTGCAGATCATGGCCATAGTAGGCTTTTCAGTTCAACATAAGCTTCTATGAAGGGGAAGAGGAAGAAAGGAGGTGATTTTCACTGATTTCTTCCTTCTGCTACATGCTGCATTTCCCTATAACTGTTCTAGAAGATCAGTAAGGGGAATCCCTTTAAATAAAGAGCAAAATGAATGAAGGGAATTTCCAAGTAACCCAGGAGAAAGGGTGAAGTTGCTAAAATGGACTCTTACTTTTTCATTCTGCAAATCTATGCTTCTGCTCAGTCTCCATATCCACTTTAGAGTCAGAGCCGAATGCAAAGAAATAGATGGCGAGACGGGTGCTAATGAAACAGCTGAACCAAGGCACCACAGGCTAACATACAGACATTGCCACAGAATAAGAAATTGGAGGGCGAGGTGATAATGAAGTGCTCCTTTGCTGAAGCTGATTGTATGACTGCACATTTTACAATTTTGACAGTGAGAGAGAATAAAACTCTTATGCCTAAAAAAATTGCGCTGGCACCCTCTCAGGGGGTCACCCTTAGTCAACCATTTTCTCATCTCCTTTTTCCAGGTCACCTGATCACTGTTGAGTATTATATCACCTGGTTGAAAAATATGCTGGCAATTCAAGAAAATCTCTGTACCTAAATTTTCTCAGCTTTAGGACAGCATTTGACTAAAGCTTTGACTTGCTCCTTGGGTGGAAGTGGTGGTGGTTCCTGTCCACCTTGCTGGAAGAGAGTCAGGAATGCTGCGCAAATAGCATTAGCATTGCCCTGATCTCCTCTTCAGCTGAAGAAGTTTGCGGGAGGGGGCAGGAGAGCTGAACATAATTTCCACACTCTTCTTTCTCCTGTCTCCAACGCTCATTTCATGGATTTAGCCTGGAAAAAGTTTTGAGATGTCTCAGCAAGGTGATTTGGGAACTTTCTTCTCAGGATGCTTGGGCATCCTTGTCTAGAAGCATCCTGTAAATCGTGGAATCCAGGCAGTTGCACGCTTTTAAAGACAGCGCTGAGTAAGCAGGTCTGCATAACAGTTATACACAATTATGGCATAAAATATTACTGTATTTGTATATTACAGTAGTAATTAAAGTAATTAAATCAATGACTGATAGAGTAAAGTCATTGAAACGGATACTTTCGGCATAAGCTAAAGTTAGAGATATTCCCCTTTCCTAGAACTAGTTTTCAGAGGCTTTGTGTCAAAAATAGGGGATGAGATGTCACACTCTAGATTAGGGATGTGCACAAATTTATTTATTTATTTATTTTGCATTCCAATTTGAGTATCCAAACATTCAATTAGAATGTTTAGAATCCGAATGCAAGAAAATCCGATTTGAAAATCCGATTTGGGGCGCTTCTAAGGCCATCTGCTGGGACTCGGGAGCAGGAGAAGGTTTGTCCTTGTCTCTGCTTGAGATGCCCGTGAGCATTTGGTGGGCCACCGTGTGCGGCAGGATGCTGGACTAGATGGGCTGTGGCCTGATCCAGCAAGGCTTCTCTTATGTTCTTATGTTCTTAAGAAGCTAATATGAAGAACTGATTGTTCGTTTTAGGTGGATCCAGCCGAAGGGAAAGAGGGGCTCCACCGCTTCCTCCTATTCCAAGGTGAAGTGGACTTCTGATCTCGCTTGGGATGTGACTGCCGTTCCAAACCTTCTCTTGAACCTTTCATCGCATTCAGGATAGTCCAAAGGCTCTGCTCCCTACTGCACTTTTGAATACAAATCCCTAGCGTAGGCTTTCAGATCAAACTGGCAGAACCCAAAGTTATTCCCTTTTAAATGTAGATATGCAAGCTGTAATCCTGAACTTTTTTTTTTTTTTTGAAATTGAGTGGATCTTTGCTTCCAAAAAGGTGTTTTGGGGCATGTAAATTCTTGCCATGAAAACTGTCTTGAAAGATACGGGGAACTACTTTACCCTTAAGAGTTCAATTTTAGCCTTGCTAAAAGGATCATGGAAAGAATGACCGTCAGCTAGTAATGTAGTAAAGGGCAGAAAGGTTTAAATTCAAACCTACATTGCATTGGCCTTAAGCATAATATCCTTGTGTCTTCCATAGGAAAGATAGCCTTTCATATTTCTAAACATGGTTAATATAGTTCATAGTATTCTTTAACTGTAGTCTGTGTCACATTGCTCTTCAGATTGACTGATAATTGAGAAAGATATGCTAACATATTCAATACATTCCATCTCTGGAGAAAGGTGACAATCTTTGTGAGACACTCATACGTTCTCAGGCATTTTGCTCAATCCTATAAAGAATTTTAGCTCTGCTCAGACCTTTCCAGCATACATATTCCAATGGTGGATGCAATTTTGTGAAACCTTGCCCCCCCTACACACACAGAAATCCATGTGCCACAATCAAGGGCAGTACAAACACGGCAGCAGGTTTCTATGCATGTACATCAATGTGAAAGGGGGACTGTGGTATGTTTCCACACTCTGTGCCTGGAGGTGGAACTGTATGCAAAAATATGTACTAAAATCCTGCTTGTAAAGTATTACGCAGCTGAGCAGAAACCTGGATTCATCATATCCAACCTTCAATCCTGTTTTCAACCAAGCAGCTCAATTTTTTTAAGGATTCTAATCATGTACACCATAAGATTGGGGTGCTAGAATTAAATGGTACTAAAGTGGCCTTGTCATCCTGAAAGTTGCACCCTAATTTTGTTATGGTATTAAATGTTTGCTATGACCTACGTAGAGTCAAATATTAGTGTATCTAGCAAGGAAGAATGCTAATAAAGCTGTTTGTGACTTTCTTCTAACAGTTTAACCCAAGCTTCCATTTCTTCACATACAAGTGAAACTGTTTTTAAAAGTTGGCTATTTGGCTCTTGGGTGCTAAAGTCATTCTCTCCCCTTTTCTGGGGCAGATATTAATCAAACCACCAGATACAAGTAGATATTGTCTGATGGCAAAACCTATTTTCACTATTACAAACTCCTAAGGATTTTTTCAGTTTCAAGTTTTAGATTTTTTCCCAGCTACAATCTTTCTGCAAACATGAATCACTTGCACATGGTACACCTGAAAAGCTTTAAGAGTGGACTTCTGTATTTTACTAGAGATAGAAAAGACTAGAGATAGAAAAGACATTTGCAATCACTTCTCTTGATGTACCAATAGGGGCATACAGGGAAAAATAAAAGTACAGTATTTCTAATGAGTATTATAGTTCTTGTTTGGAATGTACCTGACGAATGACAAATTCTGAAGGTGACTTTTAAGGATCTCTTCTCTATACTGTTTGCCACAGTACTATGCACGTTGGAGGCGAAAGCATGAACTTTCTATTTATCTCATGAAGGAAGAAAAAAGTAGAAAAACAAGACGGAAGAAGTGAAATTATATGTAAAGGGTTAGGTAGAGTGGGGAATATTTAAGAAAAGCTTTTTTCAGTGGTGCTTGCATCAGCTGACTTACCAGGTTGCTTTAAACTACAGTATATGCACTGCCAGCAATGATATAGAAAGAAACTGAAGCTTAGTTTATAGATAAGAAAACATACTTGGCCCATCTACACCTAAGTTTTATCCAGCTTCAGCCTACCTTCAGAGAAAACACATCAATAAAGGGATTCACTATTTGCTTTCTGCATTACTTAACCCAAAAGTTGGATTTTCTGAGTTAAGAGTGTGCCAAAAGAAAACTGATATTATGCTGATGTTCTTTCACTCTGAAAGTGAGCCAAAGCTGAATTAAAACTTAGGTAAAGATTGTTCTATAATTCAGCCTTTTCAGGTTATGTGTACAGAGATATGTATGTAAACTTATTTTTAATTCTGATCGCCCCCCCACTCCATTTTAAAAATAGTTTTATTATTGAGGTGCATTCCATGATCTTCTCTTCTGATGGAATCAATTTAGGGACCTAGAATGTACCCATAAAGGTCTTCAAAATATCTGTGATGGTTTTTTGCACAGACACCAGCTCAGCAATGTATTGCAAGACTTTTGAGAATCATGCATAACTACTATAGCAGTTGATTCTTCCTCCATCTTGGTGGGTTGTTCATCTTTTCCTATGCAATTAATCCTAGTATTCAGTATTAACAATCTGGTTTCACTTCCAACACAGTTTTATGTAAAGCTTAAATTATTACTTACATTTTGTTGTTGAAACAAGAAAATGCAAGTTTGTTGAATAACGGACAAAGTTTTTTGTACTTTTAGAAGTTTTTTTTTAAAAAACAAAACAAAACCATTTTGCTCCAGGTGCTTTGTTGTGATAAATTGTTTAAGCAAAATGACTTTTTAAATGTCTGGGTGGCAAATTGAAATTCTGTTTCCATAGGCATCTAAAGTTATTTTACAGCTTTATTTTACAACAGAGTGAAGATGGGGAATCTGTGGCCCTCCAGATGCCCGTAGGCTGTGTTCAGAAGGCACCTCAGACTGACTGTGGCCCTCGTGTTCCCAGCCCTTCTCTAATCCTTTTCTAGCAGAGAATGCTCACTAGAGGGGCAGGGGGAGACTGATGTGGGAACAATCCCACCTCTAAGCCTTCTCTGAACTGCCTCAGATTCTTTTTTAGGGATGTGCACGAATATTCAAAAATTCAATTCGAATCTGCCAAATGTCGACATTCGAACTCGGATTTTTGAAAATCCGAATTTGACATTCAAACTTGAATACGGATTTTTGAAAATCCGATACAGATATGCAAATGATTCGAATGTGTAGATTTGTATCTGTCATATACGAATCTGCATGAAAATTATACGTATCTTGCACTTAAAATACGGAATGCATACAGGATAATACGGGATTGCATATGGATTTTTATGGAATGCGTACAGATATGTATAACAGTTACGAATGTTGTCGACATTTGTATCTTTAAATATGAATCTAACATTCAAACATACGGACTTGAATGTTACGGATTCGAATATAATTTTATGACATTCCAATCTACTCGGATTCGAATGTTAAATACATTCATGTACATCCCTAATTTCTTTTCCCCTTGTGCTGTATCTGATCACTGCCTAAGACTGCAACTTCTAGTAGTCCTTGTGAGCATTACCAAGGGACCTAATTCCAATGCCGCCTGGAGAATCTGAGCCTTCCCAATCCTACAGTAGCACCTTGAAGGGTTGAAATCCTAACTGATCAGTGAAAGTCTTTGTAATTCTATATTTATTCCTTGTTGCAACCAGTCAAGCAGCACGTTTCTACTGCCTTGCTAACACTTTTGAGAAGCTTCAGGTGAATCCCACCTTCTATCACAGGCTTCACCAGATGATGAACTGTGCAAGTCAGGACTTTCACAGTAAGTGTGAACTCACAAGGCATCAGGTGAAGCTTGTGCAAATGTTGAATATAATTAATTGAATAGGGGGTTGTTGACCTTGGAAACAGTCAGTCCTTGACTTTGGAAAAATAGGCAGTAAGGCCCTTTCTGCACTGGGCCTTATTCTGGATTATATCCCGGAATGGGGAGCTGTCATCCACATCCTTGGCAAGCCCCTATTCTGAGATATAATCCAGAATAAGGCCCAGTGCAGAAAGGGAACATGAAGCAGCCAGGTGCAAAGTCAGATGGAGAACGGCAGACAAATAAAAGGAGGAACTGAATATATAAATAACTTTTCCTCCAAGTCTGAGGTGTAACTTTATTTTCCAGTCAACCGATTCTACTGTTGACAAATTAATTCTTGTGCAATATGATTTGAAATTCCAACCAAAGCCTTAGCATTTAGACGGCCTTCCGAGAATGGAGCAAACAACCTTGAGCGTCTCTTTTTCAGAGGATATTATTTTAGCACTTTTGAATAGGAATCTTTGTCAAAATGTTTATTTTAAATATTGTCAGGAATTGACTTAAAAGGAAAAGTAGGACTTATTTGGGAGTTGTAAATTGTAACTTTTTATTTCACCAGATACAGTAGGAAAAAAAGGATTTTATGTTTAACTTGGCATTTTGTTGTAGTTTAGAATAAATATTTATTTTGTTGTGTAGTAATCAAAGAGGAGAGAACAACACAGAGTCTTCCTAATGGTGCCTTACTACTTCTTTAAGGCCATTTTTAAAAATGTTCCAATGATTGTGGTCTTTTTAGAAACAAACAAAATATCTCTTCTTTAAGAGTTTCAGATATAATGTGGTATAGTCCTTTCTGGATGGTGTAGCGTTCAGACCCAACCCTTCTCTTTCTAACACCTGATCTTGTAGCTCATTGTACAGATATATTATGGATTTATTTGTAGATCTGTCAGGCTGAAATCTTAGCATGTTACTGAAGAAGATTTCACAGACAGAGCAACTTCCTAATGAATGTGTTTAGAATTTACAGTTGTTGTTTTTTTAAAGTAATAGCTGATCCTGGCAAGAAAGTTGTTATATATGCATATAAGGAATAATTAAATTAGGTGCAAATCCTAAAATAGCAAAGCTACAGTTAGTCACTTACTCAAGAGTAACACTGGCTGATGTATATTCTTATCCTAACTGTACTGAGGCAAGCTAAATTGAGAGCTTATGAGAAAATGAAAAATAATAACCCTAGAATATTTTCCATTCTTCTCCCTCTACCAGGATCAAAGAGGCTTTATTTTCTACCACCACATATGTTGCCGGAAGAGTTTAAGCAATAATGAGAGGTTACCAAAAACTGTTCAGGATAGGATGTTGCCCTATTAAAACAGAATAAGCCCCAAGAATATGCCTTTTTGAGTCCTAAGTATTGCAGAAGTGGAGCGTTTCTAAGTGAGGTGATGTGTAGTCACTTTGCCATTCTGAAAAACCAAAATATATTTAGTATATTATCATGTCATGAAATGACAGATGACTTAGGAATCATCAGCTCTTTCTAATCTTTAGGACTGCACCTTCAAAGGGCAATAATTTCCAGTATGTAATGTGTAATCCCCAACCTTTTTTAAAAGTGATTGTACAATTTTATTAGTTTTTTTAATTGTTTAAAAGAATTCATTTTGCTTTGTGTTATTAACATGCATATCTTTAAAATATCTGTAAACTCACCTGTCCAAAGCAACAATAAAAATAAAAATTGGAGCAAATTTTTTCAAACAGAGTTGTATTTGTGTTTTGCCTTGTATAAAAAGAATGTGTGACAGATAGGGACTGATTTTTGTCTTAACACCACACTAGCTCTAAGGCTTTTCTTTGGTTTCCCCTTTAAGAAGTATCCAATCTCCAAGCAACTGCTTTTCAAAAAGCTAAATAAGTACCCAAATGCTTAAATCATTTTTCCACACTCCTAGTTTAGGGAGTTGACTATTCTTCTGGCCTTCCTGATGCCCTTTAAATAGCTATTCTGTTGGAATACTGCTGGCATAGGGTTAACCTAGGAACTCAGCTCAGGTTTCCTCTTATCTTTAATAGTTATGTAAAAAAGAGAAGTCAGCAGGTGAAGAACATAATTAATATACAAGTACCTGCTACAACTCCCTATTTTGCAGGTTTAGGAACTCTCACCTGAATCTAGACTACTTTTTAAAATGTAGGGCTGCGTACACACCTAAGTTTAAATCCAGTTCCAGTCTACTTTGAGAGAATAACGCACTAGCAAAGTGGCTAGTCATTTGTGGACTGCTTTACAATAGGGACTGGGTCCCATTACAAGCTTAAAACGGCTTTCCGAAACTGAAATAATAGAACCAGATGCTAACACAAAATTGCCTGATCCCATTACTTTCAACTTAATTGCATTCAATCAGATCCTAAGTGGCCTGGGGGACTCAAGGGGCTACTTTTTAAAAGCTGCTTTTCAGGGCTGCCCTGCCCTCTTCCTCCTGGCGTGAACGCGCCACCCATAAGGGACCCCTTCAGGGAGCCGAGCTGGGTGGCTGCCGCTTGCCTGGATGGAGGAAAAATGGCAGCGGGCAGCCAGTGATCCTTTCCCCTCCTCTCCCCATTGCCCAGGGTACACAGTAGCAGTGGCAACTCAAGCCCCCTTTGCCCGCTCACTCCACAGCCACACATTCCCACATCTCACCGAAACTTCAGCTGCTTTCCTCCCTTTCCCCTTTCTAAAGGTCAGAACTTTCAAAGAGTCAGAATTGCGCAGAATTGCAACATTCTTATCAGGTGTGAAGTGGGTGCATTGCTACAGTGTAGCAGCTGCTGTAAAGGGTGGATTTTTACACCGAAATCACTATCTTTGGAAGCAAGCTATTGAGGGAGGGAAACCCTAAACATGCATTCTCATCCCTTAACCCGATATGGTTCCCACAGTAAAAAATGTAAAACGTTTCAAGTGCACCAACAGGAGTGAGACCTGTTGAAATGAGGATAAACATTTACAACGCTTTGGGGTGATTTAACATGCAGAAAGCGTGTTAAGCCAACCTGGCGTGGGAACTGCGAGGGTTGAAACCGTTTCGAAACTGAAATGAGCTTATAATGGTTTCCAACCCGTTTCTAATCCACCTCTTCTAGCACAGAATGTTCATTAGAGGAGGTACGGGCAGACTGACGTGTGAACAAGCCCGCCCCCAAGGCGCTTTTTTTAAAAGCCGTGTGTCTGACCGCGGGCAGGTAAGAAAAGGCGATCGGAAGGGGCTGGCGGTCTCGCTGAGGGGATTTCGTCGCTCCCACATCACAGACTTGTTGCTTCCCTCCTCCTCTCCTGCCCGGCTGCCGCTCTCGGGTCGGTCGGCCGGACGACGACGACGACGACGCCATTTTAACTTCCTCGGGGGCGGCTCCCGTGACGACTGAACTCCGACCGAGGTGTGTGGGGCGGGCTCGGCAGCGGGAGCGGCCCGCCTCTGCGGTGAGCTCACACGGGTATGCTGGCTCAACCCCACGCGAGCTGCTGCTGCTCCTGCTGCTGCCGCCTCCCCAGCCCCGGCCCGGCGGCCAGACGGGAAGACAACCGCGGCTGCACTGACTGACTGACTGAAGGCCGGCCATGCCTCCCTCCGTTTCCCTGCCGCTGCTGCAGCCCCCGTAGGGGCGAGGTAAACAAGGCATCGCCGCGGCCTCCCCGGCTCCACTTGCTGCGTGCGGGCCAGAAGGGGGTGAGGAGGCGGCGGCGGCGGCGGTGCTGCTCTTCGTCCCACGCCGTGCCTGGCGCTCACTCGCTCGTCCTTCTTAAAGCAGGGCAGCAGGCAGCTCGTCTCTCGGAGGGGGACGCAGGGCTGCTACCGCTGCCGCCGGCGGCGGGAAACGAGGGACCCCGAGGCGGGGAGGAGAAGCTGTCCTTGGGGGGTTGCTGGAGGGAGCAACCCATTTGCAAAGTGCCAGGACGGCGGCGGCGGCGGCGGCGACGCTCTGCAGCTTCGCCAAGTGTCACAACAGCCCGGAAGGGAAGGCCGGTAGTCAAGAGCGAGCGAGAGAACGAGGCTCTCCCCGCATTTCCCCCCAGGTCACTGCAGCCCTTCTCTCTTGGGGCTCCTCCTGGCCCATCCAGCACCGTGGCGGCTGCTGCTGCTGCTGCTGCTGCTGCTATGCCTTCGCTTCCCATACGGGTCGGGTCCCGTTATTGATAGTGGTGCGTGTCTATAGGGACAGAGCCCCTACTAGCTTCGGGAGGCGAATAGACTTCAGTAGGGCGCTGCAGCAGGGTCAGGTGATGGCTCGGTTGCTTTTCCTTCCTTCCTTCCTTCCTTCCTTCCTTCCTTCCTCTCTCTTCCTCCCTCGCCTTCCTTCCTTCCTCTCCTTCCTTCTTTCCTTCCTCTTTCTCCTTCCTTTCTTCCTTCCTCCCTCGCCTTCCTTCCTTCCTTCCTTCCTCTCTCTCTCTCTTCCTCTCCCCCCCTTCCTTCCTCTCCTCCCCCTTGTCTGTCAAGAGGGTTTGGGGCTCTTTTTTGCAAGCAGCTTCATTCCACTTTCGGAGCGAGAGAACACATCAGCCAGGTGGCAAGTTCTCTTTACAGCATTATCTACCTCAGAAAACCACCTTGGGCGTTGGAAAATGTGGAAAGAGCATGACTAGTCATGGGACTAGATAGCAAGTGTGAACACACAGCGCTGGAGAGAGGCCTCCTCCCCTCCCACTCTCCAAATGGCAAACCCACTCAAACCATATGGCAAATTCCCCTCCTCTGTCAGCGGGATCACATTGGCTGTCGTGGCCTTTCAGGGTGGTGCAAGCGCCTGGCTGTGGGACTGGGCGGCGGGACTGAACCTGACCCAGAAGTGCTGATCGGCAGCAGTGTGTTAGGTGTTGCCGTCGGCTTTTAATCAGTCTCCCCTTGAGCCTGTTACAGAGAGCACAACATTCTCAGGAATGGGTTACTTGTTTACTACGGATGTGCACAACAATGCAAAATATTCATTATTTGTACGAATTTGGACGTTCATATCCAAATCAAATGTCCAGACATTCAAACTTTAATATTTGTACAAAAGGAATATGTTGAATTATCCATATGAACGCATCTTGTGCATATCTGTGTACATCTGTCCGTATACGCATGGAATGAAAGCAGCATGCAAATGGGATGCGTACAGGTACATATGAGATGCATATGTACCCGCAGAGATACGAATGTTGGAATTATTCATATGAATACATAAAAATGTATTTGTATGGAATCGAGTGTCTGGACATATTTGGATAAGTTTGAGTTTTTCCATATTCGATTTGTTATGAATTGAATTCCACAATTCCATTTGTGCACACCCCTGTTGTTTATTTTTACAGTGAAAAAGGAACGTGTGTAAATGTGTGACGATGTACCATTCTAAACGTTGGTGACACAGGTTTATCCTCTTTTGAAATCGCTGTAACTGATGTCAAAAAGATTTCAAGTTCTCGCCTTCTCTCATGGTTTCAGAGGAGCAAATTAGAAGAGCTAATTTGCTTTAAATGTTGCTTTAAATGTTTGTTTTATACAGATGTTTTGCTATGAATGGTGGATCCTGCCTGACACATCATAACCAGAGAGCACAGGCCCCTTTCAAAAGTTACATCTGTTGTTGTACTTGCTGGGTATTTATGGATAAACCAAGGAAGTTCTTTTTAATTTACTTCGTAATGCAGAGTAATAGTAGAATTTTAATGTTTTGGATACCTTCCTGTTAGTTAAAACTGGCTGTGAAAAGACTATATCCTGATTTACTAACTTCTGGGAATTTGCAACGGTGGCTCTTAAGTTCCTGAATCTTCACAGCTCTTCTTACCTTTAACTGACAAGAAGATCTGGATATCATGAAGACTAATGAAAATACATTTTTCAAACTAAGCAAGTCAGGCTTTGTATGAATGAATAAATGAAGGAACTGGGCTAATTTTTAATAACACAAAGCCTAAGTTTTTTTTATTCAGGCTGCAAGCAAAATTCATACTTGGGAATAATATGTGACTTAAAGACTTGTAGATCTCAGCAGAAAGATGCTTCTTTACTCAGCTCTACTATATCCATTAGATTGGAAACGGGGGCTAAGTTATTAGTCATATATTCCAGTTGTAGATATGGATATTAAATTTAACATCTTATTCCTAGAATTTTTTTCTCACATAGTAAATTGTTACTGTGGCTAAATATGTTGCCAGTGCTATCTTAAGGTTTATAAAAGAAGATAGTGTACGTCTTTTTACAATGTCCGGACAAAAACAAACAAAGTGGTGTTGGTTTATCTGATTGAAGTTTTACAATAAAACTTGATTTTGCCTCTTAATAGACAGTAGCTTCCACAAACTTTATGCCTGTCAAATATAATAGAGTGCCATTTCTGTCAGCCTGGCTGAAGAGCAGAATGGTGAGGATTGTGTCATGAGGGCAGAAGATTTAGGAAAGCTCTGATGTACTTAAATAAATTGCAGTGTCTGTTTCACAGGGTTGGGGGTTTTTCACTTTTGGGATTTTAGTTCCATGAGTCTGACAAGGCTTTTTAGATTCCTTCACAACAACAATGATGGGAAACTAAAAACAAGTTTTTAAAAATAAGAAAGTTGAGTCACAAAAGAAAGCAATTTCAGTATTCAGGCTTTATTTCCTAAATTACTGTTTTGTGACTGAGGTGGTGGTCACACTTAAGGTTTAATCCAACTTCAGTCCACTTTCAGAATGAGAGAATACATCAGCAAAGTGGCAAGCTGTTTTCTTCCATTAAATAACTCATTAAATAACTTTGGGATAGATAATGTGGAAAGAAAATTACTGGCCACTTTGCTGATGTTTTCTCTCACTCTGAAGGTGGACTGAAGCTGGATTAAACCTTAGGTGTGACCAGAGCCCAGTTCTCCTGACACCTATGGGTATAACAACTTTAATGGGTGAATCTTGTTCAGTCATCAGGATTAAAAGGACAACTTCTTGTATATATTTTTCTTATTGAACAACAAAGGAGAAGTCAAGTCAGTTATGTCAAATTTTCTTTCAAGTCAACCTCCTCCTATTACTTTGTGAAACAAGAGGCCTTTTCGCATTGGCCTTTCCCGAACGCGTGGAGGACAGCTCCGGACGCAGCATACGCATTGCTGCGGCCGGGTTTCCGTCCCGGCGTGTCCGGAGCTATCCTCCACGCGTTCCGGATGCAGAGCACTTTAAAGTGCTCTGCATCCGTTCGAACGCGGACGAGCCGCCCCGGCGCGTTCCGGGAGAGAAGCGTTAGCACGCTTCTCTCCCTGACAGCCGTCGGCACGCCCCCACGGCCCAACTTGCCGGGCCGGCGATTGCGCCGGCGCGGCAAAGCCGGTAGACGGGACGCACCGAATCGGGGTTCCCCTTTCCCGTCTGCCAGGGTCAGTGATGGCACAGGGGAACCCCGATTTGGTGCATCCCGTCTGTCGCCTCCGACGGCCGCCGGGACGTGGCTCCTTCCCAGGTCCGGCAGCCCCAATGGGGCTGCCGGACCCGGGAAGGAGCCACCAGCATCAGCGTCCTGTCACCCCTTTCTGGGGTGGCAGGAGGTCGATGTTGGGCTGGCTGGGGGCGAGGAACGCCTTGGGCGGCCGGAGCGCATCGCTCCGGTCCCCCAAGGGTCCCCCCCGCCCCCATCGCGGCCATCTGCGGGGCGCGAGTGCCCCGCAGATCAGCCACACACCCCCAGTCCCCAAAACCCCCACCCCCAACCACCCTCCGGCCCGGATCGGGCCGATCATCGCGGTGAAGGTGCCCACAGCGAGGCACCTTCACCACGAAGATGATTCCCCCCCTCCCCCAGGGCCCTGGGAGGACGCGCGCACGAGGAATCACTTACCTCATGGCCGTCCAGCATCCAACTGAGGGTGGCATTGTGGGATCGCGCAAGATCGTTCCGGCGCGCCTGTGTGTGAACGGTAAAAGCGCCCGGAAGTGTCTTAAGCTGCCCGCCTGCACGCGTTCCGTTTGGAACGCGTTGCAGTGCGAAAATCCCTAAGAACTTAAACCGATTCAGCCTATTTTCTTCTGCAGAAATTTTAACTTCTGCTTTTTTAAAAGCACACAGGCACCTTCACAAGCACCATTCTTAGTAACAGATGTTTCTTAAGGAAGATTGTTTTATCGGTCCTTCTCCATTTCATGCATTCAGATTAGGGGCTTTTGTTTTGCTCTACTCTACTGGATTTACATATGAACAGTGCCTCTGTTTTAAAATACTTTTTTTCTAGCCAGACTATCATACAGGAAAGTCCCACAGTGAGTTACACAACAGAACAGAATGAGGCAATTCAAAAATACAAAAAGCAAAATGCACCTGTAAAAATTCAAAACAGTTGAAACTGTAGTACAAAATACAAGACACATTAAATGCTGATATCCCCAAAATAAAATTATACTGAAAGCAGCTGCATCTTGGAAGAATTGGGGGAGAGGGAAGAATTCACAAACACCCTCCCAAACAACCTGTAATTAAACTTTTTGAATTCCCCAACCCAAGGGGTGGTATTGCATCTTCGAAGTCTTCAGAAAGGTTTAAACTGTCCAAGGCAACTGACTGAGAAAGTGTTGTAAAAGTATACTAGACAGCTAGTTGTGATCTACCAAGGTACATACTGTACTATGCTCTTTCTGTGTTCTAAGCTTATGTTTTGCTAGTAGGCTTTTTCATGCAACTGACTGCCACTATGGAATAGCTGCACTAGATGGGGCACTGTTTGGTCCAGCAGGACAATTTTATGAGTCTGTTCACGGCCCAAGTGATAAATGTAGTCATCAAAGCTAGCTGAATTAGTTTGGCACCTGAGGCAGAAAGTCTCCAAACACCTCTTCCCCTTTCTGGCAGTGGACAGGGAGAAATCCAGAAATAAAATGTACTGTTTCATGCCTTCCCTTTGCTTACGGTTTATGCTGCTATGGGCTTAAAACTACAGCTGGTAATAAGGACTGCAGGCAATTTCCGTTTTACCTGCAAGTGCTCTCTCAAATTATCTTTTCTGTGGGCCATAAAAGTTAAAGGATAGAATATCTGCACCGATTATTTACCAGGAAGTGGCAAAGGCAGCTTGAAAATGTCGAAATGGCTTTACAACCCTCAAAAGGAATTTTTCTGTACAGAGCACCCTAATAGATTTAGGGGAAAGCTGAATCTCATGTCGATCCATGTTAAGCAGCTGGGAAAATGTAGAGGAGGAGGAAGGAGCAAAATCCTGTCCACAGTCATTCCAGTTCTTTTAGAAGTTATTGCTTTAATCCCGCTCATTGCTTTAACAAATGGGCCAATATGATGCTTATGTATTTGCCAAGTGCTGAACCCAACACCAAAAGGCAAAAACACAGTTCTGTTCTTTTACAAAGGTTACTCATATACAGTGAGTAACAACTGAATTTTATTAGAATTGCCTAATAATGCATTTCTTGTTTTACAGATCAGAATCCACAGTACGGTTACAGGAGTGGTGACCGAATATGGATATTTATGCACCTGCCAACATCAATAACTTTTCTTCTTCAGCCAGCATGTCAGACCTCCTTTTAGGCAACTTTGGGTACCAGCCAAACTCAACCACCACTTCTCCTTCTATGTCCATCGGGAAGCTTTTCCCAGCCTTGCTACAGTGTTTTGGTATTATTCTCTGTGGATATATAGCTGGAAGAGTTAACATAATCACATCAACTCAGGCCAAAGGACTGGGGAACTTCGTTTCCCGCTTTGCACTCCCTGCTTTATTGTTCAAAAACATGGTGGTACTAAATTTTTCCAATGTAAATTGGTCCTTCCTCTACAGCATCCTGATTGCCAAAGCATCAGTTTTCTTCTTAGTCTGTGTTTTAACACTGTTGATAGCCACTCCTGAGAGACGGTTTAGTAAAGCTGGACTGTTTCCAATTTTTGCAACACAGAGCAATGACTTTGCATTGGGGTATCCTATAGGTAAGGAATTTTGCCTTTTATAATTCCGTGTAATAATGTGTAGCATCCACTAGTGTCCTTAATGTTTAAGATATGTACTGTATTTCTGTTACAGTTAGATCTCCATATACACTGATCTGGTTACTATGGTTTCACTTTTCCACGGTGACTGGACCAGCCTTCCCACCCCCCACTAGTGCCTTTAGGCCTACCTGGAGCTATCAGGAAATAGCAGGAAATCATGTGAGATTTCCCATGATTCCTGTGAAATCTTGTCAAATTTCACAGGAATTATGGGAAATTGAGTGCAGTTTCCCTGTTTGAAATATCTGGTTTTCCAGACCTGGAATGTATCTGCCACAAAGACATTCTTACTGCATTGATTACAAGGTATATAAAACAGCTTTTTAACAAGAAACATTCCAAGTACTATTGTTTTACAGTTTAGTTAATGTATAGGGGGCATCTAGGTAACTTCTGGCACCTGGATGTTAGCCAAGATGCCCTTTGACTGCTGTCTAGTAGCTTTTGCCAGAATTGCTTAGTGATGGTCTCTTGCAACACAACAGCTTTCCTACCACTTGGATTTTTTATCTTGTCATTTTTTACATTAATTTCCCCAGGATATTTAACAGTAGTTGAAAATTGTTTGATCTTTGTTAGGTAGGTATCCTGCATGTGTACTCTGTAACTTTTGGTCAGAGATAATGGGCTGGTAGAAGGATCTGAGGGGAAAAGGCTGGGAAAAGAATGCACATAGTCATAGAATCATAGAGTTGGAAGGGACGCCTAGGTCATTGAGTCCAACCTCCTGCTCCACGCAGGATTTCCTAAACCATCCCAGATAGATGCAGGTCCAACCTCTGCTTGAAGACCTCCAGCAAAGGAGAACTCACTACCTCCCATGGCAACCTATTCCACTGACTGATTGCCCTCACTGTCAGGAAATTTTTCCTAATATCTAATCTGTACTGACTCTCTTAAGTTTCATCCCTTTGTTTCTAGTCCTCCCATCTTGTGCAAGTGAGAATAGAGATGATCCCTCTGCACTATGATGGCCCTTCAGATCCTTGAAGACCACTATCATGTCTTCTCTCAGTAGTTGTAAACTACTTTATTTATGTTATTTATCTAGCTTATCTGTCAGTAGTTCTGGCAAAGGTTTGGTCATAAGTTTGCTGGCCTCCATTTCTGTCGTCATTTTACGTATTACCTGAATATTCCTCATGTATACTCAATAAAACTGAAATTTTGGGATATAAAAGCCCTGTCAGAGCATGTAATGTAAATATGCCCTTTCTTGAACTGGAGAAGCTTCTTGTCTGTAAAAGGCACTTGTTGTCATTGGTTCCTGCTGTCTGGAACACACAGGCTACATTTTGTGAAAAGAAATTCCACCTCTGAACTGTGGATACAACCAGGTTCTGCACTGGCTGTTGTTCTGGTCCAGCAAACATACTAGGAGCATCTCTTCTGCGTGCTGGTACAGTCTAAGGGAGGTACCAGGTGGGGTTATCAGCATCCATCCACAAGGGAGCCTTCTAGTATGCTTGCTGATCTGGTATACCAGCCAACATAGAATTGCCCTAAGTTTTAAATAAGAGCATGCTTTCATATGTATCTGTAAGGTCCCTCCTTATCATGCCCTAATAAAATTAGTGCCTAAGGAACAGAGGTAGAGTTTGATGTCCTTCTAGGCAGCTGCTGGAGTATGTTTAACAGAGCTGGCAGGACAGTGATAAAAGACTGGTGCTCCAGCTGGATCTTCTCCTTCTATCCCATTACCAGGCCATTATGCTGGTGAATTCTCCTTCTAGTAGATGTGCTTTCATGTTGCTAATGTCTTACTGCCCTATTTTTAAAATGAAACAAATCATAACTTTTCTGTAACATGGTTTACTTCCGTGTCTTGCTGGCTGTTAGGCAAGGACAAGGGTACTGAGTAGTGCATGCTGAAAATTCACACATGCGTTAGATCTTCTGGGTCTTCTTGTGCAGACCAAAGAACATCTTGGAATTTAGCTTCTGTATCCTCTCTATGGACATTTTTAAACACAAGCACAAGCAGATTCTCTTCAGCAGAAATTGCTTTCTGCGTATAGCGGTATACTGCTGCACTCACTCTTATTTTGCAACTGTGATACAATTTTGTATACTGGCTATATTATAAACCACACACGTTTTTAATACTGGTAATACTTTATTGATCAGTTACAGTAAACTACATCTGAAATTGATGTATGATTCACATAATGATCACTGCATGCATATTTAAGTCAGTAACTCAGTCCTCGATGCTGCTAAGATACTGAGTCAAAAGTGGCTTCAGTTTGCTATAAATGGCAAATTTGTGTATTTAATAATGTTTCCACTAGCCATCTTGTGCTCTTAAATCAAACTTTTTGGATTAACATTACATAGATTTTTTTAAAAACCTGATGACAATTGTTCCAAGTTTTAGAGGTATCTTGATAAAATGATAATTCTACCAGCCTCTTCAGCTGAGTAATTATCTGGATACGTTTAGCTAAGATTCTGTATAAAATAAATTTGTGTCAAGAAAAATAGATGTATAACTTGGTTTTATTTATAACTCACTTTCCAACAAGCTTAAAGTAGCTTATAGTGGAGAAAAGATACAAAAATATTAGTGTATCAAATAGAATAGCAAAACTAAATGAAATTTGAAAAACAATAGTAATTTTTGAAAATATAACACATTAATGAATTGCACACATCTACTAGTACACCTGTGTTCTTTTCACATATACTGCTGCTCACCCAGATAACTCCTTTTTTTTTCATTTTTCTTCTCTAGATATAGAACTTTACATTCCTTCCTGTTAAATATTGTTCTGTTAATTTCACCCCACTGTTCAAGCTTGTCTAGATCTCTTTGAATCTTGTTCCTTTCTTCCCTAGTGTGACCAATTTTTCTTAAGATTTCTGTTACCTGCAAATCTGGTCAGCCCCCACCCCCCCAAAAGCCAGGTCATTTATAAAAAATATTGAACTGAGTGGTGCTGTATTTCTGAGACCACCTATATGCACTTTTACATGCACTGTAAATATTCTGGGTGTTTTTCCACTGTCACTAGAAGTACCCATTAAGTACCCAGTAATGAGTACATAATGGCATTTTTGTACCCATTAATGGGTACTTAATGGGTACTTCTAGTGACAGTGGAAAAATACCTTCTGTTTCACAAGGCCCTTGGCTGATCATTTGGTACCCCTTTCCACTCATTAGTTCAAGGGATGGAGAACCTGCAGCCCATATATTGCTAGATTCCATCTCTCATCACGCTAACTACCGTTTGTCTTGACCAAGACTGCATTCACATGCACCAGAAAAAGCAGCTTGAAAACACCTTGGAGTTCATGGCGTATGGCACTCGTATTATCATCCCACCTCTAATCTGCTTCAAATGTGCTTGGTGCTTTGGAAGTGCTTTTTTCTGGTCTTTAGAGGTGAACATGTGACAGTATCACCAGCGAACCACCTCAGAGCTGCCTTTCTTGTTCATGTGAACACATTCCAGTACCGTAGTGATGAAAGTTAGAATCCATCAACATACGCAGAGCCACATGTACCACATTCCTCTCTATCTGATGTGTCATAGATTTGTATGGACCCTTTGTTTCTTCCTAAGATCCTGAAGACCTATAGATCTGTAAGTATTTTTATTTTGGCAAGTTTTTATGACTGTTTCCTTGTTTTAATAAAAACATGCTTTTATAATTTGGAAGGTTCCTAAGTTGTATGCTTACATTAGAAGGACAGGATATCAATGTTTTAATAAATTAGGATGAAAGCAATATTGGCTTATTCATTATCCATCCATCTCCTTGGAGTTGCTTGATGTATTTTCAGCAGAAGACAAGAGTCTGAACAAATGTTTGAAGGGAATGCTTGATTGTGTTCAAGTCTGCCAAGAAGCCATGGGTTACATCTGCTTCCTGAAAAACAACGTAAAATAGAAATTTTTGAGAACTCATTAAGAAAATATTGGTTAATACTGCCAGTAATTCCTTTGCCATCAGGAAATACCGTATGATTTGTTTTAGAGCTCAGTTTTTAATTCAGCTTTGAACTCATGAATACAAGTATTAGTAATATACTGTGATGTCTGAGAAGTTCCTTTATTACGTCTTTTGTTATATGTTTTATTGAGAAAGTCCTGAATGTTTCAGAAGTATATTAAGCGTGGAAGCTGTAATTTATCAGCCGCTGTGTTTCAAGAGTCTGTAGCAAGTGACCACTAACAGAACTGGGGAGAAGCATAATCTTGTTCTAGCTGTCCCAAATGCAAAGCAGCAGAGCAAAAATGGTTGATAACGTGGACTTCAGGAGTTGCAGATGATCTTAGGAAAGAGTTTAGAAACTAAACTAACATACTGAAGCTGTGCTTTCTTAACCCAAGTGCTAATTTGGGTGCCTGCACCAGACAGTTAGTTATAAGAAATTACTTATATTTGTGTAAATATCTATTAATAGCTTTTCAGTGACTACTTTCTCTTTCTTCCCTAGTTGAAGCTTTATATCAAACTACTTACCCAGAATATCTCCAGTATATTTATCTGGTTGCACCAATATCTCTTATGATGCTAAACCCATTGGGATTTATCTTCTGTGAAATCCAGAAATCAAGAGACAATCATAACGTTTGTCACAGCAAACTGAAAATTGTGGGACTCGGACTGCTTAGAGTGTTGCAGAATCCAATTGTATTTATGGTCTTCATAGGAATTGTCTCAAATTTCATTCTTAACCAAAAAATTCCTGAATATTTGGAAAACTTCCTTGATGGACTTGGTAGTTCATTTTCTGGCTCAGCACTTTTTTACCTGGGGCTCACCATGGTAGGCCAAATAAAGAAACTAACAAAGGGTACATTTGTTGCACTGATTCTTCTCATCACAGCTAAACTGTAAGTTTAATTCCACTGTCATACCAACCTGTTTGAATTTCCATGACTTGGAAATCTGTGCAAACTAAACATGATTTGAATTTTGTTTGCTTATGAATATAGGTTTCCCCTATTGCAGGGATAGCGAACCTTTTGAGCTCGGTGTGTCAACATTTGCCAAAAAACCTAGCTTAACTCGGGTGCTGTGTCACATCTAGATATATCCATAATTTTGTGATATTTGTAGCTCCAGTAAAAAAAAGGAGTTATATATTTGATATATGTATTTGTTGAAAGCAAAAGCAAATAATTGTTTACATTAGTGACTTTTTGTTGCTGAATTTCATTTGCTAAATCTTCAGTTGA
The DNA here is from genome assembly GCA_023333525.1 of Aspidoscelis tigris stejnegeri. Classification (NCBI taxonomy): domain Eukaryota; kingdom Metazoa; phylum Chordata; class Lepidosauria; order Squamata; family Teiidae; genus Aspidoscelis; species Aspidoscelis tigris. The sequence continues at coordinate 27,861,219 of JALMGA010000010.1, forward strand.
AGGCTGGCATTTCGTACATTACAGCAAGCGCTACTAACTTCATCTGTTAGTTTCTTTTCTTGGTTTTAATATTATTTAACACTGAGAATAAGGTCTCACAAAAGTACATAGAGGGGGAAATTGTGAGTAAAGCCATCACTGCCGCACACAGCTCTTCAGTCCTCTAGCTGCCGGGAGCACTGTGTGTGTGACCCAGTGGCACAAATAGAATTTTAACACATTCAAATGCATTCTATTCATACGAATACGGATTTTGGAACATTTGATTCATTTCGAATTGAATGCCCAAAAAACATTCATGTACACCCCTACTGGCAAGGTGTGGAATACTGTTGAACACAAGATGGCTTTAGAATGGCCTTAGCCAAACTTCAGGAGGCTGGTAAAGATGTGATACTAGGCGTAAACACAAGATTCCTTTTAGAGGCTGAACAAATTCAGTCTAAACAATTGAAACAATACATACCTCTAGTTTGGAAAATGGTGCAGGAGACTGGAAAATAAGCAAAAGTCACCTTCCCCATGCTCCCACCAAGAGCATGTGCTAAGTGGAAACCCAATCAGATATGTTCCCTTCAGCAGAATGGATGCTTTGCTTTAACCCAGGATAAATTAACCAGAATTAGAATCTGATTACTTTAAATTACTTAGTATTGGAACTATGTAATCTTGGGTTCATACTTTTTAAAATACATTAACCCTTGTTAGGGTTATGGAAATCACTTCATGCTTTTTATGGGAAGCCGTAGAAAAATTTTGAATCAAATAATTCTGTTCTGATTCCCTTTTTTTGCATGATTTTTACCCATTTCTGTTTTATTTCATCTCTATATGAATTGACATTTTTTAAAAGATCCTCTTGGGATGCATATTTAAGTACATAAAATGTTGATTTTTATTATATTCACTACTTGTTATGATTAAAGAGCTTTTAATCTGTAGAGCTACAAATAGTCAATTTTAATAATTAGTAATCATTAGTGAATGATGTTTTTTGTCTCCTTTGGCATTTGTAGAATTACCACTTCAGATTTTTATTTACACTTAGTTATGAGTTTACTAGTGCCTATAGAATCAAAAATAGTGATGAGGGAGAGGGCAAGTGGAATAAGTCAACAATAGCGTTCTGACAAATCATGAAGGGCTCTTGGATTTTGTATAATTACCACATAAGAAGTGAATGCCATAGAATAAATGTTTTTTTTTTATATTAAATGTGTGAAGAACGTGCTTGGACTGCATTTGGTTATGGCTTCCAGGTATGCTCTTATATTTTAAAAAAGTGTGCATCGGATGGTACAGATTTTGAATTTTTTTGTTCCTTTGAATGTAATGTCATTTGTTTCGAAGCAGACTGAACATTAGGTCTGATTATTAGGTATTAGATTTCACAAAGAGATTTCCGGGCAGTGATTAGGGGAAAGGTGTAGAGCCTATCAAAATGGGAGAGGAGCTGATGGTTGAGGTGGAGGTGATAAAAGAAGCAAATGCAGTAAGTTATAAAGATGACAAGAGAATGAGGATATTCTTCTGAAGTTAAGATCTGGTCTGATGAATGCAAGTCGCTTTTCTGAGCAAGTAATACAGTGGTACCTTGACATACAAGTGCCCTGACATACAAGTGTTTTGAGATACAAGCTGCCGAGCGAGTGATATTTTGCTTTGAGATGAGAGCAAGATTTGAGATACAAGTATGTAAATACAGGACAGTACATAACAAAAACAACTGAGGTGGTGTTTTGGGAGTTGGAATGGATTAATGGGAAAATTGCTTTGAGATAAGAGCGATTTGACATAAGAGCAAAGTTTCGGAACGAATTAAACTCGTATGTCAAGGTACCACTGTATTTATACAGTCAACTAGATCACTTGGGTTTTAATTATATACATAGCACTGGAAGACATATTCCTGCAAATGACTTTTGCCCCCTTTGATCAACATCTAACTGTCTCTGAATAAATCCTAGTAAGATCGGTAGACTCAAGAATGTAATTCCGCATTAGATTGTTCCAGAGACGTTGACTTTGGACTCTGTTTTAGGATTAGAAAAAACGCTTAAACGTTACCATTGGATAACTTTTTCTTCCTTTGTTCTAGACTGTTGATGCCACTTCTATGCAGGGAAATGGTGGAATTGCTGGACAAGAGTGACGGCTCGGTCAACCACACCAGTTTATCAAACTATGCATTTCTCTATGGAGTCTTTCCGGCTGCACCTGGTGTGGCTATATTTGCCACACAGTTTAATATGGAAGTTGAAATTGTATGTCCTTTGAACAGTTTTAACGTCTGAACTAATATATAATGAGGGAAGACTTGTCATGCTTAGCTTTTCCTTGTGCAAATACAGTGGTACCTCGACATACAAGTGCCCTGACATACAAGTGTTTTGAGATACAAGCCGCCGAGCGAGTGATATTTTGCTTTGAGATGAGAGCAAGATTTGAGATACGAGTATGTAAATCCAGTACAGTACACAACAAAAACAACTGAGGTGGTGTTTTGGGAGCTGGAATGGATTAATGGGAAAATTGCTTTGAGATACGAGCGATTTGACATAAGAGCAAGGTTACGGAACGAATTAAACTCGTATGTCAAGGTACCACTGTACTGATGGCTTCTTGTACTCTTCGCAGACCAAAGGTCACCATTCATCTTGGGACTGAATGTCCCTGGTCTGTTGGTTTCTGTAGGTGTAAGAGCAGTTAGCTCCGTACTTAGATTCCAGCTCAAATACACACTGGTTTTTCACACTAATCAAATGTATATTTTCCTTGCTTTGCATTTTAGAATTCTTTCAGATATTTAGAGCAAGTTTAGGTTTGAAGGATGGAATGGAACTTATGTTGCATTATTTTTGCACTGTTACCAGGAAAGGCAAAAGAAGTCATTAAGTACTGTAGCAGTATTAGAGTCAGCAAAAATAGAATTCTAGGATTGCCAGACTGCTTTGAAGAATTTCACTTTAGTCTGTGCCATCACTAATTATTAATTATAATTCCTTAATTATAATGAATAATAGGCAGTCGTAAAAAAGCTATTAAAACCTTAATACAAAAATCAAACAGGAAGTGTCAACAGTTAACAGATGTGGGGGGGAAAAATCACCTTTAGGCTTTGCAATCACTATTCCAAAAGTCTCCAGAGATAGTCTAAACATCATTAATTAGGTCTACCTGTTGCTACTTTTTTTTCCCACACTACTTTATATATATTGTGGTGGTAACATTGACTTTCCAGCTAGAGATGTGCACGAATGTTTTTTTGACATTCTATTAGAATTAAATCGAATACCCAAAAATTTGATTTGAATATTTTAAATCCGAATTTAACAAGATTGGATTCGAATTTACTAAATTTGAATCTATTCGTTAAAATTTTTGATTAAAATCTACACACATGAATGTCAACAATATACGCATCTTCCTACACATCCTGTAGTTATTCTGTATGTAACTTGTTTTTGTCCCGTACAAATCTGTACAAATGCATCCAGCTGCAAGAAAGATGAAGATTTTCAAGTACTCATTGTGTATGAACCTGTACACATAGGAATGTCTGGATAATTCGAACGAATCTGAAATTCAAAATTGGATTTTCAGGGCATTCGATTTGAGTTTGAATGTCGACATTTGGCACATTTGATCAGATTTCGAATGTCAACGAATATTCGTGCACATTCCTATTTCCAGCCAATGAGCAGACATTTGGCAGCTGATTCAGTTGCTGGTAAAAATAATTGTAGCTACTGCTAGAATGTAGCTTAGACATAAGTATCTTCAGGGAGAATATTGTTGCGACATGGAAAGTAAGAGTGGAATGCAGAGTAGATTTTCTACAGTTAAGAGATCTTTCCAAAATCATTCCCAAAGGCAACTCTGAACATGTGAGCAAACTTTTATTCCGGTGAAATGGGAAAACCAAAATGAGTGAATTCATGTAAAAGTGACTGTTGGGTTGAGAGGAACTGGGGACATTTTCAGACAGAAAATTATGTAGATACATAGGCTTTCATTTGCTGAATGTTCCCATTCATAAGTCGCTTCAAAAGAAATTGCTTGCAAAACTAGTGTTTGTTTAATTATTTAATATTGTCTTGGCAATTTATATCTGTCTAACTGAACAGCTTAATTTACACTGGGTGGTTTTTGAAAATTAATGTGCTTTTTGATTTTAGATAACCTCTGGGATGGTGATCAGCACTTTTGTCTCTGCTCCCATCATGTATGTTTCTGCTTGGTTGTTAACCATTCCATCTCTGGATCCGACTATATTAGCATCTGCAATTCAGAACGTTAGCTTTGATATTAGTATTGTCAGTCTTGTTTCTTTGGTGAGTATTAAATCATCAGAACTTCAACAGTTAAAGTAAAATACTGTGCACAATTAGGCGTAAGCCCCACTGAAAACAATGAGTCAATCCAACGTAAACATTGCACAGTATAATAGTGCTTTTGTTTTGTTTGTCTCTGATAGTCGCCAGATGGCAGGTCATATTCAAATAGATAGCACATTTGATTTCAGATGTAGTTCACAATTAATCTATCTGGTGCCTTTATAAACTGTTCTTTTGTAAATACTTCATCTCCCGTATTTGCAAAGGATTTGCTGTGAGTAGGGAAAATCACAAATACTGGGGAGAAAAATGCAAAGAGGTGTACAGTGCTTTCTCAGAAACCAGTGGTAGGAAGTAAGGCGAGGCCTCTAAGAGAGGCAAGGGCTGCAGGCAAGGAGAGGCTAAGTGTTCCTAGAAAACAGCGTACAGACCAAAAACATATGTATAGAACAATTTAAATAAAGGTAAATCCAGGAGTTAAGGGGACTGGGCTGAAGAGGGGTATAGCAGTGCTTTGTTGCTAAGCCTTCTCCCTCATTTGGGTACTTGGGGTCAGGAGAGTCACAAAGGAGGATGATCTTTGGGTGAGCAGTTGTAGTGGCAATCAGACATCAGAAACGGTGCAAGAATCTTGTCTACAAATCTGCTGCCTTGTGCTTAGGACTGAGCAATGAAGCTGCTCAAGGAGGTATTCTAAGGAACGGACAATTGGTCCAGAGTATGGACCCTGCAGAGAGAACCTGAACCAGCCCACATCACAGGCTCCCCTGCACCAAACACCCAAAGGAAGGAGCAGAACCACCAGCAGGCCATGGGTGTAAGCCTTTCCAGCCCACCAGATTCTAAAATATGTGGTAGTGAAGCAGCAGGAATGCTTAAATCGTGGCTGGGACACAATTCCTCCAAAGTGTAATAGCAAAGATCTGTTGGAGGAAATTGTTTAAATCAACGTCAAGGTTTGACTGCATTTACTGTTGATCTCTGTAGCTGAAGGGGTAAGAGTTTAACCAGCAATATGTATTTCAGATCTGGTCCCTTGCTGTTATTCTTCTGAGCAAAAAGTACAAACAGCTTCCACATATGCTGACAACAAACTTACTCATTGCCCAGGTGAGTCTAGTAGAGGAAATAAATGGTCTCAAATGAGTACTGTTGTTTAAAAAAGAAAAAACACAGAAAATGAGAAATGTTTCCTTAGTGAAGATTTGAAGGTATTTAGCCATACTCCTTAGGTAAGTGTGGGCAGGTAAGTAGTGGGCACTTGGAACACTATATACTGTATGTCACCCTGAGTTCTGATAAATTAGTATTGATGAAAGTGTGTATCTGGTAAAATACTGATAAAAGATAAGCTGAAGCACATATTTTAAAATATTTCCTCAAAACTGGGAAACATGGATCAAGAAGCTACAGTAGGACCAGGAAATAGAGATTCTAGAAGATATAGTTGCAGTGACAAAGAATAGCTGATGTGTTTTCCCATGCCCGCACAGAGGCCTGCATTAGATGTAAATCATTGTTGTAGACTTTCAGATAAAGTCACTCTGTTGACTGAAAAATTGAGTATTTCTTATCGAGTTTTTTGCATTCAGTGTTTTTAGTTTGTTTACTCGATGGATGGATGGATGGATGGATGGATGGATGGATGGATGGATGGATGGATGGATGGATGGATGGATGGATGGATGGATGGATGGATGGATGGATGGATGGATGGATTAGTGCAGTGAACATAACATAGGTGAAATGTTTTATTTTTAAAAAAACTATTGGTACTAATACAATTGATGCAAATTCGATTTGATTTCAGTCTGGTTTGAATTGAACTGGGTACTTTGACTTGAACTGAACTTTTGGAATGAGTAGGTTGAATCACCATGTTTGATTTGAACAGGTTCAATTTGACCCCCATCAGGGCCTTTAAATAGGGCTTTTTCAAACAGTTCATGAAGTGTTCAAGGCTAGATTCAAGCCAAATCAAGCTTGCTTGACCTGTTCTAGAGCAAACCAAACTAAATGAGGTTTGGCTAAAACTGAATCATGTACATATCTCATTTTTAAAGGCATTCCCTGAGCTTGTGCCTCTTTTGACAGGTATGTCACATTCTCTTAAGCACAGTGGAAGTTTGCATGCAGTTGTTTAGTTCACACAGAACCTGCCCATTTAGGCTGTGATCATCATCTTGCCAATAAGGAAGCTGTGAGTTTACTTAGAAGGTGATCTAAATGATGTTCCAGCAGGATAATACACCATGCTGGGAGTTGTACATTCTGCATTTGGAAGGTTTCCTCGCTAAAGATGTTTTAAGGTGTTCTTGGCTATGGTACCTCAGGCTCTGATGTAGGATGTCTGAAATAGATGTTGTTAGTTCCCTGTCCCTCCAGTCATAGTTAATAGGATGATTCAAGTAAAAATCCTCCCCACCATTGAAAAATTCCCATTAAGAAATGACATAGAAAATGACATTAGTTGCCCCTAATGTGTGTGTTGTGAGGCTTATTGCAGTGATGTTTTGAATTGCATGGCAGCTCTAATATAAACCACAAATACAGCAGCTGTGTTTTAACTTTTCAGTTTGTAGCCTGCATTGCAATGGTACTGTGGAATTTTACTATACGCAACAAAAGTACTGTCCTGCAAACTCTCGTCTTCATCTTCTTATACAGTTCACTTTATAGTGCTTTTTTGTGGACAGGTAAGTGGAAAATTGTACTTTGCCCCCTATTTAACAAACCCAGTTCAAAGCAAGTTAATGTAAAATAATCATAAATATAAGAAAAAAATTAGAAGAAAAATATTTTATATTGAGGTACAGAGGAAAAATGTAGACAACCACCAAAGGTCCAAAATCAGGAGTGCCAGCAGTGTTAGAACTTAGAATCATGAGGATTCAGATGCCTCTAACAGCGATTTGCAGGGAGTTGAGAGCAGGTGAGGTTTTTGCCTTTGTCTTCTGCTTGAGAATTCCAAGAAGCAATTGGTGGGCTGCTATATGAGATGGGATGCTAGACTAGAAGGGCTGTGGCCTGATCCAGCAGGGTTCCTCTTATGTTCTTACCATCTGCGCTTGGAGAGCCGGGCAGGATGTTTCTGTGAGCCATTTGAAGGGAGTCTATGGAAGGTGAACATTTTGCCTTTGCTTGAGAACATCCAGAATCAATTGATGGGTATCTATATGAGACAGGATGCTGGACTAAATGGGCCGTGCCCAGATCCACCAAGGTTCCTCTTTTGTTCCTATGTGCTGAAGTCTGCAAGGCCACAATTCAGAAGCTCCTCAACTTCAAATGCTTTTTGTTCTTTTTTTTTGTTCTCTTTCTTTGGACTGACCATCGCTGCAAAAGTCTCCATCTGTTGAGATGGTGACTATATTTATTTGTGTTTTATGTTTTGTCTTCCTTTGAAGGAACTCAGGCAGTGAGCACTGCATGCCTTTCCTCCATGTTTTTTTCTCTCAACCTGAGACTGGCCCAAAGTCACCCTAGTAATCAGGATTTTTAACTCTTGTCTTCCAAGTCCTCATCCATCACTCGTTTTTTGGCTCTGAGCTCAGCTTCTTCAGCTCTTGTTTGCACTTATCATGAACCTTACCATTTATAATTATTATTGTCTCTGCTTGAGGTGTCCATGGGCAATTGGTGGGCCACTGTGTGCGACAGGATGCTGGACTAGATGGGCTGTGGCCTGATCCAGCAGGGCTCCTCTTGTGTTCTTATGTTCTTATTCGCACATTTATTGTTCTTCCTTGGCTGAGTGGAAATAAGAGGTAAAGGGAGGGGTATGCAGAAAAGCTTGCCTTGACACTAAACACCTCTCATCCTGCCACCCCCCAGCAGTTTGGTAGTAGTAACCACTGAGCAGAACCCTGTGGAACTGAAGCTAGCACAGTGATGCTTCAAACAATTCAGTAGCAAGCATTTTCTTGCCAGCTCTAGATGCAACAGTTTCTGGTTGCCAGGCTAACTGAGCTGACCTGACTGCCAAAGAGTTGCACAGCAGCCCAGCAAGTGCTGAATGAATACGCTGGCAAGAAATAATCCCATCTACTGCCAGCAAGAAATCTTTGCTGAAGAGTGAGTTGAAGCGTACTGTGCTAGTTGGCTTCTGCTCAGTGCTGAATTCAAGATGATCAAACCTTCCCACCCATCCCTGCTAAGGAGGACAGGGAAGCAGCAACATCTCACCTGGGAAGAACAGCTTTCTTCAAAAAAAAAAAATTGTTAAAAAAAGCATCTCTATTTTTGCTAGGTCTACTATCTCTGTCCCTCCTGCTTTTGAAAAGAAGAGAAGCCACAAAGATCCCTGTTGGATTTATCATTATAGCTGGCTGGGGGTATGTTTGTAGAACCTCTTTACAAAGAAACAAACCAAAAATACCTCTGCAAGACATCTTAAGTTAGCTAGTTGTGTCATCCTTTTTTTCTTTGCTTATTGCAGCATCCCAGCAGCTCTTGTGGGTATCCTGTTGGTAGCTGGTCAACGAACAGATAATATCATTGATTCTGCATTTTTTTATGGAAAATACCAGGTATGGATACTGTTCTGTTACCGTTGTTGCCTAGTTGCCTTTTTGTGTTTTATTAAGGGTATGTGCTTTCTCTGGCTGTGGTCACAGCCATCTTCAGAGTAAGAGAAGACATCAGCAAAGTGACCAGTAATTTTTCTTTCCACATTATCAATCCCTAAGGTGAACTTTCTGAGGTATTTAACACTGAAAGGAAAACAGCTTGTCACTTTGTTGAGGTATTCTCTCACTCTGAAAGTAGACTGAAGCTGGATTAAACCTTAAGTGGGACCACAGCCAGAGTGCGGATAGTGTATCCATGTTATATTTTGTTTTTATTGCTGTAACCCACCCTGATACTTTCGGGTATAGGGCAGGATAGAAAAGCAAATAAATAAGTAAATAAAATATTTTGGGCAAGGAGAGAGAATGTAGAGATTGCGACCTTCGGTTCCTGCCGCTGAGTGTCTCTATATCTGCCCAGCTTTGGCCATGGGCACCTTCTGGGTAGACTAAAAAAAAGCAAATGGGGACCTTTCAGAGATGTCAACCGAGTGCCCATTGTCTGATGCACTTTTCCCATCTTACCTCATGGTCAGGCCACCCATGGATAAGTAGAGCCAAGGGGTTCTCGGAAAGATGCAGCAGGCTTACAGAAAAAGCCTGCTATCATCTGCCCAGAATGGAAGCTCATGTAAATAAAACAACTTTCTGATCTGTACTAAAGCAGTTTGCTTAGTCTGAACCAGAAGAATGTAGGGCAAGCTAGTTAGTAGCACTTGGAGACTAACAGGAGGAGGGTTGGTGGCATGAGCTTTTGTAGACACGTCTACTACCTCAGATGCTAGGGGGCCCAACGTGTCTATGAAAGCTCATACCACCAACCCTTCTCCTGTTAGCCTCCAAGTGCTACTAACTACCTTGCTGGACTTTTTGAATTAGACTAACACGGCTATTTCTCTGATATTAACCAGAAGAATGTAATGGATATTGTTTTTCCAACACCTGACCTAAAAGGACTTAAGCGAGTGCAGTTTGCTCTATTCAGTCCTCTAGAGCAGCTTTCTGTACTGTCCAAGTGTGGTTTTTATATTTGGTTTTAATTGGTGTTTCCTCCACTGTAAACACCACTGTTTTAATTGATATTGTTTTGTTTTGTTTTTAACATGTTGGATTTTAGACGCTGTGATGGTTTTTAGTGTTTTATTATATATCATTGTTTGATACAATGGATTTTAAGGTTGTTACCCACCCAGAGACCTTTGGATATAGAATGATTGATAAATAAATAAATAAATAAATAAATAAATAAATAAATAAATAAATAAATAAATAAATAAATAAATAAATAAATAAATAAATAAATAAAATTGTTGTAACCTGCCCTGGGACCTTCAGGTATAGGCTGAGATACAAATTCAAATAATAAACTCCAGCCAGTGGATCAGGAATGGCTGAGGTTATCAGCCTGCAAGATTCAAGGGGGGACAGATTTGGGAAGCCTCACTGTCACTGTGGGTCACACCTTCACTTTAAGAGAGGCCCTGCTGGATCAGGCCACAACCCATCTAGTCCAGCATCCTGTCGCACACAGTGGCCTGCCAAATGCTCATGGGCATCTCAAACAGAGACAAGGACAAACCTTTTCCTGCTCCTGAATCCCAGCAAATGGCATTAGAAGCGTCCTGCTTCGGCCCTCCCCCCAGCCTGAAAGATGTACCTAGGCATTCATTGTAGTAGCCATTGATACATCTGTCATCCATACATTTGTCTAACCCTACCTTAAAGCGATCTAGATTGGTAGCTGTCACCACCTCTTCCGGCAGCACATTCCATAAACCGACGACCCTTTGGGTGAAGAACCTTCAGTCCATCTGCAGGCCTGACTGCTCACACCTTTTCATTTCTGTCCATTTTATTTGTGGACTTTCCACCTTCAATTTGGACTTCATGAATGGAAAGTCCTCAAAACAGAAAGCGAAGAGGTGCAAACATTCAGATCTGAAGGTGGACCGAAGAAGGTTTAAAGTGAACGTCGCCCTAGTGATGTTAAAGAGTCACTAAAAAGTTACACCAAACCAGAAGCTGAGCAGAGATTTATTGTGAGAAATCTCAGCCTCCTTTGTTCTTGTTCTGGCTCTGCCTTGAGAGGCTTAGTGGGTTGCTGTTTTACTCAGAGTTGATGAAGAAGAATATATTTTTCTGTCTGTTGGTTGTATACTGTAATCCTCCTTGGAATTTTCTAGTTACAGTTATTAAGCTGGTAGAACACATGATTTATCTTCAATCTCCCTATCTTTATGTCTTTGGCAGATTATTATCACAGCTGTAATTGTTTTTGTCAGCATATTGATATCAGGTGTGTCCCTGATGTGCATGAACAGATCTGGAGTGGAAGCTAATTATGAGGTCCTGAACCAGCTTTCACAAAATCATCCAGCAGATGAACCTGAAAGGGAAGCCAGTGCGCAGAGCAGATCATCCACTGCTTGCCGCTTTCTAACAGACTCTTCCTTGGATAAAGGTATGTTTGAAGAGTTGGGGTTTTTATACCCCACTTTTCTCACCCTCAAGGAGACTCAAAGTGGCTGACAAAGCTTTTGTTCTTCTCCCCACAACAGGCACCCTGTGTGGTAGGTGGGGCTTTGGGAGCTCAGAAAGAGAGCTGTTACTAGCCCAAGGTCACCCAGCTGGCTTTGTATAGGAGAGTGGACTCGGACCAGGAAACTACCAGATAGAGTCTTAACGCTTCAATCACAAGGCCAAACTGGCTGCTTAAATGTTTCATAGGAGCCGTAAAGGGAATCGCTGCATCATTGTTTGGAGTCTCCCCTTCTTAACTGCCATCCTCTGTCCATAGGAGCACAAGAAATGCATTTCTAGATCTTGACCAAACTAGTCCAACATCCTGGTCTTGCATCGGCCAACCAGGTACATGTGGAATGCCACAAACAAGAAATGCGCACAACAACGTGTCTTTCTCACAGTCCCTCAGCAGTTGTCCTCTTATACCAGAAGTGACCATACAGCCCTACCGTCCATGAGTTTGTCCAGACTTTTTTGGCAGCAAAACATTTGCATCTTGTGCCCGTGAGTTCCATAATTTGACTAAGCATTGGGTGAAGAAAATATTATTTTTGTCTATCCTGATTGGCAGCTTAATTGGCTGCCTGCTATTCTAATATTTTAGGAGAAAGAAAAAAAAACTGTTATCCACTTTGCCCACACAATTTGTAATTGTTTCCTTTAAGTTGCCTCCTTGTGAGCCATTTTGTTCTTGTGGTGAGAACGCTGGATTCTTATCTGGTAGTTGACTGGTTCGTTCCACACTCCTCCACAAAGCCAGCTGAGTGACCTTGGGCTAGTCACAGCTGTCTTTCTGAGGTCCAGTAGCCATACCTACTTCACAGGGTGTCTGTTGTGAGGAGAACAGAAGGTTTTGAATCCCCTTAAAATGCTGAGAAAAGTGGGAGATAAAAGCCAATTCTCCTCTTCCTCCTTCCTTTGTCTTACATCCATAGACAAATAATAAAATGGGCAAAATTATCAAAAGCTCATCCTGGGCAGCTGGCAAGAAAATAAACTGCTCTTGCTGGCATGAGAGTATTATTTCATTGTGGAATTTGCAAATGGTTATGGACAGAGGGCTAACTGAGGTTAACCCATGCTGCTCCTGTTCACGAGAAGGCCCTCAGAGAATGATAGAATCACACAGTAGTTCTCATCCAAGAGCACCATTTCACCGTGTCCTTTGCCAAAGGTATGAAATCCTAAGAGATGGTGTTTTTTCCCTTACAGAGTGTTGCGCTTGCCAGAAGCCAAATGCAGGACCAGGCTGTTCTGATGGAGAGCCAGGATGTAGTACTAGTGTCAACGATAACTGCACTCCGGCAATTGAATCAGGTAAAGTGCCGCACACTGGAGAGGTGCTGAAACTCAGTAGTAGAGCCTGGAAAGTGAACGGTTGCTGGTTCAATCTCCAGCTTCTCCCCAGATTCAAGCAATGGCAAACCACTTTTGTACCTCTGCCAAGAAAACTGCATAGCAGTCCCCTGGCAGTCGGGATAGTTACTCAAATGATTCTTACCAAAATATAGTCAAATATTTGAACTCACTAGAGGCTTCTATGGCAATAGAAGCTTATCACAAAAATCACTGTTGACATCTACACACAGAGCAGTGGGGGCATGGCTCCGGCTCCATTCCAATTATCACTGTGCTTGGCTTCCTTGTTTTATCGTATTGGGCGTAGATTTATGCAAATAAAAAGCTTATGTTAACCCTGTGTGAATGCTGGCGTATTTGTGGCACATCTGCTACAACCGCCGTTTCCCATCAGACCTACCTATCATGGCCAATGGCACCGAATGATGAGAGCTGTAATTTGGTTGACCATGCGCTTGTCATTCCTCCTATAATTAGTTGTGTAGGTTTCTTGCTTACATGAAGGTTTATGGAAGGAAAGGAACTCTGTGTGAGTTAGAACTGTGTGTAACTGAAGTTTTAGAAGACAGGAAGGTATTTTCCAAGGCAGACCTGTCTGTACATTGTTTTTTCCTTCTTAGATACCTACATTCAACATGTTATTTTGGGATAGTGTATATTAGCGTACCCATGTGGTTTCTTCTGTTTTGAGTTGCTACCTCACAGCTGTTGTGAGCAAGCAACTGTGTCAAAATTATCAACATTAAGCGTAATTAATTTCCAGTATTGAAAAGAAACTTACTTGAAGACTGCAAATTCAGAGGAAGCCATTAACTAGCTCCCATTATATGTAAGGAAATATTTTTGGGACCTGAAACGGTGACATAGGAAAAAGGTTTCACCACTTTTTTCATCAATGCAAGCATATTCTATGAAGCTTATCAAGTTTGCTAGAAGTAATCAGTTACTAAGGAAGAAAACTGAGGCCTTTTCGCATTACAGCCGGAACAGCTGTAATGCACTTGAGCTAAGACAGTTTGGGATGGTTTCCCCATTCATACATAGGCAGGCAAGAATGTGTTTACATGTGTTCCTGCCTGCCTTTGTGCAAATGGGGACACCGTCCCAAAGTGTCCTAGCCAGGAAAAACCGGACAGGGGTGGGGATGGCTCTCCCAGGCCTGCCTGCCATTGGGTGGGAGCACTCAGGGGCGGGCAGCCCTGTCAGGTGGCTTCCCCCGGTTCCTGCCAGTTGTACAGGACCAATCGGGTCCTGTACAGCTGGCAGGAACCCCACCCCCATCCCGTGGATGGCTGTCTATGGGCTGGAGGATGTGGGACTCTTTGGTAGATCGGACCCCCACGGGTCCAGTGTACTGGGGTCCCACATCCCCCGGCCCACTGCAGCAGATTGCGAGCCCCTGCAGGGTCAAGCCACCTCAATTGAGGCGGCTAAGCCCCGCAGGGGCGCCCTGGCACCCCCACCCACTGGCCCCAGGGACACATGTGCAGCTCCTACCTTCTCGCTGTCCTGGGTCGGAATGACCCGGGGCAGCCGGGAACGCGCACCATGTGCACACGGCACGGTTTCTCATTGGGCAGGCGGGGGGGGGGGCATGCCCACCACTGTCAGGGAGGCAAGCGTGTGCCATTGCTTCCCTTCCTGGATGGCTGGGGACGCCTGGAATGTGCAAAGATGGATGTAGAGCAGTTTTAAAGGCTCTACATCCCGAATGCACGGGGAACATGCCGGGACCGGCTGGGACGGATCCGCTGCCTCAGCAGTGCATATGCTGCGTCCCTGTGTGTTCTCCACGCGTTCGAAAAGCCCTCGTGCGAAAAGGCCTCTGAACTCTTCTCAATTAACTCTTCAAGAATTAAACTCCTAGAATAGAGGTAACCCAGGATGTGCAAACTCTGGGATGAGTTTCTGTGAGTGTGTTGATTAACCTAATGCTGCCATCTGGTGGTCCAGGACTTTCAAAGCACTCCGTAACCTAAAATGAAAGGTTGGGACTTACCTTGAAGTTCCATCAGTTTGGTCATCCCCACAAGGGACAGCCCCCAGTGGGGCTCCTGCCAATCGCTGATCGAGCGATACTGGGAAATAGGTGGGAGAACAGGGGCTGATATAGCTGGAAGAGACACCAGTCGGTCGTTGTCTTAGGACACGGAATTAACCCATCCGTGGCAACTTTTCCAAGGCCTTCAGAGACTGTAGCTTTTCAATTAGAGGAGACATTTACTAATAGAGGATCATGATCTGTAAGAAAACCCAATTAACTAAACTTGAGTCAAATAAAAGCTGACTGTCCCCTTGAAGCCACCACCATCGGGTGACAGTGACTTATATTTTTCTTCCTGTTTTTCAGCAAACAGGTGTTTAAGTCCATGCAGTTCTCAGAGCTGTGCTTTGGCTCAGGAAGAGCAGCTTCTGCAGACGGGTGACCAACAACTGGCTAGACACGTGTTACTGTGCTTGCTTCTCATTGTGGGCCTCTTTGCTGTAAATATGGTTTTTTATGATTACCAATTTAGTTTAGCTTGTACTAACAGGCCTGAGAAAACATTTAGATGCTACAGGGCAATGGGATGGTGGGAAACTAAAGCAGGTTTTCTTAAAACTCTTTGAGAAAAGAAAGAATACAAGTGCAGTTAATTCATCTACATTAAGGACGAATGGAAAATTCACCTTAAAGGAGGAATCTGCCTTTGGCTGTTTTTGCACTAGCAAGAAAAACCCCATTAGGAACCCAATAGGTACTCGGTTGGTACGGATCAGTCATGCCCTGTCTGCACACAAGACTCGATTAGGACTCCATTCTGAATGTGCTGTGCCCACGAGTGCCGGCAAAGTCCAGATTTCATGTGGTCTTTGGGCTCTTAAATCCAGATTAATGGTAGACCCCTTTAATGCTGCCTTCAATCCAGTCTTCTGCCATGAAGACCAGAACAGAAGAGGTGCATCTGCATGTCTTCTGGGTCAGTGGGGTCTCGAGGCAGGCTTAGAGGCCGCCCTTTGTAGCAGAGTGGCTCCGCTCCTCAACATGCACTGTATGTAGGCCCACACATCTTTGTAGCTGGCTATGAACTGAACACAAGCTTCACAGCGGCTGTGTAGGCAGCTACGAACCCATGTCTCTCTGCCATGCCCACTGTAACTGGAAGTGACCCTGATTGACAGCTGCACGGGCCAATCACACCACGCCACTGGTGGACCTTCTTGCTCGGGCCTAATTGGAGCCTCAGGATGGATGCCACGGCGTCCACATGGCACCCCTTGCCATTGGGTGCCAGACGGCCTGTGCAGACATATGGGTCGCTCACCAACATGCAGATCTTCTAGGACTGGATTCATCGAGGACTGGATTGCAAAGATCCAGATCTTCTAAATCTGGTTTAATGGAGATATGTGAAAAAACACCCTAAGTCAATTTATACCATAAAGAATTTGTATATGCCATAAAAGAAGAAGAGTTGGCTTTTCTACCCCGCTTTTCTCACCCATTTAAGGGGACTCAAAGCGGCTGACAAAGCTTTCTATTCTTCTCCCCACAACAGAACACCTGTCAGGTGGATGGGGCTGTGAGTGCTCAGAAGAGAGCTGTGACTAGCCCAAGGTCACCCAGCTGGCTTTGTGGGGGAGGGTAGAATCAAGCCCAGTATTCCCAGGTAAGAGTCTGGCTCCCTAACCACTAGACCATTCAGGAGAAAGCAGTGGATCCCGGTTTCCCGAATGCCAAACAGGCCATGGCATTCCATACAGCATTTGAAAGTTTTATGTAGTATATTATTAATGGTGCACATTTGCCAGCCATCTGTGGGAAAAGACTTTATTTTTCCCCCCATCATTAAACAAATGTATATTCCTTCTCACTGCAAGCCCCAAAATGACTACAGGAAGTCAAAGCATTTGCAAAAGGCATCAATGCTATAATGTCTTGTTGTTTTTTTCCAGAATCTCTCCAGCTGTTTGTGGTGGCTGTTCAGTCAAGAACCTGGAAGACTCTATGTGGAACTACAGTTCTTTTGTGCTGTATTTAATTTTGGTCAGGTAGTTATTGACTCTATAAGTAATTCTTTCATCTTGGGCCTATGCATCATATTTTGGTCAAAGTACTGCTACTCCTTGTCAGCATGGACAAACAGATTGTATTTGGCAGTTGAATATTGGACATGCCATGAAGGAAAGAAGGAACAGTTTTCCTGCCAATATATGCAGATTAATGGAGAAAGATGGATGTCCTGGCATCCATAAGTATTTTTTACTGAGCATTCTACAGGATAGGTGCTACCACTGAAAATACTAATCTGTAGGCCATAATTAATATGATGTTCTGGATTTTGCAGGAACTACAGCATGTTCTCAGGCTTTTCCAGGATTGTAAATCTGCAGCATTTAAATAACTTTTCCCTTGTGTTTCCCTAATACGTTTCTTAGCTTTCTTTGCATTGCTTACTCTTATTGTTTTGTTTTGTTTTGCAGGGATTCATTTCCTTTGGGATATTTGGCCTAGACAAACATTTAATTATCCTTCCATTCAAAAGAAGGTAATTTCCAATAGATATTTGCAGTAATGTCACACCCGGGTCCTTTGACCTTAATTCCTGCTGCATTCTGTTTTTAGAGGCCCATTTTGTAAACCTTCACACAGTTCATATCAGTCAGATTTTTAACATGCACAGGGAATACAGACTGATCAGGCAATTGAACATTGCTACATGGGGGAACACTATGAAGTAGCATTGGTACAACTGAATTCAATGAGTTATGGCTTAAACATATTGATACTGTGATCATAGATTGATATTTTTATAAAGATATGCAGTTCATTATTTCATTCACAGTTGCCGCAGTGAAAGAAATATTCCAATTTGTTCTCTTGAATGTGCTCTGGTTATAAGTAAATGAGAAATATATTATTTTTACTTTTGGTTTGTTCTGCCTGCCTTCATAGTGGTAAATAGTTTTAAATGAAGGGGAAAAAATTGAAGCCAGTATCTTGTGAACAGTGATGAATATTTGTAAGAAGCATTTTAAAGCTGGATAACATCAGATCTTGTCATGGTTAAAGGCCATCTAATAATCTTCAGTTGGGAGTCCGGACTAAGTTAAAAACAAAACATGATTACATTCAAACCTAACACAAACTTTTTAACACTGGCTCTGCAAAATAATTATTTTAAGTGGTATAACACATAGCTTTGTGGGTACCAACATATCTGTTGATCTGCATGAAGACCAGCTTGTCTGGAGATAAGAGTTCAACATTTATTCTTACTAAGGAATTAGAGGCAGACTATTATTGTCTGGCTTAACAAACAAGCTAAACTTAGGTTCATACATGGATGCTTTGTTAATTTCTCAATGTTCGAATATATCACCAGCCTTCTATTATGTGCTTGATGAGGTATGAATGAGTAGATAAAGTTCGTAAGTTGGCTTGGATGTTAGCCTAAGCTTTTCTTTTAAAGAGATTATATTTGAGTCTAAGAAGTGATCAGTTCAGGGCTCTGCTTTGATTCCTTGTCAAGAAGGCATAGAATGCTTTTTTGTAAAGTAAGTTGTTCATCTTAATTTTTCCTTTCTAATGTTACCATGGGAATTCACCAATCTTGCTACTTTCCCTTTTCTTCCCCTCTTTTCACTGCTAGGTTTGAATTTCTTTGGGGTGGTAGAACGGCTGAACGCAGGGAATCCGCTGTTCCTGAGGAGATCCGGATGACGTGCCAACAATTTGTTAATTACCACAAAGATATGTGTGTACGAAGTATTGTCCAAGACAGAAGGTGGGGCTGTATATCAGTGCAAAAATTCATTTGAGCTGCTTCTATGATTTGCATTAATTCTGATTAATTTTGAGGGAGTTTTATGCTGGTTATTTTCCACATGACACTAAATACAAATCTGAAATGCTGTAAACTTGTGGGTGATGTTCATGTCTTTCTTATGTGAAAAGATCATGCTCAAAAATTTTGGGAGGAATTTATACAAGGAACTATATTCTGTAATTACAGCTCTTTTTCAGTGCTGTTCAGAAGCACCTGTAAAGTACTTAAAAGTATAAAAATGACCAAAGCCAACATTGACCATTTAATGAGACACCAGCCAAAGCTAGGTTTGCCATTGAACAAAAGTAACAATGGAAGAAGGTAATATTACATTATTCTGGCTTCTTCCATGTTAGTTTGGTATGTAAAGGTAAGGGTATGGTTAGGCCATTAACTCCTTGTGTGTTTTCTGTGCAATGTTGTCTTTCAAAATATTTTATTTATTATTCATCCATTTAAAATATTTGTATACCACCTCCCATTAAAATATAATGGAAAATAAAACAGCTACCAGTTCAGCCTACAGCTGTGGGATTTCTTGGTCTCAGCTGAGTATTATCCAACGCTGCATTCACACTGAAGTTGTAATCCAGCTTCAGTCCACTTTCAGATTGAGAGATCCTATCAGAAAGGGTCAGGCTGTTGTCCTTCAGCATTATCTAATTCAGAAAATCCATGTTTGAGTAAAAAGTGGAAAGAAAATGACTAGTGGATTTGCTGATGAGTTCTCAGTGGATTGCAACTGGATTGAAACGTAGGTGTGCCCACAACCCTAGTGTACAAAAAGCATGAAAATCAAAAAACCTTGGATTTTTTCATCATAAAGTTGGAAGAATTATTGAAGATGTTACATGTGCAAGGGTTCCCCCCTCCACCTAAATAAATCCCAAGGCTTTTTCAGGAAGTGTACTGTAAATGACTGCTGCTGAAGTAGGATCCAAATACACAGTGCTCCAAATACACAGTGGATTAGATAGTGCTATCCAAAGCAGTTCAGGATGTCAACTGATTTAGATCCTTGCTTCAGTGCCATCTAGCACTGCCAAGGATCAGCTGCAAGGGCTTTGTCGTCCAGATACATGTTAGTAGTTTCATTTTCCATGGGCTTCTGCAAAGATAAAAGGCCACGGTACGTGTACGTAACTTGGATAGTGGGGTAGTATTTCCACACCCTAGATCAGTGATGGTGAACCTTTTGAGCTCGGTGTGTCAAAATTCGCAAGAAAACCTAG
Source organism: Aspidoscelis tigris stejnegeri (assembly GCA_023333525.1). Taxonomy (NCBI): domain Eukaryota; kingdom Metazoa; phylum Chordata; class Lepidosauria; order Squamata; family Teiidae; genus Aspidoscelis; species Aspidoscelis tigris. The sequence goes on from JALMGA010000010.1 coordinate 27,881,048, forward strand.
CTTAACTCGGGTGCTGTGTCACATCTAGAAATATCCATAATTTTGTGATATTTGTAGCTCTGGTAAAAAAGTTATATTTTTGATATATGTATTTTATTAAAAGCAAAAACAAATAATTTTTTACATTAGTGACTTTTGTTGCTAAATCTTCAATTGAAAGTTGGTATTTCGTACACTTCAAGAACAAGCAAGCACTACACGCCCAGGTGCCAGGGTGACCAGGTGTGTCACCCAAAAGGGCTTGGCGTGTCACCTGTGACACGCGTGTCATAGGTTGGCCATCACTGCCCTAGATATTACTCTTAGGAGGCTTGAGGGTGAATTTATTTATGCTTTTGAAGTTCAAGCATACTCCATGCCTGAAGTGCTAAAACAGAAGTAAGGAGGCTACAGCCATAGGCCAGATGAAGTGCACAGTGGGAAACTGATCCATAGAGAAGAGCTTTAAAATTGTGCGCTGAGGCTCTCGGTGCATGTTTGAGGACAACACACACCATAGGCTTGCCCACAAACAGCCCTATAATGGTGGCAATGATACAAGGAGCAATCAAACATGTTCCCTACTTTGTGAGTTTCTTTGTATGTTAGCAAGTGGAGCCAAATAGAGCCAGGACTGTTAGGGAAAGCATCCCTTTTGGATTCAAGAAATGCTGGTTTGGTACATCCGTATTTTGAAACTTGAAAGGTTTTCACAGTGTTAGGAGAACTCATATAGAGTTTAGCTGAGCATTGAAGCTGGCTGAATTCTTTTATTTATTGCCTTTATATCATGTCTTGTACCAACCGCTCTCAAAAGTACGTTACATAATTTTTAAAAATATAGACATACAGTTAAAAATAATTTGCTTAGTAATGACAGATAAAGGATGTTAGAGATCTTTATCCCCCTTAAATTAGGGCTTTAAATAAAACTCTTTGGTGGTTTCACTATAAATTATATGTAGGCATATTTCTGGTGACATCCATGGAAAAATTGGTTGTATTCCACCTTGAGACCTTAGCAATATAGAATAGTATATAAATGTAAAAAAAATACTATTTTTAGTGTAATATCGAACGAGTCCATTATTATATCCTATAATGTCAGACCTATCTTTTCCTGTTCAATAGAATTCAGTGAGGAATACTGAAAATTCTGTAATTTGGGAGTGTGGCCCATTTGAGGAAAAGTGGGATATAAATATAATTTTAAAAATTAAGGCAGAACATCTTGAAACTTGCATTCCTTTGAGACTCTGCATCATGTCATTTTTAGATGTTCCTATTACAGTGGAGTTTGACATGACTTGCTACGCTCCCTTTTAACTCTATCAAATAGCAGCATTCTCGAGTCTCTTCTCTCAGGCCATAATTCTAAAGAAAGACTAATTGTCCCCAAATTCCTGACAGGAGTTATTAGAGAAAAGAAGCAACTAGGTTAGGCCCATTTGTAATGTGGTTTTATCTGTGGTTCTGCGGAGTGCTGCTGCTGCTTCACACCCACATTTAGAAGCATTTGATTTGACGGTAGTTGTGCTTTTTGTAAGCGCTGCAGTTAACCCTACAAGTTTATACACATTACTAACTTAGGTTTTATATGTGCAACTGAGAATCACATGTTAAATAACTGGTCAATTTCAGATCTTTAGGTAGTTCACTGGTATTACACCAGTTATTTTCCTCCTTCTGCGCACAAAAGTGCTTGGCAGTTGGTGGAAAGCCGCCTTTTGTTATCTTATTAAACCATCCCTGCCTGGAAGGATTCTTCACCTCTGTTCTAAAATATTTTGTGCTTGCTGTGAAGTTGTTAGTTGCTAAAGTGAAGTTTCAGGATGAAAAATAAATAGTTTTTGTTTTGAATTGCGTATCATATTATGATAAAATGTATTCATTTTCTTGAGCCCTTTTCATCTGTCTGTTTTTTCTGTCACGTGTTCTTTCTTTTCTCAGCTGAATGAATGCCCTGTGTTATCAGGGCTGTTCTGCTCAATATTCCATCATTTTGCTTGTTGGCTTTTCTTCACTTCATTGATGCAAATTAACCTCTGTTCCTTAAATTCAAACGCTGAGAACTTGCCTGTTTGCTGTCTTATCTAGTTGTTCATCTTGGTTTGCTTTAACTGTAGAATACTTGCTTCCTAGGTAAGCAGAAACACTAACATAAGTAAATTTAAGACCAATAACTTTTCACTGCCATGGGTTTGATATTACGAAGTCATATCAATGGAAATAAACCATGTTAACGAAAATCTAACAGAATAAAGCTGTCTGTGATACAGAAAACACAGATATTTGAAAGAAACAGGTACCATAGAACATTCCTAAAAGGGAAGAGGAAGATAACTAAAGCTCCACCTGGAAGTTTCCCTTTTGAACCATAATTTGATCCAGTAAGTTTTAGAACAAAGATAGGATTCCCTGCAAAGCTGTATCCCTCCTTTGCTGCCCTTGTAATTATAATTTTTAGACCACTGCTGATAGTGGCAGTGAAAGGTGTGGTCAGTCGTTTTTGGCCACAAATATTTAATATGAAATCCTATGCAGCAGTGACAATAAAGCCTATGGCAATGAGCAAGGGAAAACTCAATTGCCCTCAGGTGCTGGATGCTTGGGATCCCTTTAAGAGAATTAGGGTAGAAGCTGTCTCAGTTCTATTTTTTCCACATTTAAATATGTTTAAATGTGAGTATGTATGCTACTACCTCTTCTTGGTTTGTGTGACATCTTTAGAGCTTATTGGGAAATATAATGCATGCTTTGTCTAAGAGATCTCCATTGGTGTGATTACTAATCCACTTAACAAAGTTGTGACCTGACTGTGTTTCACCTTTAGACAACATGCATTTTGATTGTGATTAAGGGGGGAAAAGTTAATCCAGGTTTACCCAAAAAGATCTATTCAAAGCTTTAATATACACATGGCTAATTGGTCTTCTTTTTAACATGCTTTTAACTATCACGCTATCTTTCCTTGTTTTCCCATATTTCCTCTCTGCCTTCACCCATCAAGCAGTGGTGGTTCAAGATTTTCACAACGTATGGGTGAATCCTTCCTTTGACATGCAGGTGTGGCACAAAGACTGTGACTGGGATCTTCTTTGGCTGTGACCTGGTGAACTGGCTTGTGGAGGTTGGCCTTGCCCTTGACCGTGGGGGAGCCGTGGTGTACGGAGACAGACTGGTGAAAGGAGGCATCATCCAGCATATCACCAATGAATTTGAGTTCCGGGATGAACAGCTGTACTATCGCTTTGTACCTAGGCCAGTGACGAAAGGAAGTCATGGCAGTGAGCATGTCCTTGGAAGCCAGCCAAAGGGCATTTCCCCAAGCGCTCTTTGATAACCTACTGCATGCTGTCTTTTACAAAAAGTGTGGTCCTGTTTGTCTCCTATCCAAAGAGAATCAAGTCTCATGACTGGACTATTTCAGGGAATTATTTAAATTATGGAAATTCAGAGGTGTGATAGTTGGGTTTTTTTGTTTGTTTTTTCTTGCCTGTGCAAATAGTGCTGTGGATAAATCTGGCTTTGAAGAAGGTGTTGCTTTCTCTTTAATTTTATTCTGGTCTGGGTTTTTTTTTATTACATTGATGTACAGGCAAAAAAAGGAGGTCAGCTATTAAACATATTTTAGTTTATTTTTTATTTCAAGATAAAATCCTCTATTTCTGCTGTCATAATGGTTGTGAAGATTGATGTGGTATCTGAGGATTAGAAAAAAATAAGTATATGATTTTTGCTGTTAAGTCTTGTTGTTGCATGCTAGCCAGTCCATTGAAAAACTGGAAAATAAGGCTGCAATCTTGACTGCTCTCAGACTTCTTGAAACCTATGGAAATTTAAAGGAGGCTTAAGACTTCAGGACTTGCTGCCCTAACCATAATTTGTTTGCTTCAGTTCCTAAGTTATTTTGAAATGAGTGATTGACTTATAACTATCGAAAATTGAGCCATTTATTTTCTACAAACCTCAAAGTGCTCAGCAAAGCCTGGCTTCAACTGATGTAAGCAGCATAGTCTTTTAATTAATAGTCAAATACTTGAATTAGATTTTCAGCACTATTTTCAGTATGCAGCTTAGCAAATCCAGCTTTTGCTGGACATGCTTGCAATATGAATCTGAAGATTCCGATCTTTCCAGACTTTCTTGATAAAATGCAATCAAATGCCAATGACCCCCGATCTTTTACAACTTCTGTTTTGAATGTTTGCCTTATGTGAAAGAACATGGAGTTGTAAAGTTGTTATAACCTCTTCCTCTATAAACAAAAAGACATTTTTGTGTAATGCTCAGTTTATTTTTTAAAAAAAATAACAATTGACATTCATGTTCGGCTTCTTGAACATAAGCTATTAGAATCTAGCATTTTGGATGTGAAGGCGATGTGGCTGTGACATCAATCGTCTCACTGATCACCAGGGCTGATCTAGTAGTACAGTAGAAATGCAATCAAACAGCCTAAAATATAACCAATATTTCAATAGCCATAGTTTGCAGATACCTGTGCTGCAAGTTGTATAAAAAACATGATCAGATAGATCACTTATTGTCACGCATGTAATTCTTTTTCATGTTTGTTTCATATGAACTGACAGTTGACAGCGATTCTTTTATACCTAGGGCCAATATTTTACACTAAAGGAAGCTGTTTTATAAAGGGTGATTTTAATTTGATCTGCAGCCTTGAAACTGAATGCAGCAGTTTTATTTCAAGAGTTAATCATGCCTTTGTCTAATTTGGGGCAGAATTATGGAAAAACGTGTTCTGGAAGTATTTGGTATTTCTGCATTCTCCACGTTTTAGTTTATCAATAAATCTAGATATTTTATCTTGTAGTTCTGACTGGGTTTTTGCCTCTAGCACCAAGACCAAAATAACTGTAACTTATATAACACTCAAGCTGAAACCAGAATTAGCGTATGTTAGGGTAATAACTTGCATTATGATGACTACTCAGTTTTACGGATAAGATAAAGATAATAAAATATATATAAGGAGAACCCTGTGCAATCAGGATGAAGATATAGCCTTTGTCCTTCCTCTTGAGAAATGCCCAGATGCAATTGGTGGGCCACTGTGTGAGACAGGATGCTGGACTAGGTGGGCTGGAGCCTGACCCAACAGGGCTCCTCTTCTGTTCTTATGGCTTTAGAATGCCTATTGCAGCAAAGGAGTACCAGCCAGCAAAATTAAATCTCAGGTTCTTTAGTTTATTTAGAAGTCTTACCCCTTTAGCATGTACTTTTGCTTATGGAGATTGTGCTTCTGTTTTATGCATACATTTTAGTCTCCTAGTGTTACGTCACCTATTCTTCAGCAGACACTCTGTTCATGCCTACACAAAGCAGAGTGAAATAAATGGCCTACTTAGCCTAGCAACATGCTCTCATGCTAACCAAACTGATCAGTTTAGTTTAAATACAATAGTGCTCTTCCCTTGGGTTTCCCAGCAGCCGATTTTTAGAGGTATGGCACTTCTGCTGTTAGCAGATATTCAGCCAACTTCATAAATGATGAGGCTTCTAACTTCCTTTTACATTAGGTGACAGCCACTACATTTTATGGCTGCAGCGTGCGCTTGTAAAAGTTGGTGCAGAATTAAAATCTCTATTATTAAATGGCAATTTCCTAGCTAAGTTACCTGCATTTATAGCCTGCAGATGCCTTTTTCAAGGCCTGTGCCAGTAATTTCCCCGCCTTTCATTCTAATTCTACACAGTCAATGGTATTTGCCAGAACTACTTTGGAGGATAAACAAGCAAGCCATAATACTCTGTTTTCTCAGATATAGGCAGAGATTTCATCTTCTGTGCAATTTGCAAAGAGATTAACTGCCTGATCAACATTAAGTCTTCCACTCTGTAGAATGTGCTCCATTTCATTAATCTTCGCTTTCTCCAATTTTCGAATGTGCTCCATAATTACTTCATATTTGTCCTGTATAAAAGACATTTTAAACAGAAATTAAAAATGTTAATGCTTGAACCAGCACAGCCCAACAATAGACAATCCATCTATCATGCTGCAGTTCCATCAAATATACTGAACAAACGTTCATGTTTGAGCAAAAAATGAGTTGGATTTTGCATATGTATGCAGTCATAGTGCAGTGGTACAGGGGAAAACAAAACGTCACAGGTTTGATACCCAGCATGGTCTCAAAAGAAGGTATGGCAAACTATTTCCATATCCCTGCCAAGAAAACTGCTCGGGCAAGGAAGCTACTTGCTTCTAGAAAGTAAAAAACTACTGTGGCTGCTACTAATCCTATATCCATCCAAGCTGCTATATGGATATGTTTGTGACAACACACTCTTGCTTTTTTATTTTTATTTAAAGGATTTATATCATGCTCTTTACCAAAAGATCTCAGGGTGGGTCACAATAAAAACAAAACAAAAAAGAATATTAAAACACATTTAAAAACCTTGCCTTCCCTCCCTTGTAGGGGAACAGCCAGAGGAAGCTATTTAAGCATTAAAAGCCTAGATAACAGCCAAGTCTGTCCTGATCAAAAAAGTACACCAAGAGAGGTAAAATTCCTCGTCTCTTAAGCTCATTTCTCTCTCCTCTGCTTTCATTTGTCCATACGTTTTTCACTCTAACCTTCCTCCTCTCACCTATCCAACTGGTTTGGATGGATTGGAAAAATCCCTGGCTTTCTATAGCCTTGCTGGATTCTTTTCTATTTCCACTGCTCTCTAGCAGCTATTGGAGCTGGTGAGTGTGTTCCAATCCTGTTAGTGTCCCTTTTTTGCAGGTTACAATGTAAACATCTCCACTTGATACAAGTTATTTTTACTTGGGAAAATCACACTTTTGACTTACTCATCCCCACATTGATATTGTTTCTATCTGCTGTATAATAGTTATTCCCTCTGTGCCTTTTATCTTTAATAAAAGCAAACTTTGTATCACAATTGGCCTAGTTATTTCCCTGCCCTGAGGACTGGCTGCCAGATGCCTGTCCTGACAAACTGAACATTAGTCTTATAAAGATTCTGAACATGATGTCCAGAGTTGTTTTCATAAGAACCACTTCTGAAACCAAGACAAAAAATTCTGATGGCTTTGTTATCACCTGTATAGTCTTAAGTCTTTTCACAGCTTTCTAGCTAGATACATTGTCCTGAGGGCTTTCTGCACTTACCTGATTAGGCTGCTGTGAACCAAGGCTGGTAAATGTCAGGTACAGGTGGACCATTCACATGTGCCTGAAGGAAAGCTTACCCAAAGTGTCCCTTACTGGCCAGACATGTGATGGTCCTTCTGTTTACCAGCCTGCACTGCCGCCACCTCCAAACCCAGAAGTCCTGCCTCCTCGTTGCCACGATTGGCTGCCAGCAGCTGAGTGTTCAAGCACAGGAACGTGTTGCGGCCAATCACGTCAGCACCCATGATTGAATATGCAGTGGCCACTACTGTCTCGCCAGTGAAACGCTGCTCTTGCGACCCTATGATCGATCACAGGATCAATCATGGCTGCCACCGCCATTGTGCCTGGAGAGATGCCGCCTCCTATGCCCACCGCACAGGGTGAGCTGGAAAGAGAGCGAATGGTGACACCACCAGATGCTTCAGGTAAGCTTCTAGTTAACGTTGGTGAAGGTGTGGAGCACAATTTAGTGCTCCATGCCTAAACAATGAGTGTGCTTCTAGGCTGTAGAAGCCTAGTGGACATGTGTATGCTCTTCAGAGCTGCGTTAATTGTTGACTAGAGGGCCTAAGTGCGAATTGGCCTCCGGTGATTACTTGTGTGCTGTGCTAAATCTGCTGGACTGCTTCTCTCTAGGATTATGATATTGAAAAAGCAGTATTGTCTCACCCACTATAAGGTGGCTCTGTTAGTCAGGATGCGGGGAAAATCAAAATGGTCTATTAATGGCTACTAGAATGGATTCCTAGGAAGTGCCTCCAGGTTGGAGAGACAGGATGCCACTAAAGGCCCTTTGCAGGTGTTGAGAGCAGGTGAAGGTTTTGCCTTTCTCTTCTGCTCAGAAGCACTTGGTAGACCACTGTGTGAGACAAGATGCTGGACAAGATAAGAAGAGCCCTGTTGGATTTGGTTGCAGCCTATGTTCTTATGACTCCTGCTTTACTGACCATCAAATCATGGAGATGCTGTCTTGGAAACTTCTCCAGTCAATTCCTGAGGACGACACCAGGACAACTCCCCTCAGACGACTTTTTTCACAGATGATTTCCAAGGCAACGGGCAATACATACAATTTCTCTGACTTACTGCTACACGTCAGTGTAACAACACCTGCCATCCTAACTACCTGAAGAAGAAAAATGTACTTCTTATAAAAATGAAAACATCATGCCTGATTAGGCCCAAGATATGCCGATCCTAGTATTTTTCTCTTTTAAAATTATTTAAATTTTAGTTTAAAATGACATGGTTAATTGTAATGGTTTGAATTTAATGTTCAGGGGCTTTTGTATTAAGCTTTTTAAAAAGATGCTGCCTTGAGCAGTACTGAGACACACACACACACAAAATAAAAAGTTCTGTTCTTTGTTTGGGGTATTTCCTGTATATCTGAAATCTGCTTCTGAAGATGTCAGATCTGCAAACACTGCCTGAGTTTTCTAGAAACCTTTGAGTTTTCTAGAAACCTTTGGGGAGCACTTTGCATGATTAAACATGCATGATGTTAATCTTAATGTTTGACACATCTTCTGCAAAAATGCCCGTTCCCTGGACCTTGTATCTTCCTCCTGTGTTGTCACACCCACACACATAAATAGCATTTAAATGTTATGCATCTGTATCTTTAAAGTCAACACACCTTTGACGGCCCCATCATGATGGCTGCAGCTTCATGTTTTTTGTACAGTTCATGCCTTCTGTCTGGTTTAGTCTGAAACCGTGGCTGCTTTCTCACGGGATCTTCAGGACCGAACACTGGGGAAGTTGTTTTCAGCAACTGAGTAACGTTTGGCACAAAAATGAAAGGTTTAAAGACAGACCTAGTGCACAAAAAGAAATGTCAAACAGAATGAAAATTAGCAGACACGGGTGTTAGGAGTTTTCTGTCTCTGCTTTCCTTAAAGTAATTAAGGCCACAGACATAGCAAAGTATCTTCTGTTTATTCAACATACAGACCCAAGACAAGTTTAGATTTAGGGCTGCCTTCAGCCTGCAGTCTTAATTAGACATATGTACTAGGAAGGGAAGGGGAAACATAGTGTTCACTAGTAATGTTGTTTCTGGGGGGAAACTACACAATAATGTCGCTATTCTTTTTCTAGCTGCTTGATTCAAAAGTTGTTGAAACAGGTCTCTCCCTTAATAAGCAGTTTCCTCAAAACACACTGGGGAGCCCATGTAATATTGTTCTGGTGATTATTAGATTGCTTATTGTTATTATTTTCTCTGTAATTTTTAACCCTTGATGGAAGGGGCGTAATAAAATCTATTTAAAAAAAACCTTTTGGAGACTCTGTGGGTCCCTCCATCTGCACACTGTGGTGCTTCCTCTGTCTGCGAACATCCAGAAGCATCTCGGAGCGTCCCGATCCTCCTGGTGAGCTCCCATGTGCAGCACTTGCACAAATCAGCCCCGTGATCACCATGGCAACAGCCCGATGTGCACTGGATATTGCTTTGGCCGTAGGCATGGCAATCTGACCAAGCCAAGGCTGACCCAACCACACCTCAAGCACTGATGCTATACCGTCCCTCTAAGTCAAGTACAAATTGGCCCTGGAAATCAAAGGCATTCTATGCCTTGCTTGTATGTTCAGTTTATGATTCTTAAATACTTCAGCTGTTGTTCTTGATCTTCTCTGTTTATATCAAACTCTTCCATTATTTATATCTATTGACATATCCTGCCATATGACAAAAGTCCCAGAGCAAATCAAGGCAATTTGATTTCTTTTCTACATTGTAACAGTTAAAAATCCATCCCAATAAAGTTCCACAAGGAAAGGGTAACTCTTTTTAAGTGTCATTTTCACAAAAAATCACTTGTGTTACCTGTCAGGATCAGGGGTTCCTGTAAAAAAATGAATGCAAGGGAGGCTAAGATCCTGCGGGAGTATGGAAACCATGCTTCCAGTGGTCATGAAACCTCCTTCCATATTAATGCCGCTCTCCTTATCCCTGAGGATTGTCATCATTACTTCAGCTGTTATCCTGCCTGTGTGCAACAAGACAACATGGTTTTTATACACAAAAGAATTGCTGTGTTAATTATACAGCACTACCTCAAACTCATGTGCATACCCGTCGTAAAGAGAGGTGCACCAAACTTAACACCTTCAGGCAGCAAGAACAATGACCTCACGCATTCCCATGGGAAGCAGAAAATGAAGAAAGCTTTTGAAAACACCTGCTTCATACAAAAAGATGTCTTCACGTATCCTGGTTGAAAGCTATATCCTCCATGAATATATATCGAAATAAAGCTATCTAAGCAAATGGGTATAATATCTGCTTGTGAGAGTAGCTTGACCTCTCACATTCTTGCAAGCATTTCCCTAGAAACTAGGGCCCTTTCTGCACTTGGCCTTATTCTGGAATATACCTCAGGATAGGGGTGTGTGGTCCACATGCTAATATGGACTCTGGCAGGCCTCACCTGGGGCCTTCCGTAGTGTGCACTAGCATGCAGATAAGGTTCCTATTATGGGATATATTCCAGAAAAACGCCAAGTGCAAAATGTTGGCTTCCAAGATCTCTGTTTAGACTCCTGCTTCTGACCTTGAATGTCACTGATAAAAGTTTTTCTCTTTTGCAATGTACTGTAGGCTGAATCTGTCTTTGCTTATCAGCTCAATAAAGGAACACTTCTCTGCTGTAATCTCTGCTAAAATTTCTATGGGTGGGAAAATCCTGACACCCTCCCCAGAAACTTGGACAAAAGACAGGCCATGGACAGAATGAATAAATTTCCCTAAATTTACTGCCAGTCATCTGTGCAATCCAACTTCCCAGCTATACTGTGCTATGGAAGCCTTTATCCACACTTTCACTAGATTAAGAAAAACCTCACCATCACTCATCATTTTGCCCATAAAGAAGAAGATGGCCTGATATACTCCAAGCACCTTGCCTGCTATTTTTTTCTGCTTTTGGAACAGGAATTTTTCCCCTGCAACAATTTAAAAATGTACTGAAGAAACTGTGGATGGTTCCAGTTCATTTTTGACTCTTGAAAGACTGCTCAGTTTGTTGTTTTCAATGGGGACAGACAAAAAGAGAGAAGCTGTCAGTTTAACACAACTATGGCACAAAGTGACCCTGCGTTGTGCTGTAACAGAACAAAGAAATGGAGAAGAACTACTATTTATTTATTTATTTATTTATTTATTTATTTATTTATTTATTTATTTGTTTGTTTGTTTGTTTGTTTGTTTGTTTGTTTGTATTTCTATCCTGCCCTATACCCGAAGGTCTCACGGCGGGTTACAATATTATATTAGTCTTAGACAGGTCCCTGCCCTCAGGCTTACAATCTAAAGAGACAAGAAACAAAAGAAAAATGGTGTGGGAGGGAACAGTGTTGTGAAGCTGTACAATTTTTTTTTCTAAAAGTGATCAGTGCAGCTATGACTGAAATCAAGTTTACTTAGGGACATAGGAGCTAAACAACAGGCTTAAAATAGGAAATCAAATGCTGAATCTTCATTTTTTAAAATACCTTGCATTTTTATTTATTTATTTCCCACCCTATACCGAAGATCTCAGAGAGGGTAACAACATTTAAAATCAGACATATGTTAAAACAACAGTATATATAAAAACAGTGACAGTGTCTGTAAAGTGGAAAAAGATAGAATATTCCCAGTTAAATAAAGGCCAGGGCAAAGAGGTGTGTCTTCACTGCCTTCCTAAACAAATACAGTGAAGGAGTCTTTAACATTACACTTTAAGATAGTGGGTAGAAGTGCTCCCATCTCCATATACCTTTTCATCTTCTTCTAGTAGGAGAACATCTCAGCACAAACTCATAAGAATCATCCTTCTAGACTAAGCAATGGCCCATCTATAGTAACTTGCTTTCATAGTGAATCCCCACCAATGTGCCTGCAGGAAACACCCAGTTAAGTCATGAAGGCAATTAGTAGTGACTGGGACCCCCGTGGGGCCCAGGCAAGGCATGGTAGTATGCCTATTAATGCTGGCTCCAATATCAGGTGTATGTGCCTGCTCCAAGCATTTCAGAACAGTATTTTGCACATTTCTATCAAAGATGCTTTAGTTTTTTTGTAGGATTCAGGCAGGTAAGGAACAGAGACATTTTTATAAAGAGGTGTATAAAGCAAGGGAGAAGAAGAGTAAGACTGAAAAATGAATCCAAGACAAATGGACAGAAGGCAAGATATAAGACTAGAAAAACTGGGAAAAAATATGAACAGACAGGAGAGCCGTACAGGCAAGGAAGCTAAAGTATGCAGACTTGAAATTGCCTTATTTGGTTTACCTGTACAAATGCAGTTTGTTTTATTTAAGACTGAAACAGTTTTCCATTTAGATTTTCAATACTTATTTCCAGTAAGCAGTACTAAGTGAATATTTCACAACAACAATCTCAATATTTTTTAAAACATCCAATTTTAGCAGATTAAAAAAACTGATTTTTTTCAGAGACCAGTGGTCTCTTGAAGGTATGGATTTTTTTTATTTTTTAAAAAAAATTAAATTGTCTCAGAATGATAACTTGAACACCTGGTGTGTCTGAAAAATGGCTGCAGTAAGTACCAGAAAAATGGGGATTTAGACAACTCAATAAGGCCATCACATTAGATAAATACTAGAAACATTCAGTATTCAGACTCTACAGTCCCACAAATAAGTGTAGGATTTGCATGATCACAACGGTATTATAGCTTAAGTAATCTTCTAGTAAGCACAGAATATGCTGCAATTGGGGGTGCTAAGGATCAGAAGAATAAATATGAAACACGGGGGTTCCATTTATTTGGGCTTTATTTTTAACACTTGCATGGCTATATATTTGCAAGCTTACACATAAATTATGGAATTGCTTTAAATCGTAAATAGTACTCAGACTCCTGAATTACTCTCCACAACCAGAGTGTACAGTACACACTAAGTGCATAATATTTCAATAATACCCCTCCATTTTCCTCTGCCATGGCCAGCCTGTGTAGCCCATGTCCATCATCAACCATGCCACCTAGCCCCTCTGAACTGTGAGAATTGACCAGTACTTCTGTCTGTAGCTCTCCAGACATTTTGGGGGTGGCCATGTGTAATCAGCAGATATGCACTGCCATACCTGCATAGGAAACTATGAACCAGGAACTTGCTTTTGCCCTGGCTACCTTTCCAGGTTATGAAGGACTTGTATTTTGCATTACTATTCCCTCCCCACTCACACACACATGCTTTCTTCTTCTACACCCTCCCAGAGAGAAAAGCAAGTGGAGAGACACCCTAAATTCCTGAAGTACTACATAAGAAACAAACCAAAAAGTTCATTTGTGAGAAAGCTTGTTTAATCCTATACTTCAGTAAACACTTAAACAATACCAACTTCTATGGAATAAAAAACAGAGAGCGAGCTTAGGACACATAAACAAGCAGTTACAAAAGACAGACTGCTTCCCCCCATTTCCTTACCCTTAGTTCATCCTGGGGGGCAGGGGAAAGGAAGGAGGGACAAGGATCAACACAAAATCGGGGGGGGGGGGGAGAAGGGGAAAACTTGCTTTTGTGTTTCTAACATTAGACTCCACGCTCACTACACTGGCTTGCACAGAAGCACACACACCATTACAGCTCAATAGATAAAGGGTTTTCCAAGAGAAGCTAAGACACAGCTGATCATATCTCAGCCTGGATCCCAAGGGGATATGGTACCCATACTTCTGGTTCCAGCAGTTCCCCTGTACTGCTTGGTTTAAAGTAGCCTTGTGGTGTCATCTTTAGAACTTCAGCAGTTCAATGCCTGGTAAAGGAAAATAAGAATGCCATGTGGCGGCAAATAGTTTTGGATAAGCCACCAACCTTACATTGGACAAGGCCCCTGCTACGGCCAGGTTAGGACTGCGCCTTAAGTAATGGTGGCAAACCCTCTCAATTTAGCATAAGAAGAAATCTTTATAACATACTTAAAATGAAATTATCAAGCTGATTTTTTTTCAACTTGCCATGCACATTTTGTTTCTGTTGAGATAATATTTCTTATCCACAGCACTTTGTTGAATGTTTCAATACCATTTGCATAACAGTATTTGTTTTTTGTTAAGCATTCCTTTGTGAGTGATTAATGCAAATGGGTATAAATATTTTAAATGAATTATTGAATTAAAAGCCATTTCAATAAGAGAACTCTCAAGGGTACATGGTTTATTTGTTGCTTAAGTGCCTTAAAGGTGAAAATGAGCCAAAAAGAGTAACACAGTTATACCAAACGCTTTTCTTCTTTACAACATCTTAGAGATAATTAAAATAACTTTCTAATAATCCTGCTGAAGGCTAGCCAAGCAGGCTTCTTTAAAGGCAAATGCCTCTCACAGGCCCTTTGAGAGTATCAATAAGCACATAGATAAAGGTGATCTGTAGACTCTTTTTGAAAAGTTTTTGGCAGACTCCTGAGTAAATCAGGAGCAGAAAGCTCATAAGAATGAATTAATTAATAAATGTATTCATTAGTTCAAAGTCATATCCATATCCACAGACATTCTAACAGACATAAATGATCTCCTTAATTGATAAGGCTTGTTAAAATTCAAGCACTTCTCTATTTGAAAAAGGATTTCAAAAATGATCCATTTCAGTGATTTAGGGCTGTTTATAATCACAATATCATTCATTCATTCATTCATTCATTCATTCATTCATTCATTCATTCATTCATTCATTTATTTATATTTCTACCCCGCCCTATACCCGAAGGCCTCAGGGCGGGTTACAATAGTATATTAATCTTAGACAGGTCCCTGCCCTCAGGCTTACAATCTAAAGAGACAAGAAACAAAAGGAAAATGGTGTGGGAGGGAACAGGGAACAGCAAAAAGCAAGCACTTGAGCTCTTCAGACCACCTGAGACCAATTTGCAAAAATCTATACTGGCACTGTAGAATAGTTGTAGCTCAATGGTAGTGCCTAGAAAACAGAGGGTTGATGGTTCAATCCCCAGTCTCTCCCCCAAATCAGGCAGCAGTGAACTACTTCTGTATTTCTGCCAAGAAAACTGCATGGAGATGTCCATAGTTAACTAATAGTCAGCCATGACTCAATGGTACCCCAACAACAATCTACCAGTGCTTTTTAGTTTCTCATATATAATCTAACATCAACAATCACTAAGACAAGGTTCCAATATCAGCTCTCTCCTTACTCCATTATTGGTATGGACTAAAATTCCTTTCCTTAAAACATATATGAGCAGAGGAAAAGAGAATTTACAATAAAACTCCCCCTAATACATCAGTGACATTCACAGAAAATGACATTGATTAGTACATCTTTTCCTTGCTCCTTTAACCTCCTGAAAATTGTGCATTATCACATTAGAATATGCAGAATTTGGTGGTTCTACGGTGTCATCTTGTGGCCAATGGCAACAATTACTTCTACAGCATCATTTTCCTTTAAAACATCTAAATTGACGGTAGGCTGCACTGTATTTTATAAGCCACACAAAAACACAACCACTGTTTAGGAAACTGTGCTGTAAGAGGTATAATTTTATACCACAGAGACATATAGCAGGGACAACTTATTCATCAGTAGTATCTGATGGTTAACTAAATAAATGCTTCAGTCTAGTATGTGGTAGCTGTGAAGAAGATTCATTTTATATTAAAGATTAGCAGGAAAAGAACTGAAAATATAGGAATCATTTTAATTTAAAGGCAAGTAATGGCAGACTTCAGAGTTGTGTAAAAGTTACATAGTATGGAAAAAGTGGATATGGAGATTCCCCCCCCCCCTCATGAAAAATTCTAAATTGAGCATCATCCATTGGTTGGAAAATTCAGGGGAGGAAGAATGAAATATTTCTTTAGGCAGTGCTATGAAATATGCAGCCACCAATATGGCGATAAGACACCAGTTGGGAAGGCTTCCAAAGAGAGCTGGATAAATTCACTGGGGTGTGTTGATGGTGTCTGTTTTGCCTTCACTCAAAACTTGTATTCCTTAGTCAAAGGCAATGACAGTTGTTCAGCCCCAAGAACATGAGAAGTTGGAGGAGATAAGGCATTTGTCTCCATCTGCTCCACCAGGGCAAAAGGGGCAATGGGTTGTCAGAGCCATCAGTGAGATAACATCAGAGGTAGGAAATGCAAGTCTGAAATGTTGCCACAAACCTGTACAACCTTACAGTAGAGTCTTCAAAAATGTATCTTACTCAAAGCACATAATAAATTAGCTTCACAGAGGGAACGCCTGGTTTATCTGGAATAGCACCAAGTCTAACAGAGAACAAGACTATATCTAACGCAACTGTCATGACAAAGATCAGATGTTCATGTTGACAAAAGGCCTGTTAGTGTCATACCCTGATTGTAGCTTTCACACTGGCTTGCTGGTCTAATCAAGCAAAGGACCTGAATGTCAAGCCAGAAAATTCTAGGAGAAAGTTAGCTAACAGAAAATTAACAGATCTGATAGACTAAGGCTGAGTCCCTATGGGCTCCAGTTATTTCGCTGCTGAATTGGGGCATCCATAATCCGCATTGTAGTTCGAATTAACATGTCCCCATGCGGTTGAAGAGAGCGTGGGTTGAAGATGAATCCACCTGTCCCCAAGCAAACGTGCACTGGGGAAACTGCATCCTTTTTTCTCCACTCCCTCTGTCCTGATAGGAAGCCCGGATGACGTCACCATGCCCTGCCCCACCTGGTGCAGCGCTGACAGGGGAAATCCCTGGGAAACGCGTCTAGGTGGCACCTCCAAAAACACAACAAACATAAATAAGAAAAAAAAATAAAAGGGGGGCATAATAGGATGGTATAATGGGATGGCAAAGGGCCTCATGGCTTGAAGCCACGGCTCTGACTTTAGCTGACGTGCGCACGCCCGCATGACAGCAAGCACACCTCCACTTGATGGCGAGTCTCGTGTTCACATCAGCCTCCCTCTAAACCGGTGATGGCCAACCTATGACACGCGTGTCACAGGTGACACGCCAAGCCCTTTTAGGTGACACACCTGGTCACCCTGGCACCTGGACATGTAGTGCTTGCTTGTTCTTGAAGTGTACGAAATACCAACTTTCAATTGAAGATTTAGCAAATGTAAAGAATTATTCATTTTTGCTTTTAATAAAATACATATATCAAAAATATAACTTTCTTACTAGAGCTACAAATATCACAAAATTATGGATATTTCTGGAAGTGACACAGCACCCGAGTTAAGCTAGGTTTTCTTGTGAATTTTGACACACCAAGCTCAAAAGGTTAGCCATCACTGCTCTAAACTCTAGCAGCTTGGATCCATTATCCATTCAAGAATGCCCTTCTGGTCCCCCATGCCTCCAGCTACTTTCAGCAGTCTCAAATCCTAGCTTTGAAAACCATAGCTTTTGGCAGAGAATGAATGATCCAGCGCTCATGCGGAAAATCTACCCCTTTACCCACGCAATGGGGCAATCAGGCAAGGAGGGAGCATGCTTTGGCAGGAGAGACACTCCAAGAGCAAATGAGAGTTCATTTCAGCTTAATTTCTTTGCTGCCTTAATTTCTTTCCCCAAGCAGTTGTGATCGCAGCGCGCACAGCAGGGACAGTGAAACCCTGCCTGCTAATGCTCCAATCCCCAAACTCCTCCCCCGGGAGTGTCCCCATGAATCAAGATAATATGTGCTTGCCTCCTAATTTGGAGCGAGAACAGTTGGAAAGGTTTTTTTTGTGGCGGATTTGTGCCGTTTGTCCCAATGTAGCCCGGATTAGAGGCTATTCATGGGATCATGGGGACGCAGCCTAAGAACTTTAACAGATCTCATTTAAAATCTAATAAAATTAAACAGTCTTCATCAGCTAATAGCTGAACTTCATTGCTGCAAACAATTGTGTAGCATATCAACATAAAGAGTCAGTCAAAAGGAAATAATAAAAGTACCTTCATGTTTCTTCAGTAGCTTATAGCCTTCACAGTATCTGCCTCTTGCCGTTGTCATTCGGGCAGTATTTACATATGAATATGTAGCAGCAAAATCAAAATCCTTTTTGCCATCCCACCAGCCTTTGCTTATAGCATAACTCCTCACTTCTGGATGTTCACGATCAATTTTGGTTGTTATAGAAAGCTGATTGGATATATTCCGGACACCTTCTGTTAAAAAATGGAAACAAAATCTATTGATTTCGCTACTTAACAGTCCTCCACAGAAAGATAACCCTTTACAAAGAGGACAGCAGCCACTATCTCTCAGCCCAACCTACTTCAGAGTTTTGCCAGGTGTTCAGCCCCACACCTTAACAGCACGAAAAAAGTCTGAAATTTCAGTCTGGAAGAAACAGCTCAGATCTCCTCTTTTGGTTCAGCAGTGATTTCAGTGAAGATCTAAGCCCTTGCAGATGTAGGACCACCCTCATGAAGCAAACACACACATGTAGTCCAGCTTTTGGCGGTCCTTGGCAGGAAGGAGCACAGACCAAGAGAACTCCCTGGAATAAAGCACCTACTCTTATCCTACAGTGCACCCTCAGGATGTGAGGCCAGATGTTAGGGTGGAAACGGGGGCAGACAAAGGATTTGTAAACATTCAGGCACTCCAGGATAGGTAAACAGTGTTGCTTTCTCACATAAGGCAGGAGCCTTGCTTGCTCAACTATGATATTTCTACCATAATCAGGGAAGAGGCAGAGAATGTCAACTACTCCTGGGCAGAATCAAGAGGGAAGTGGCTACCCTGGTGACACTAGCTCTATGAAGCAAAGATGAAGTCAGGTGTGGGAGAGAGTCCCATGTTTCAATGGTCACTCACCACTTGGTGGAATGGACAAGCAATCTGACTAAAGAGAAGCAAATTGCTTCCCTTTAAAACTACAGGGGCTAGATGCTTTCTTTAAAGCACCTTCCTCCTCTTGTCTGGATTCAGCCTACTAGTGATCCACCAGTTTAATACGGTTATGGATAAACCAATTATCTGCTTCTGTATAAAGAAGAAGAGTTGGCTTTTCTCACCCATTTAAGGGGACTCAAGGTGGCTAACATGCTTTCTATTCTTCTCCCCACACCAGACATCCTGTCAGGAAGTGGGGATGTGAAAGCTCAGAAAAGAGCTGTGACTAGCCCAAGGTCACCCAGCTGGCTTCATGGAGGAGGATGGAATCACGCCCAGAATTCCCAGATAAGAATCCATCTCGTTAACCATTAGACCAAAGTGATCTGTGAGGGTGAGAACTTATATAAGAAACAAGGCTTGAAAAAAAAAATAAAGGCTTCCACAACCAATTTTCATCTCACTTGTCACAGTTTTTGGGTTGTTAGGTCCGCAGCTACTGAGAAAACCTGGATCAAATAAAAATAATCATTCATACCTTCTACTTTCTCTGCTGCCCAGTGCTTTCCAGATGTTTCCAGTATCCAGGCTTCCTTCCGGTCAGATATCAGAAAACTATTATGGTATGTAAATGCCATATGACTCTCCATACAATTCCCACCTTGGCCATATTTGTCCAGCAAGTCAACAATGATAGTGACAGCTTTTTCTGCACTGTCAGCTCTTTCAAGTCCAAGCCTAAAACAAAATTCAAATATTTAATTTTTTTAAAACTAAACCAGCAAAAAGGGATTTGAAAGATCTCCACTGGCTCCCTATCTGTTACTGAGCCCAATTCAAGGTGTTGACGTGAACATATAAAGCCCTGAATGGTTTGCGCCCTATAATCTGAAGGAGTGCTTTCTTCTGTATAGACCTCCCCAGTAGTAACATCTCAAGGGATTGCAGTTCCACAATTTTCAAAGGGCCAGTGACATGCAAGAGGTCCTTTTCTGTGGTGGTCCCCAGACTCTGAAACAACCTCTCTCTGGAAGTTCATCAGGCACCTATATTATATGGTTTTGGCACCTGGTTAAAATATACAACCAAATCTTCAAAGTTTAGCTTCCTTTGAGTATGGTCCTGCCAGGGAAGCAGGGTTATATTTTAAATATATTTTAGGGTATTGCATATATTTTATGTTTCTATTGTTGTAACCTCCCCCTGGGACCTTCAGGTGAAGGATAGGATATAAATTCTTAAATAAGATTATTGCACATTATCTAACCTTGGAGATTTTCATGTATCTCATGTCTTTTATCAGGGTCATAACAATGATGACCATGGTAAGATTTGTTTTAAAGGAGAAATACTTGACTACCTGCAAATGTTAAAGAGAGTATCCTACTATCCACAAGATTATTAGTATTCAATTGAATGTGTGCTAAAAAAATTAAAATGTATAGGAAGATAAACTGGAAGCAGTAAAAAAAACTACTACAAAAGAAAGTCTTGACTGTTCCTGTTATAAAACATATTACATAAAAGCAGTGACATGTTTTCATTTGGGTATAATTACAGAGTATAACCAGTAGATACTTGGTGACTAGAATAGAGCATCAGATCCTCATTTAAGGAGGAAAGATATGTTTGCGATTTCTTATTTGTTTTTAAAATAAACATTTTATTGAATATATCTGCAATACAAATTATCAACTAAAAATGAAACAGAATACAAATACATCAACAACTCATTACATAAAAGAGCTATTAATTGCAACACAGGCAAAACTCTGACAGGTGAGTAGATCTGAGGCTGTTCTATGTAAAAAAATGGAAATTGTAACAAGAGGTTTACTATATATTGTGGTAGTTAAGAATTTCAAGGTTTGTATGCTTGTGAGTTCTTTGTTCAAGAAAAGGCTGAAGCTAAAGTGGAGAAAAATTTCACAAGCATAAAGAACTAGGGAAAGCATTGCTAAAAAAAGGATTTCAAAATACTTCCGCACACATGAGCATATATTACTCAAGTGGCCTCTTAAAACAAAAAAGTTTGGGTATAATTTTTTATTTTTTAAAGTGAATTCTTCCAGTACAATAGTTTCTAGTGTTAACTGAAAACACAGTGAGTCTTTATAGAAACACAGTAACTTTTAATTTCATCTGCTCAGTGGCAAAATCTTTTTGTTTCTGTTACCCCATCTGACTTTTCTGCTTGCCTTTTGTTTCCATTCCGCCTGTGAAGAGTATCTCAGCATTAGGTTGCCAAGGAAAGGGGTGCAAACATCTGCTACATCCCGAAGAGCCCTTTTGTTCACATTTTATTTTATTTTACTGTTCCTGATTTTGTGCACTGCCTGTCATATTTTAGGGTACTTTAATACTTCAAACACATAACTTTTCCAAGATGATTATTCACACTAATTTCCAAGCATTCAATATATTAATAGCAATATATATACAAATCAGTTCAACAACTCCTAGTTCCTGTATGATTGTAGTATAACATTTTATGCATCAGCTGTTAAGGTAATTGTCTGCAAACCTCACAAGATCCATGCCTAGAAGAGCTTCCTCGTCACAGACCTCCTCTTTCCCCCATACGGCTTCATTCCCAATGCAGACTCCATGCTCATTGGCTCCCATTTCAGCACCCCACAGCCAAGATGGACGGCTAAGGACAACGGCGTAGGTTTCTGGTACTTGCTCAATATCTATATAAGTGCACTGTAATAAAAGAGTACATCAGCAAAATAAAAATATCCTTTATATGTTTCATACACTTGCAAGATCCAAAATTATCTGAGCAGCCCCAAACCCTTTCTCCTAGATTAAGACCTCTGTACCCTTCATAAAGATTATCTATATCACTGATCAGCACAGGATGGGGTACAGGCAGCTGCAATGGCTAGAGAAAATAATATCCAACTGTGTTCTTACTAAGAACATAAGAACATAAGAACATAAGAGAAGCCTTGCTGGATCAGGCCACAGCCCATCTAGTCCAGCATCCTGTCGCACACAGTGGCCCACCAAATGCTCATGGGCATCTCAAGCAGAGACAAGGACAAACCTTCTCCTGCTCTCGAGTCCCAGCAGATGGCCCTAGAAGCGCCCCATTTCCTCCCCCCCCCCTCAGCCTGAAAGATGCACCTAGGCATTCGTTCTAGTAGCCATTGATACATCTGTCATCCATAAATTTGTCTAACCCTACCTTAAAGCCATCCAGACTGGTAGCTGTCACCACCTCTTCTGGCAGCACATTCCATAGGCCGATGACCCTCTGTGTGAAGAAATACTTCCCCCTGTCAGACCTTACGCTCCTACCCATCAGCTTCATAGAGTGCCCCCTGGTTCTAGTGTTGTGCGATAGAGAAAAGAAATTTTCTCTATCCACCTTTTCTATGCCGTGCATAATTTTATATACTTCAATCAGGTCCCCTCTCAAACGCCGTCTCTCCAGACTGAAGAGGCCTAGACGTTGCAGCCTGGTTTCGTAAGGGAGGTGTTCCAGACCCTTAATCATTCTGGTTGCCCTTCTCTGCACCTTCTCTAGTTCCACAATATCCTTTTTGAGGTGTGGTGACCAGAATTGTACACAGTATTCCAAATGTGGCCTCACTATAGATTTATAAAGGGGCAAAATGACACTTGCTGACTTATTTTCTATTCCCTTCCTAATTATTCCCAGCATTGAATTTGCTTTTTTCGCTGCTGCCGCACACTGGGTTGACACCTTCATTGAACTGTCCACCAAAACCCCGAGATCCCTTTCCTGGCGTGTTGCAGAAAGCTCAGACCCCATCAGTTTATAGACGTAATTTGGATTCTTGGCCCCAATGTGCATTACTTTACACTTGTTAAGATTAAAGCACATTTGCCACTTGGTTGCCCACTCACCCAATGCTAAGAGATCCCTCTGGAGCTCTTGGCAATCTCTTTCAGATTTTACTACCCTAAATAATTTAGTATCATCAGCAAACTTTGCTATTTTACTATGTACCCCTTTTTCTAGATCATTGATGAATAAATTAAAAAGCATTGGTCCCAGTACTGAGCCTTGAGGGACCCCACTTTTTACTTCTTTCCACCCTGAGAAATTGCCGTTTACTACTACTCTCTGCTTTCTGCCCTTAAGCCAGTCACAAATCCAGGACAGAACCTGTCCTTTTATTCCATGGCTGGTGAGTTTACTCAGTAGCCTTTGATGTGGGACTTTGTCAAAAGCCTTCTGAAAGTCCAGATAGACAATGTCTACTGGTTCACCTTTATCCACGTGTTTATTGACACTCTCAAAGAATTCCAACAAATTTGTGAGGCATGATTTACCTTTGCAGAAGCCATGCTGGCTTTTGTTCAGCAATGCCTGCTGCTCCATATGCACACTAATTTTGTCTTTAATAATGGTTTCCATCACCTTACACGGAACTGACGTTAAGCTAACCGGTCTGTAGTTGCCTGGATCACCCCTGGATCCTTTTTTGAATATTGGTGTTACATTTGCTACCCTCCAGTCCTCAGGTACGGAGCCTGATGTTAGGGAAAGATTATATATTTTTGCTAGAAGGTCGGCAATTTCGCATTTGAGTTCCTTAAGGACTCTTGGATGAATACCATCTGGTCCCGGTGACTTGTTCACATTTAGTTTATTAAGACATGCCAGGACCTCTTCCTTGGTTATTTCTGTACAGTTTAACTCTTCAGAAAACACAGGCTCAGCTACTGGCATGTGTCTTCTGTCTTCCTCCGTGAATACGGAAGCAAAAAATTCGTTTAGTCTCTCTGCAATCTCCGTGTCTTCTTTAATTACCCCTTTCTCTCCTTTACTATCTAGTGGTCCAACTGCTCTCCTGGTTGGATTCCTACTTCTGATATACTTAAAGAAGTTCTTGTTATTTCTTTTGATGTTTTTAGCAATGTGCTCCTCAAAATCTTTCTTAGCTTTCCTAATGGCCGTCTTGCATTCGTGTTGCCAGTGTCTATGTTCCCTCCTGTTCTCCTCATTTGGACAAGCCTTCCATTTCCTAAATGAACTCTTCTTGTTTTTAATGACTTCATCTACTGCATTTGTGAGCCACATTGGTTTCTTCTTGGACCTAGAAGTCCCCTTTCTTCTTTTAGGAATGCATTCTAGTTGCACTTCCGTTATTGTGTTTTTAAGTAGTCTCCATGCATTTTGAAGTGATTTAACTCTTTTGACTTTCCCTTTCAATTTCCTTTTCACTAATTTCCTCATTTTGGGGAAGTTTCCCTTGTGAAAGTTTAAGGTCTCTGTGTTAGACTTTATTAAGAACTTACTCCCTGTATTTAAGTTGAAGGTTATTGCATTGTGGTCACTGTTCCCAATTGGATCAGCTACAGTGACGTACTCATTTACTATTACTGTTGAAGAGAAATACCAAGCCTCAGTCAATGGTAGAGCAAGGCTGAATTAAAGAGGCAACTTAGGGGGGATAGCACAGGAACCTCTGTGTTCCCATCCCATATCTAATCCAAGCTTTGCAGCCACCCCTTGCCATACCTTTGAAGACTAGGAATAGAAGTTCCTAGTCCATTCTGGAACAAAGAGGCACATCGCCTGCACACCTCTTATGATCTCAAACAAAGCCCTTGGTCTGGTTGAAGGTCCAATTAAATGGGTCTACAACAGATCCAGATTAAGGCCACCATAATCTAGTTCTGGCTCCATCCAGTGCAGACAGAGCCAGATCAGTGGAGGTGGGGCCTCTTTGATCGGCATTAACAAGTGGATCAGGAGACCCATGATCCAGATTAAGAGATTCCTTAATCCCGATCAACAGCAAGTGCAGAAAGGGCCTGAATATTGCTTTTCAGCCATTTACTATTACTATTACATTACTATTACTATTATTAATTGGGCACAGATGCAGCCTTCTGGCTTGCATTTGAAGAGTATCTGGTTTAGTCCCCTGTCATTCCAGTATATGGTTATAAAGGAGCCTCTTAAACTCTGCTAAATGGACTAGGAAATACTGATTTCTTGTACTACGTGCTAGAAGGATCTTGCTCCCCCTTTATTTGTTATTCACATTCATTTCTCCAATCGACTAACACTCCAGCATGGGATTGTCTGTAGAGCTAAATTCTTACCTCAACTTTTTCTCCTGGACTATGAACCGCAGCAGGGAAGTACACAATCTCTTGAACCTCATCAGATGGCCTATCTGAATTTTTTCCAAAGATGATTCTGCTTCCAACTGTGGCTGGAGGCAAAGCCACAAAAGTATCACAGGAGGAAGGTCCAGTGAATTTGGAAGGCATCCTTAAAAATAACATCATAAAATTAACAACCAGCAAGCCATTTGTACTGCACAAATACCATATCTCATAGCATATAAAACTCACCTGTAATTTTCCAAGACACATTTAAGAAAAATAAAAAGCAGAATGCAGGGTGATTTTAGATTTTGTTTTTTATGAAAAAAAACAGGTGTTATATGGGAAAAATATAGCAATTAACAGTACTCATACTTTCCTTTGGAACATGAATTATCTAATAGGCTGAATCCCCATTCAAGGTTTATAACACTTGGAAAAGTGCTTAATTTGAGTAAATTGCCAAAATTCGCTTTAAAAAACTCCTCGGAGAAACAGCGCTCACTCCCGGCTTTGCCGCTAGCCCGCTTTATTTTTCCCCAGTGGGAAGGCTACTGAATTATTTGGGTCAGAGATATGTCCTTTTGGCCAATGCCTGACAGATGTGTGTGGGATTTCATAGCTGCAAAGGTCTCCCCCCCCCTTCCCTCGCCATGCCTGTTCTGAACATGATCACAAGAGGAAAAAGCAAGCATCAAAATTCTTGCTCATTTAAAACTCAAGCCTCAAGCTATTACATTGTTGCTGTCAGCTCTCCATTAGGACTTGTGATGTCAGTTCTCCTGTTTAAGCAAAAGCAAGAAGAACCAGCAGGGAAGGAGATTCCATCTGAATAGGAAAGGTGTGAAATTGCTTCGTTCTTTTGCTTAACTGTTTCTACCAGGCAAAATCTAAGAACCTCCATTCTAACATTAATCACTGTCAGGCTTGTAGGGTTTGGATCCCATCCCACAAAGTCTGGGTACGATGCAAGCAAGAGAAGGGAGGAGTTCCCTCCCTGTAACTCCGCATAAAAAGCCATAAATGGGGACATGAAAAAACAGATTGAATGCTGATTAAATTGATTTAAAACATCAATAAAATAGTCCAGTGGGAACTCAGCCATAGTGTTACACAGACCTTCTACACTGGACCTTACTTAGATTGTATCTTGGAATAGGGACCTGCAGTCCACATGTTGGGACTGCACAGGAAACAGGTGCTGAAGTTTCCTCTTCTACATTCTGCACAAGTACGACTGGATTTGTTTATTTATTGCAGGAATCCTTTCCAGATTCTGTTTACCAATACACCATGGCATTTCAAAACCTACATTAAAAACGAAGGAAAGGGACGGGTGTTCCGACATGGCCAGCGTCACGTGGACTACACCACTACCACGTCGTGCGGACGGTGGCGCAGGAAATCCGCACTCGCAAGCATCCCCTCAAGCCTGGACCTCGCAGCAGACGGAGCGAGCCATTCCCGCCCCCCTCCCCATCACTTTTCTAGAGCGAAGTAATCAGGATCAAGCGGATGGGAAGAGACTGACGCCCGGAGAGTGGCGAGCGCGACAATCCGCACCTGCCTGAGGAAGCGAATTAGCCTCAGAGACTGTGTGGGAGCGGAGCCAGCGTCAGCCACCCCGCCGCTCCTAGTCCGTCTCTGAGGCGGCCCAGGCGGCGTCTCCTCAGCCTCTCCTCCTCCACCACCACCACCAGCGATGAGGTCCCACAGGGCCCGGTCTCCGACGCCGACGCCACCGCCGGCCTAGTCGCGCTTCACGACGACGCCGTGAGGAGGGTCTGACAGGAGCTGACTGACAGCCGAAGAAGGGGCGGAGTTAGCGCCGCGTTGATCTCTGTGTGCGTGTATGTGTGTGTGTGTGTGTGTGGGCCCGCCAGTCCAGCCATGTTGTGAGCCCGTCCGCCCGCCTCTCTTCTCGGGGCGGGGCAGGAAATGGCGGCGGCGGCGGCGGCTGCCCCGGAAGCCTCGGCTGGGACTCGGAGCGGAACTTGGCGGCGGCGCCTCAGTCCGCTGGTTGCGTGAGGAGAGGGAGAGGCGGCGGCGGCGGCGGCGGCGGCGGCGGCGGCCGCTTCTTCTCCTGAGGCGGAAGGGCTCTGGTCTTGTCTTCTCGCCCCTTCTGCCGCTGAGGAGCCCTTCCCGCCGCCATCATGGGGAAGTCGTTCGCCAACTTCATGTGTAAGAAGGACTTCCATCCCGCCTCCAAGTCCAATATCAAAAAGGTGAGTCTCCCTCGCCGTCTGTCTGTCTTTCTTCTGGGCCGGGTGTGGTGGGAGGAGCAGCCCGGGACCTATGTGTGGGGGGTCCTCTTTTGGGGGCGGCGGAGGTGCGCGGTGGGCTGCACTGCCTGCCTGCCTGCCTCCCTCCCTCCTCCGGGCGCCAGGGATTCAGTCAGTGGGACTAGCTGTATTTCCGCTGAGGTGGGTTAAGACGTATCTGCATAGCTCGTCATTGTCTAGTGGTTAGGTCTAGTTTGGTCTAGTGGTTAGGGGGACGGACTTTATCTGGGAATCAAGGGTTTGATTCCGCCCTCCTCCACGAAGCCAGCTGGGTGACCTTGTGCTAGCCACAGCTCTCTTCGGAGCTCTCACAGCCCCACCCACCTCACAGGGTGTTCTGTTGTGGGGAGAAGAATAGAAAGCGTTGTCAGCCGCTTTGAATCCCCTTAAATGGGTGAAAAAAAGCAGGGTAGAAAAGCCAACTCTTCTTCCTCTTCCACGAAGCCAGCTGGGTGACCTTGGGCTAGTCACAGCTCATCTGACCTCTCACAGCTCCACCCACCTCACAGGCTGTCTGATGTGGGGAGAAGAAGACATTGTTGCCTCTTTTTTCCCTTCCCTAAATTCATAGAGTATTATTTTGTGTATAATTTTATAATGTATTAGATGTTTAGTATATGGTGCATTACTTTGTATTGTATTTTTCATGGTTGCTGTAAGCCACTTTGAGTAATTTATTAGAAAAGCGGTATACATTCTTGCATTAATAGGTTTGGAATAATCAAATAGCGATGACAGTGACACTAAACTTATGTATGTGAGATAAGCCAAGCTACCACGTGTTCGCATCATACCACATGTATCAAAACTAAGGCCGTAGTCATCATTACCTTTACTATTCCTGTACAGGGTGGGCCTGGAATAAGGTATGTATCCCAAGCTAGGACAGATTTTTCTGGGCACAGAATAAGGCAGTTTGGCTTTCGCAGGCCTGTACTGCACCAGCCCATACTTGCACAAAGCTTGGAGCCAGTACAAAGTTCCTTCAAGTCCTCTGAAGGCCAGGAACAAAAGTGTTCCTGGCCTTTGAATCTCCCAAGGCTCCATTCTGACAGCACACCTTGTTGCACCACCAAAATGGATTCCACATGCTATAGTGGACCGTGTAGATGTGCTTTTGTGGTCCAGTAGATCTTGTAAAAGATGTCTAATTCTAGACCGGATCAGGAATCATTTTGGGTGCCCCAGTCTAACTTACGCTTTGGCCTGTGTTGACAGAGTATTCTAGGAGGGGTAAAGGTCTCTGCAGTTCCACACTGCCGGCATGTGGAACTGTATCCTTCTCCTGAGGTATTATAGTATGTCCATCTAACAAAACGTTAAGTGTTCCTGTTGAATACAAAGAAAACTACAGTTAGCAGTAAAACGTCAGTAATTAAATCCCATTTATTCCAATTAGGTATGGATGGCAGAGCAAAAGATATCTTATGACAAGAAGAAGCAAGAAGAGTTAATGCAGCAATATCTTAAAGAGCAGGAATCTTATGATAACAGGTGAGAGCTGCCATTTTATTTCATAAGTACTGCAATGGCTGCTTTTTTTCCTTTTATCAGAAAGTATTAAACATAGGCGTCTAAAATCAAACTTTCTTCTCAGTTCTGTTATCTTTTCTATCATAGATGTTGATCTGTTCTGCAAAAGCTTGAGCTATCTTTCTTTAAAAAAGGTACATCTGTAATCCTGGTAACTCAAGGAGAAAAATATGTGCGTACATAAGCATTACCTGCCTTCACCTCACAAGCCACAAGTTAATGAGACATTCTTAGAAATAAAACTTGTTTCCCTTCCCAGGTTTTGTCTCATACTATTTGTATTAGATGTAGAACATGCAAGCATATATAGGCTGTTTTCAGACAAAAGGGGCACCTCAGAGAGACAACATGTGGTCCGTGAGTTCCCAGGCCTTCTGTAATCAACCTTTTCTAGCACAGAATTTTATGGGAAGGGGGAGGGACAGGCTGGTGTGAGAACAATCCCACCTCAAAGCCTTCTCTGCATCACTTCAGAGATTTTTTTTGGCTGTGTCTAATCACAGTCTTAGTTTTCATCATTTTTGGAAATGATGAATTTTAATATATATTTTGAATACAGTGTGCAAAGCAATCAGGTCTTGTCATTTTACTTGTAATGTGTATTTATGGTATAATTAATCTGTCTTTACTATGTTACCTTTTTTATAGGCTGCTCATGGGTGATGAGCGTGTGAAAAATGGTCTAAACTTCATGTATGAAGCACCTCCTGGTGCAAAGAAAGGTATATTTTGTGCTTCAGTAACTTCTGTAATCTTTACTAGTACTTGCTGTACAAGTGCAGGACTCCAGTCTTAGGCATTACCTCATTTTAATTGCCACACATCTGCACAGTAGATAGAGTCACAGTGATCTACAGACTACTTGCATTCATCTATAGGGAGAATTTTGGCTACTGTTAGCTTTCAAATATGTTAAAGGAACAAACTGTGTGTAATTTCTAAAACTTTCAGCACACCCCTAAACCCTAGTTCTCTTAGGTTGATGAGGAGCGTGGCAACTCTCACCTAGCCATCCGTCTCTTGAGGATCACATGTTGATTGTCAGTCTGGCATTACTTATGATGGTAACATTTTGCTAGAAAAAACAATTGTGCTGTCAGTGAAATTTAGAGAAGAAGTTGTGGCTTAGTTATAAAATACATTCTGTCAGCTAAAGTTCCGAGATTCAGTTCCCTGACAACTCCAGATAGAGTTCATCTCTTAAACACTGACAGCTGCTGTCCTGAGATAGTAATGACTTATAATAGGACTGCTTTCTAGAGCCTTCTAATAAGGAACAAAAGAGGATTTGGGGGCTAGACTGTAGCAGACATATTTACAGAAGCAAGGTCAGGTTGCTTTTTGCAAAGTTTGATCTAAAATAATATTGAGCATTATAACGATCCTTATTAAATACAGATGTAAACTTATTTTCTAGTATCAAGAGAAGGAAATGTCCTGGCTTGATTTTGGACTTTAAAATACTGCCTCATAAAACATTTTTCTTTTGCATTACAGTACTGAAATTAGGTTTATAGCAATAAATGCTATAAATGCCTATCAAGTTTAATATACAGTAATATATTTGGAAATATATATTTACTACTATAACATGAGTCTAGAAAGACTTCAGTTTTTCTCTGAGTACAATTAAATGTGTCCATTCTTCAGTAAAATTAATTTTTTACTCATTGTTAATGTGAAACAATTTTTGAGACATGTATATTGTGTCAGAGTATTAGTATTGTCTGCATACCTATAGTATGTCTTATGTAATCTATGTGTTCTTTTTCTCCAATGCTTTCTTGGATAATCAAACAAGAAACAAAAGAGGTAATTTGGACGCTTAATTTCCTATGTTTTTTGTTACATTGGCTGTAAAGTTCAAACTATTTTTTTTACAATCTGACTTTGTTTTTTAGCAAGAGGGAGAGACGGAATATAAATTTGAGTGGCAGAAAGTTGCTCCCCGTGAAAAGTAAGCATTCCTTTATTATTTATAAAATATTATATAGAATTCTTTTTAGGAGTATATGTGATTGACCTTTAAGATCAGCTTGGTTCTAGTTGAAGATCCACAGCTGAAAAAGTGTAAAGAAAGCTACAATAAAAAATGTAGCTTCTGTAATGATGGCATGGCCAACAGCACCTAGATCAGTTCTAAATATTTCTAAAATCCAAGAAATGAAGAAAATTGGATAGAAAAAGTTCAAAGCAAACCCTGCAAAGTATACCTTCAATGTTGCTTTTAACACTAGCTGTATCTCTCATCTCATTAAAATAAGACAGTGTCCAGTAGTAAATAACAATTTGATCAGTGCACTGGGACCTGAGTAATACACATCTGGAGCTGCTGGTCATTTTTGCTACCAATGCAGAGCCTCCATTAGCTGACCTTACAAGCAGTGATACTGCTTTCCCTTAACTGCTTGACAACCACTGCTGTTTGGAATGGTTTGTGCAATGGGAATGTGGCAGTTTGAGCTTCCTCCAACTGTTATTCAGGCTACAATTTCCATACAATGTTGGTGGCAAAACGTCACCAATAAAATGGGTAGCACAGATAAATCTATATTTTTGACAAGAATTTTGGTCAGAATGCTAACCAGATGTGGCAGCAGTTTCCGCAAAGGGCAGTGCTGCTACAGTTGACAACATTAAATCATTACCAGTGGTTGAATCCAGGAAAATATATTTGGGGATTTGCATAGCTTTCTTGCCCCTGGAAATAGCTTGAGGAGAACTAGTAGTTCAGACACATGGGGCAGTAGCAAAAAAAAAAAAAAAAACAATAGTAATTTGGTAATTCACTCAGTAATAAATTTACAATAAGCAGTCTAGTAAAAATAATGAGACTATGACTTTTTGACTTTCAAGGTTTGCTAGGCAGCAGTCTTAAGAGTGAACTCCACAATACAGTGACTGTATAATATACTGAAGTGTCACTGTGCCTGTCTTTATTCCCTTGAAAGCCAATACTGTAGTATTGATGGATGGACCAATCTTGGTTTGTTTCATTTCCAGTTTTAGCTAATATAAATGTAGTGTTATATGCATATATGTGTATTCATATTCTTCTTTGCTTGCATTTAACAGGTATGCTAAAGATGACATGAACATTAGGGACCAGCCATTTGGCATTCAGGCAAGTTTTATGCATTTCTTGTATTACTTGTATTTTCATGTGTATTTTGCCAGACTTCTAAGATGCAATTATTTCATTCGACAGAAGAAGGTAAGAGATACTGAAATGTACAATTACGTCAACATTGGAATTGTTGCAGGTGCGGAATGTCAGGTGCATTAAATGCCACAAGTGGGGTCACGTGAATACAGACCGAGAATGCCCTTTGTTTGGCCTTTCTGGAATTAATGCAAGTTCAGTCTCCAGCGATGGCTCGGGTAAGTGCAGGAAATGTATTAAATGTACTAATAAATATATTGAAATATTTTTTCAAACCTATGTAGGTGAAATGGATGTACTTTGTTGTCATGAATGAAATACAGCTGTGGTTTCCGAGATCATTTTATAGCGTCACTTCTGATTAAAGTTGTTTTTGCATGAAGAATTACATGGAGGAGACATATTGGAACCCTTTATTGAAAATAGTAATAGTCCTGTTTTTGCACCTTGATTCAGTAATTCCCGGGTGTGAGAAGTGGGATACTCTCAGACAATGCTAGCACAATGGATATATTTTAAGAATGTAAAATAAAATATAGATTGTCTTCATAACTCTGTACCTGCTAGGACTGGCAGTGGTGTTTCTGCAACAGATTCTGCACACAACTCACACAATATTTACAAGACGCTTGAGAATCTAAGGCAGTGATGGCAAATCTTTTGAGCTCAGTGTGTCAAAGTTCGCAAAAAACCTAGCTTAACTTGGGTGCTGTGTCACATCTAGAAATGTCCATAATTTTGTAATATTTGTCGCTCTAGTAAAAAAAAAGTTATATTTGATATGTATTTATGGAAAGCAAAAACAAATAATTCTTTACGTTAGTGACTTTTTTGTTGCTGAATTTCATTTGCTAAATCTTCTATTGAAGGTTGGTATTTCGTCCACTTCAAGTCCAAGCAAGCACTAATAACTTCAGTCGGTTTCTTTTATTGGTTTGAGTATTGTTTAACACTGAGAATAAGGTCTCACAAAAATACATAGAGGGAAAAATTGTTGTGTCTCCTGTGAAATGCATGTCATAGGTTCACCATCACTGATCTAAGGAGTACTGCAAATATAGGTTCAACCCTGAGCATTGACTAGGTGAAAGGGAAAAGAATTGTGGGAGCCAGCATTGGTTGAAATACCTTGGAACTGCAAGAAGGATACCTATCCATTATTTTCAGGAGTAATTTCTTTTTTAAACGTTCTTTAAAAAATAATATGTAAATCAACATGAATCTTAATGAGCCCTCACTTTTATATAGAAAAGGCACTGTCGCTGAAGTATGGTGTTGGAAACATTGATCGAAATCAAGCAAATTTGATTTATATTGCAGTAGCGATACATGAGAAAAGTACAAAGTCTCCTTAAAATATATTTTGTGTATAAACTCTAAATATATTTTTATCCCACCCTGTACCGTAAAGTCTCAGGTACACAGGGAGAGACAACTCAGCTATTATAGCAACTCTTTGTTAATAAAAGATCACAGAAACTGCTGCTCTGACTGGTATATGTCTGACTGGCTTTCCTGCCTCTTTCTTACAATCCAAATCAGGTTCAGATGACAGTGACCTTGAGTTCCTATAATAATCTGGTAGTTCCCAGCAGAATGCTGTCCACACACATGAAATTCAATAACAAGATGGGGGGAAAGGCAGTATCTATAATGAAAGTTAGCGAAGGGCCGTTTTCGCACTAACCGTAGTTAATCTGGGTTAAGTAAATCCAAATCTTTGAAAACCGGTCCTTGGGGAATCCAGTCCTTGTAGTTCCAGATGTAAATGAGTACCCTATACGTCTGCATATAGCACCACATATAGCACCAAACGCTATACGTATAGCACCAAATGCGGATGGGTGCTAAACAGAGCTGCAGCATGGCGTGATTGACATGTGCAACTGTCAAATCAAGAGTCACTTCCATTGACAGTGGGCATGGAAGGGAGACGGCTGCATAGTTGCCTACGTAGCTACTACATTTCCAGTCACTGGTTGCGTAGCTCATCTGCGCACTCGTTCTATGAAGAGGGAACATAGTGGCTATGTAGGCCCAGTCCTGGACCCTATTGGCCTGGCATACATGTGGACGCTCTCTCTGAAATTCAGTCTTCTGCGTGCAGAAATGGATTGCAGAACCTTTCAAAGGCGTCTACGACTAATCCGAGTTATGGGGCCTGAAAACCCCATTAGATTCAGAACTTGACAATGCTCATGTGGTGTCCTCATGGGGCTTGCAGCACAGAATGTGTACCAAATCTGTACCAGTCAGGTTCTTAATGGGTTCTGTGGGACGTGCGGAAACAGCCAAGGAATGAGAATGTCAAAGAGGACAGTTCAGTGGACAAGCTATCATAAACTTTGGTACTTGGTTTCACAGAAGTAGCATGGAAAACAAAATCATAGAAATCAAACTGGATCAGGGAAATTGGGAACCCTCAGGGATATACATACATTAGATCAGTGGTTCCCAAAGTTGTCTGGGCTACGACCCATCTAATATAACTTTACCAACTCGGGACCCACCTCTAGGAAATTTAACCGTTACCAATATGAATAAAGGACTTTTCAAATAAAGTTTTAATACAATTTTTTAATTACTTAATTCTACAGGCAGGGCCCACTCAATATTCGCTCGCGACCCACCAGTGGGTCCCGACCCATAGTTTGGGAAACCCTGCATTAGATGATATTGCAAACACCAGAGAAGAGAGAGAGAGGATTCAAAAAGATTTAGAGAAACTCGAACAATGGGCTGCAACTAATAAAATTTAACAAAGAAAAATGCAAGGTTCTGCACCTGGGCAAGAAAAATGAAAAAAGCACATATACAATGGGAGGAATTCGGCTGAGCAGCAGCACATGTGAAAAAGACTTGGGTGTCCTGGTAGATCATCAACTGAACATGAGTCAACAGTGCGAGGCAGCTGCAAAAAAGGCAAACGCAATCCTGGGGTGTATTAGGAGAAGCATAGAGTCCAGATCACATGAAGTTATTATCCCCCTCTACTCTACCTTGGTCAGACCTCATCTGGAGTACTGTGTCCAGTTCTGGTCACCCCAGTTTAAAAGAGACGCTGACAAGCTGGAGCAGGTTCAAAGGAGAGCTACCAAGATGGTGAACGGTCTGCAAACCATGTCCTATGAGGAACGGCTTAAGGAACTAGGAATGTTTAGTCTACCAAAAAGAAGACTGAGAGGAGACATGATAGCTGTCTACAAATACCTCAAGGGTTGTCACAGGGCAGAGGGATCAGCCCTGTTCTCACTCTCTCAAGGAAGGACTAGAAACAATGGGGTGAAACTGCAGGGGAAAAGATTTAGTTTAGATGTTAGGAAAAAATTTCTAACAGTAAGAGTGATCAACCAGTGGAACAGGCTGCCACGGGAGGTGGTTGGTTCCCCTTCGATGGAGGTCTTCAAGCAGAGACTGGACGGCCATCTGTCTGAGATGGTTTAGGAGATCCTGCCTTGAGCAGGGGGTTGGACTCGATGACCCAGGAGGTCCCCTCCAACTCTACCATTCTATGATTCTATATACTGCTTTATCATCTAAAAAAAAAAAGTAGCTTTTTTTTATATTTTAAAAACAGCCAAATAGAAAGCAAAGAATTAAAACTAAATTAAAACCAGATATCTAAAGGAGCGCCTTCTCCCATATCAACCTGCCCATGTCTTAAGATCTGCAGGAGAGGCCCTCCTGGTTGTCCCACCGCCTTCAGCGGTTAGACGGGTGGGCACCCGGGAGAGGGCCTTCTCAGTAGTGGCCCCCAAGCTATGGAATGGTCTCCCCTTGGAGGTGCGTCAGGCCCCTTCTTTGTTTACATTCAGAAAGGCGGTAAAGACGCACCTCTTCACTCAGGCCTTTGGCTAAATGCTCTTTATTCTTCCCTCCTTCCAAACACCACTGTTTTAAACTGTTTTTGTATTGTTTTATTCTTATTCTTATTATGTTGGTTCCTAAATATTACGCTGACTTTATTATTGTGTGGTACAATTTCAGTGTGCTTGTTCTTAAATGTTGTAAGCCGCCCAGAGACCCTCGGGTATGGGGCGGGATATAAATATAAATAAATAAATAAATAAATAGGGTAGGGAAACATGCTGGTTTGACAGCCAAGCCAGATCAACAAGCACTGAATGTGTCTCCCCAAAATTGTGCCCAATGTGAAAGTGGTACCATGCTAGCAAGAAACATTTGCTACTGTGCAGTTTGAAACAACACTGTACTTTCACATTTGTAGGACTTAACACAAACCCCCACCAAACTGAGGAGGGGGATTCTATGCCAGACTGAAGCCTCGTACCCCTGCTAGGGTCGTCGTCGTCCCCTTGCACCCATTTACAAATGCTGTGTTAATCTCACAGATGATTTACATCATGTGGAATAACTCCAGGATGATTTAAACTCTAGTGATTAAAGCCCCTGTCTGGTGCTAATGAGTGCCTTGTTTTTTTAAGATTGAGTGTCTGGGTTTTTTTTACAGTACCTTAGTAAGTAGAGAAAAGAGTGTCTAAATTTCATTTTTCCCTTTGTATACAAACCATAATACCCATCTAGTTGGTGATTCACTTAAAAAAAACTTTCTGCTTTCAAAAGTCTCCCATTGAATAATATATCTTGCTGTTGAATGGAGATTATTTTTGCAATAAGGCAATTTCACTAGATGTGGTTATCATGGGATAATCACACCCCTAGGGTACAGCCTTGTCTGTAATCTCCGAGGAGTGTAATTATTTCATGACAACTGCACCCCCTGGTGTTGCATTTATTTCTCTTATGAAATCTTAGTTTAATATATAAAGTAACTTACTTTGATCACTGGAAACGACATGGTAGTGTTAGAGTGTTCCAGCTGTGAGGTTTACTGAGACCAGCTATAAGCTTTCCTTCGTCCTTTACGAAGTTAAATTAGGCAATCAGAATGCTTCTTTGGGCTAAGCTGGTTTTAGGTTTTTTTAAACTAATCTTAACTTTTCAGAGAAGTTAAATTTAAATGTGAAATTATATTATTTGGGCTGATTAGAATTTTGCATATCATTTGTAGTCAGCTGCCTCCAAATGATGACTAATTTTAATGTACAGTATCCCTGTTTTCTAGTTCACTGCTGACACCTCCCAGTAATTTATATCGTTGAACTTTAGCAAACATGGCGGAATGAAAGATTTAGTTCTGATTCTTCTGTGGTCTAAATTGGAGGCTACAGGAAATTTGTCTTTGTTACCCAAGAATTCCACAAATCTAATTTTCCCTTTATTATAACTTCAAATTTGCTTTGTATAAGCAATGATACTACTAGTTCATACTTACGGTAGCAAATAAATAAATAAAAAACCCTCAGAAGCGCCATAGATCTCATCCCATTTCTGTTCCACTTCTTCTAGCCTAGAATGTTCATGAGAGGTAAAAGGGCAAACTGACATGAACAGTCCCACCTGCAAACCATCTTGAAGTCACATCAGAGGTGCTTTTTAAAACTATGAACACAGCCTGTGTTATAGAACCTCTGAGTTCATTTAAACTTTATTACAGTTTGCCTTGAGCTTGTAATAGAAAGCATTAAAACCTCTAGTTACTTTTCCTATGCTATATGATTTATGGAAGAATCTTCACAGGGCTGCTGCAACCCCCAAAGAACTCCTCATCCACGTTGTGAACTGGTCCACATGGGGCGTTGGCACTGACTACAGCAAGAAAATGGTATTGAAGCCTGCCTCAGACTGGTTTCACATGCATTTCCCTGTTGTAAACCAACCCATCTGCTCATCTGCAGATGGTACCTGCTACATGAAGTCTGGCATCATTTCATTAGGCTCCTAAAAAGAGACTCAGAACTGTGCCACTTCTAGGCACCAGGCTAAAAAAAACCCTCCTAGCCAGCAACTATGCAGGCTGGGAACTTTCATGCTCAGCCTCCAAAGTTGCCTCCTGGACTGGGCCTTCGCAATCTGATGACTTTTGCCCATGTTGCTGGCCAACGCTTGCTCAATCCGGATCATAATAAGCCCCAAACAGTGTGGGGAACAGCCAGTGTTTTTGAGAATTACTTTTTGATTATGCTCAATTGAATCTTTTTGGTTCTTATTCCATTGAAATTTATCCTTTGGTAAAAACTATTGATTGACATTCTGTAGTCAACTAAAGTTCATTCTACAAACTTCATTCTTTGTTAGTCTTTAAGGTCCTACTGGCTTACTTTTAGCCTGATTATTTTCCTTCCCC
The DNA here is from genome assembly GCA_023333525.1 of Aspidoscelis tigris stejnegeri. Taxonomy (NCBI): domain Eukaryota; kingdom Metazoa; phylum Chordata; class Lepidosauria; order Squamata; family Teiidae; genus Aspidoscelis; species Aspidoscelis tigris. The sequence goes on from JALMGA010000010.1 coordinate 27,919,249, forward strand.
TTTCTCTAAGAATTCCCTGCCGATTACAAGTTTGTGAAACCAAACCTATTGCTAAAGATCATGAAATTAATGCTAAGAGCACATGTGTTTAGGAGGAGTTCTTATAGTACGTCTAGCACAAAGTTCCATGGAGGTGTAAAAAATAGGGCTTTCTGAGAATATCTTTAAAGAAGTCATGCTTCAAGTTCTTGTGACTCCTCTTGGAAGTATTCCAGGCACTTTCTCTGGAAATATCCAAAATTGGAGAAGTGTTTGAACTAAATTTGAATCTTGGGGTGAAAGTTCAGTCTTCGTATCCCATCCACATGATCAGGAAAGATAGAACGAATTATCCAGAGAAATACCAGGGGGGAAAGTACAAAAGGAAAAATGATTCCAGTTTGCTAAATATACTTTGTCTCAAAAGTTCATGTATTATTTCCACTCCTTAAATGTATTAGCAGTGTTCATCCTGCAGTGAACATTACTTAAAACACTAGCACCAGCATCATCATTTGGTTGATTGCTCCCTTTCCTTCAAGCCACTGAGAGATAGTTACTTATTTACCTACCCAATGTAGTATTGTCCTGATATTCTTAGAATCCTAGAGCCATGATGAAACCAAGCTTCCTGCTAGATACAAAAACTTTGAAACCTAGTATACCTAGGGGCAGTTAGCAATCAGTTTCTGCTTGGGAAACTCGTAACAGAGAGCTTTATGGATCTTGCTGCCTAGTCCGTTAGATCTGATTCTGTTCTCCATGTGATAATATTTGGTATACTAGAAGAATTCTATCATTTTCCTCTCCTATACTTTTTCTTTTCCAGCTAAGGATACAATTCTGGCAGTGTAGCCATCCCTCCTTAGACATGATTTCTTACCACACAGTGTTATGTATTGTTAAGAAATTTCAACATCTCTCCTTATGCACTGGTCCAGAGTTTCTCTTATACACTTAAGAACATAAGAGAAGCCCTACTGGATCAAGACACTGCCCATCTAGTCCAGCGTCCTGTCTCACACAGAGGCCCACCAATTGCTTCTTGCCATTTTCGAGCAGAAGACAAGAGTAAGCTCCGCATCTGCTCTGCAAATGGTCTTTAAAGGCATCCTGTCTGGGCCTCTAACCTGGAACCAGTATCTAGGCATCCATTCTAGTATCCATTGATACTGTTTGGCACCAAAGTGGTGTGGACCAGAAGACAAGCCCAAGGCATCCTGGGACGTTCTTTTTGTCTAAAGACCCATGTTCCCACTTGATTTAGTACAGTGAGAAAGTCCTTCGGTGAGTTTGTTTCCAGTCTTCTTAAAATATGGTACTTAGAACTGAGCATAGTAATCTAGATGAAGTTGGAGAGGAAGAATAAAATAGAGGCATAACTCTGCATGAGCTGAACAGCTATCTTAGTCTTGCTGTTTTAGGCATAAGTACTGCTGCCTATGTTGAGGTTTAGTAGATTATTGGAAACTGACTGTGTTAATGTAGCCTAAAAATTTATCCAACTTTCTTTGCAGCCGTATCACACTGTATCTTATACTTAGCTTATGGTGAAGTGCAGTCATGCTGTGTCTGTCAGGAAGAAGTAGATATGTGCATGAATGTGGTTGTTGTTTTTTTGCATTGGAATTTGATTCAAATCGAATGTCAAAACATTCAATTTGATTCAGATGTTTAGAATCCGAATGCAACAAAATCCAATTTGAATCAAATACATTTGAATCTATTCGTTCGAATTTTAGATTCAAATCTGAAGATACAGATGTCGACAACATTTGTATGTGTCATACGCATCTATGCATTTCGTAGGCAAGTGCGTACAGATATATATGTGTATCTACGTTCGTATCTGTACATTCAAATGTTTTGAATCATTCAAATGAATGTTTTGGAACATTCAAAATTTGTTCAAATGTTTAAATTTGAAGGCGTAGACTTTCTATTTGAGTTTGGATGTCCATGTTTGATCGAATTTCGAATGTTTAGAACATTCCTGCACGTCCCTAGGATGAAGTTGTTGTACAATAGATCTATGCATTCATTTTTTTAAATTATTAATTTTTGCTTGAATACAGAATGTTGCAAATGTCTTTCCTGAGTTCCATTTTGTAAGTCTGACTTTATCATTTTCCATTCTGTAATTTTTGACACACACACCCTTTTCTTCTTTCATAGTATTACCCAATTTTTGTATCACTTGCAAATTTAATGCGAATTCATTTTGTCTAGGTCATCTGATTTTGTTTTGTATGCACATATTCCCCCCCCTCATTTCTTCCCCTGTGCACTTACTCTCAGGTGCTGCCTAATTCTTAGAGACCGAATTAAATTTCCTCACCCTCCTTGCAAATAGACTTCACATGCTTGCATCTTTTGCTTTAGAAAATGTAGTTGATGATATATACTCCAAACTGCCATTTTGAGGCCTGCTTTGGTAATGTAGATATAAAACATTATTTTGCTCATTTATTTTGTTTGTGTCAGATGGGCGTCTATGCAGAACTGTCAGTAAACAAAACTCGGCTAAACCACTTTAGGCACATAATTTCTCAGTCTTAGGTGTACCATAATAGGCCTGTAGAGGGCACCATACACACTTTTCATCTCTGAAAATAGCACCTACTAATGTTCTGTACAAGTGGTTCCCTTCTAAAGTTGTCTTTAAATCTAGACCTATGTCTTTGAAACATGCAGCAGTTTTCAAAGCAGAACGCTACATGTGAGCTTCCATAATCTGAAAATTTCTGTTTTTATTCTTGGTCTTCTCACTCTACAGTATTTTTTCTTCCTTGATAAATCAACATTTATTATCTGTGCTGAAATTACTGTGTTTAGATTGGTCCTTCCATGGCTGCGCAAAATGCACACAGAGAGACTTGTGATCTCTGTCATTCCTGCTGTTTCACAAAGGAGGAACAGGTTTGGCCCTAGAGAATGAAGCCCACCATTATATTGAAGCAAGCAGCTTAAATGAAGGCTTTCATAGTGCCTTTATCTGCCTGTATGATGATTCCTATCCGTGCTGGGCTCACGAGTGACAGATTGGGAGAACCAGACCTTCTTTCATCCCTTTGTAATTACTTTGTACTTTCTCTTGGGCATATTTAGTGACCCTATTGTCTGCTTTTTGAAATCCTAAGTGCTGTAGAATACATAAATGTCTACAAGCATGCATCTTCTGATTTTCACATATGGCCTCCCCATAGTAGGTTGAGGGTGAGACAGCACAGAGACTCCATAATAATGTTCAGAGTCAGGTTCTTTGATTCAATAATGTTTTACTTAAAACGAAAATGTATCTGAGAATATAGGATATGGTGACTTTTATACCCCGATAAGAAATGATTGCATGCTTGAAATGCAAATTAGGAAGATGGCTTCTTACCGTCTCAATATTATTCTACTTTATTCTACTCCTCTCTGTAGCCAGTTTCTGATAGCACAATCCAATGTAACTCTGCTAAAAAAAAAACCAAGTGCAACTTACTCCCAGATAAATGTGTACAAAATGTGTTCATGGAGGACAGGTGTATTGTAGGTTACTAGAAGGGATGCCTCTAAAGGCCATTTGCAGAGAGTCAAGAGTGGGCAAAGGTTTGACTTTATCTTCTGCTTGAGATGCCCAGAAGCAGTTGATGGGCCACTGTGTGAGACAGGATGTTGGACTAGATGGGTTGCGGCCTGATCCAGCAGGCCTCCTCTTATGTTTTTATATGGAATTGCAACATAATTTGAAAATGCATGGTACATCCAGATCTAGTTATTCACCTCTTTAGCTTTATCTGTGCCTAAATATCATTCATGCTCTGGTAAATTCCAGACTGGATTATTGTAATGCACTCTACATGGGGCTTCCCTTGAAGGTGACTGGGACAGCTGGCCAGACTCACATCACGCCAGCCTTAAAAGAGCTGCATTGGATACCAATTCCCAGAGCCTAACTCAAGGTGTTAATATCTAAAGGAACACTTTCTTCCATGTCAACCTGCCTGTGCCTTAAGAGCTGTGGGAAAGGCGCTCCTGGTTGTACCACCATCTTCGTCAGCAAAAGGGGTGGGCACCAGGGTTATGGCCTTCTCAGTGATGGCTCCCATTTGAGGTGTGTCAGGCACCTTCATTTTACACGTTTAGAAAGGCAGTGAAGATGCATCTCTTTGCCCTGACCTTTGGCTAAATGGTGATACAACTTTTTCTCCGACCCCCCTTTCAAATACTGTTATTGTTTTAATATCTTCCTTTTTATAATTGATTTTAATGTTGTTACCTTCTCTGGGATCTTTGAGTATAGGACTGGCTAAAAAAATTCATATAAATAAATACTACACTGAAGGTGTGTTTGCACCAAATTAGTCTTTGTTTGCTATCACTTAACAGTACATACAAACATAAATCTTCAGTGAAACATCAGATTTAAGGGTATATTGAGATACTGCATATAGTTAGGAACTTTATTTTAAAAGGCATATATGAATGGAGAGGTGTAGTTGCTTTTGGTGTAGTTGCTATCCTGTATGTTGATCACCAAATCTCTTTCTGTCTTAAGAGCCAAGTGCTAAGACTCTTAGACATCATGCTGTTTGGCTGTAAACTAAATAAAATAAAAATATAAGGTTAGATTGCAGGGCCCAGTTTTGCAGAGCTGTTAGAATGGGCATTTAGTGTTCTGACTTAAGAAACCACTTCAGCCTCAAACCCGTCCCACTGAGGAAATCACACACAACAATGGCAGTTTCTGAAGGGAAGGCCTGCGGTGGCAAATCAATGGCTTCAAGTAAGGTGACTCAGAATGTTAAAAATCAAAAGTACGTCTTTTATTCCTCACTTGTGGGCAACTTTTGGCCTTATACAATCAGATAACATTTAAACCTGCAGCTATTAACTGCAGAAAACATTGGTAAATAGAATGTTGCAATATATGTTGTATCTTAGAAATGACTTGATTCTCAAAATAAACTCCTCAGATCGATTTATTTTACTCCTACAATTTCCAGTGTTGTTTTTCATGGGGAAGAGGTACCCTTGCAAAAATGTGCCTTTACGGAGAGAGAGAGAGAGCAGTTTGTGGGCCCGGTCACACAATTTCTGAGGTATTTTGTTAAGTATCAGAATTGGTTAGAAACTGCTCGACTGTGTAAAGATTCAGTCCAAATGCAGAGTTGAGAAGGGTTCAGAAAAGGGCAAATGAAATGATAAAGGAGGCTGGTTCAAGTCACCGTTTTGTGACTCACAAATTTCAGGACTTTGTTAAAATCACATTCGCTTTGGTCAAAGTGGAAATAGCATGTACCTGTAAATCTTCTCATTATCAGTGGATTATATGGATTTGAAGCTTTATGTTACATGACTTTATTCAACAACAACTGCAAATGTCTGCTTGCGACAGTTATGGTCATCTCCCAGGAACGCTGGTCTTCCCTAGTCAGGACAGCTCAAGTGAAAGTCTCCCTTTGCCCGAATACAGATTGCCTTTCTTCCTTTTCTTCATCTCACTTTCCCTTGCCCTAACACTTAGCCGTGACTCTCTTTAGTAACCTGATATATCACATCAGGAAACGGGTTCTGGTTCCCTAGGGCTGCCTCCCCTGTCCTCTTCCCCCGTCTCCCCTCTTCACTTTATTTTGGCTATGCATGGTTTGTTTTTCATTACTTGTTTGCCTATACCTGTTGCATGTCTTATGTATTATTTTTTAATGTTTTTAAAAAAGAAGCTAGATCAGTTCCGAAATGAGGAAAATTTTGAGGCTTGCAGTTAGTAAAATTGGTAAAAGGGCAAGTGACACTGTGTGGAAAAACACAAATACGTTTTTCTCCCTTTTCCAAGTATGGTAAATGGATCTTCCTCCTGATTTCACTCCAGTGCATTAGCTGCTGCCCCTCCTTGTCTGTAGACATTTCTGGAGAATGTGCAAACTTTCAATCTCCATTCTCCCACCTCACTGATGTCAGGAAATCCAAGAAAACTGCCACTGCCACTTCCATCTCCATCTTCTTACCTTTCTGTTTTCACTGCCTTCCTGCCTCCTTCTAAGCCCGGCTGCTATATTGTTCTCTTCTTCCTCCGCCTGTACAGTCCCACGTTTTGTACTGTCACACGAGAAGTGTGAGACTGGAGAAGGACACGAGGCCTTAGGCAAAGTTCTTGTCTTCCCACTGTCGGTTGTCATTCTTCCCTTTACATTACTTCTTGCAGGAGATGTAGCTGAGGAATGAGAATTAGCCATTACCTGTCCATCTGACCCACCAGTCCTACCTTGAAAGAACTCTTGGGTGAATGGCGCAGCGCTTGTAGACCCAATGACTAAGAGAGAGAGATGTTTTTAAAAAGCCATAGTCAACTAGCTAGATCTTTAAAATTGATTGTGGGGGAGACCTTTAATATCACAATGGAGTTTTCTCCTGATAAAAACAATAGGAGAAGTTATTCATAATTTCACAGAGCAAAAAGGTTTGGCTAGAGAACCAGGAAAATCATATGATACAGTTAAAAGTAATATTGGTACAGATGTAATAACACGGAGAGCAGCTCTAGGCAAATTTATGAGGGAGACAAGAATGCTGCATTCTTGGTCCATTAGCAAGCATTAAGAGAAGTACATTTAAGACCCCCTCTTTTGCTGATCCTGTAGACTCACCACAATCATGTCAGAATAAAATATCTTGTATTTAAGATGCTTTCAAAAGAACCAGTATCTTAAATCTTTGTTTTCATATTTGTGCTTGGTGTTAAAGTCCTTAGCTCTTGAGTATGGCATGACTTTCTAAGCTTCCTTTATTTTTTGTACTTTGTCAAAATGGTACAGCCAGACAATACCTTAAAGATATTGTTTTCAACATGACAAAGTTACATAAGAAGAGAATCCCCTTGCACTTAAAGAAAAATGCAATTATTTTCCATTCTGAATCTCCAGACTGCTGTTTTAGAAAATCATATCTGATTATTTGCTCAGCAGAAGATTATTGAGTTGATTTAGCTGTGATTTTACTTAACAAAGCTTCGGCTGAATTCCCACTGTGGAGTCCAAAAAAGGTAGAGAGATATAAATGATACATTCAAACTGTGATTTTGGTGAACAGGGCCATCAATGCACCCCTCGGAGCTAATAGCGGAGATGAGAAACAGTGGGTTTGCACTGAAACAAAATGTACTGGGGAGAAACTTGACCGCAAATGATCCATCACAGGTAATGATCTTTTTTATCAGTAAGCTGAAAATGTCTGTAAATCTAAATGTGATTGCTTGTGAATTGTTACTTAATGTTTTTATAATATGCATATCCATAGGAAAACTGAACATATATAGAGCGAAGGAAGTGCGTGCTGAAAGTTTTTCACATATTTATTATTTTTTGCTAACCAGAGTGACAGTTTTGAAATATTTTTTTCAACCCATAGTTTAATAAATGAAATGCCTCCCGCAGATTAAGAGGGATTTAATACCAACTACAGAAAATGGTTTCGGCTTTGGATTCTTTGCTTATGATAAAGTAAGCCTTATCCAAAGCTGCCCTTGTTTAAAACAATGAAAAGCATTGTTCAGCGAGTGCAGTATTTGGAACATACAGTCTGGAGCTTTGCTGTGGCCACCAGAGGTTGGATGCGCCTCCCCGGATGGATGTGGGTGCCAAACATGAACGGAGGCCAAGTTAAGCTATATAAGACAACAGCATAAGTGTGTTTCCACCAATCAGCATTTAGTCTTTGGTTACAACAAGTGCTTGTAAAGTCTAGGGCTTTGTTTCCTGATGAGAGCATTTCTGTAACTGCTGTGGCTCCATTGCTGGAAAGATACATGACATTGCTAGGGTTGACTTTGTCTGAGGGACCACAGAATATCAGCAATGTCATTGCAAGTAGGAAGCACACATACAGCTGCAGTTTGAGTTTTTAAAGGATACTAGGTATAGGCTCAGTGTACAGCTGTATCAAGACCTTGTATGACAGTTGTATTACCCAAGGCATGAAGAGCTTAAGAAGAAGAGCTTCATTTAGATAGGTCAGAAGAACAAAACTGCAACTTCTTTCAATCAAATACCTTGTCATTTTTAGCAAAGATGGAACAATGACAGTCATGGACATTGAAAAATGCATACAGTATACAATTCCTAATAAGTATAAAATACGTATAACTACTCTTTTTCCAAAGTATTTCCCATTTCTACTGCAGACCCCATTAGAGCCACATTTGCTTCCACCAATTCTAGGGAAATCCAGATTGAATGGGTCCTTCAGGACCTATAATCCGGATTTCCTGTAGACCCCATTAAAGGGGTCTACAACAGGGTCTTCAGACATCAAATCTGGATTATATGGAGCGCATTTCCACCACGATCGGGCAGTGGGGTCTAAGGGGGCTTCCCGAAACCCAAAGCTCTGAAGCCTGTGCACAATCTGTGAAGCCGGCTCCGAAGAATAGCACAGGCTCAGAGGACCCCATGAAAGAGCAATGCCAATCCTACAGACCTTTTTCAAAGGCTCTGTAGAATCTTCGAAGTTTGTGGCAGATTGCTCCGGAGAATCTTCTAAGAATCTCTGGAGCGTCTACAGAGATTGAACCCCCTGTCATCCCAAAAACCTGGGGTGACAGGTGGGCCTCACGTGGGTCGATACGGATTCACCACATGGGTGATCCGGTGTTTCCACTGTGGGCAAGCTAGCAGCCATTGCTATTGGGTGCTGTACCACCTGAGGGGACACATCAGGTACCTCCTTTAATCCAGATCTACTAGATCCAGATTAGTTGAAGGACCCATTCTTTAGATCTGGATCATCTTAGATCCAGATTAAGGGAGGTCGGTGGGAAAACCCCCTTAGCCTTAGCCAGTTACTGAAACTTACTGTGTAAGTTAACTATTTGGCTCCACCTCTTTCCCCTTTCTCATTTTAATGTTTTAGTTTTGCTTGATATTCAAGAAGTGTGATTCTTAATTTGTATTCATTTATAATATAAAAATTGATCCAGCACAAAAATCACAAACATTTTTGCAGTGGAGAAATCTCACTTCCCCTTCAGATTTAAGTAGAATGTTACCATCATTAATTTTGGTAAGTTCAACTTTTCCTGATCTCTCAGTTCACCTCCAGCAAAATTAAATTGAGTGATCAGTCTGTCTGAAACCTTTCCTACGTTCTTCCCCAAAGAGTTCAATCTTCAACAAACTGGCTTCTGAAGAATTAGTTATTGGGGGTTCATGAAGGCACCACTGTTTCTTCTTTACATTACTTTTTTGTGCTACCTTATAAATATAATTTTAATATCTCTGTACAAATTCATAGCTTGCTTTACTTTTATCAATTTTAGCTCGTTTGCTTCTTCTTATATATAAAAAAGCAACATTTATTTGATTTTGTTATCTTTCAAATATTAGAGTTTCGTGTGAATTTTTCTTTGTAGCAAAATGTTTTCTTTGTTTTGGATAGGAATTTGTTGCAAGTGAAGATGATGACCCAGAAGTGGAATTCTTAAAATCCTTGACAACAAAGCAGAAACAGAAACTTTTGAGGTAACTATATGACAAGTAATATCACATCTGTTTCAAATAGGCAATTATCAATGGATACATCAAGGTTACAGTTGCCGTTATCTTTATCTAACATGCAATGACAAAACTGTCATATTATGGGATAAGAAAGTTTAATCCTGTTCCCACTTTGAATGCCTGACTTTCGGCATCATCAGGATGGATGCGTTGGCATCTTGATGAAGTATCGTAGCTTTAATATATTTCGTTCCAAAGTTAAATCCTTTACCTGGTGGGAGGCCTCTTTATTCAGTTGGAGATGACTTGGGTATGAAAAACCCAAAACGTCTTACTCTCCATTTGCTTCATTAAAGCTTTTCTCTTGGGCTTCCATATATTACGCTTTCAAGAAATTACTCAGGATGATTAGGCATGACTGGTAGTTTAAATAGAATATATTATTTTATATTATTTAATAAATAATACTATTTATTAAAATGGTACTTTCATGCAATTAAAAAAAATAAATTAGAAGGAGTCAGTAACATTCCTCAACAGTTGAAACGGCAAAACGTTTTTCATATGGTGTTTGGAAAAAAAATGTGATTTTTATTGGATCTAAAATTAACCTGCTCCTACTGTATCATTGGTAGAATTGCCTCTAGTAATTTTTGAATTTTAAAATTTGTAATTAATCCTCTGAAGGCAACCAAGAAAGGTGTTTTTTTTTATTACTTCTAGCTGTAGTGTTTCATTATAGTATTGTGTATGTATATTAGGCTTTTGCCAAACTAAAGTTAGCTGTTAGCAATTAATGGTTAGGTGCTTCATCTTGCAGATCCAGCCCTCTTTGACTGCAAAGGCAAGGTGAGGAGCAGTTAAGAGTGAGAAACTTAAGAGTAAAAGCATCTGCTCCTCCTTCTGTTGCTCTTTTTTTCCCAGATGGCTATGCAGCCGGGAGGGGGTGAGGCCACATAGGGGCTTCATGGCATTTCCCAGGCCTCTGCCTATCACTACCCTTAGGTGATGATGTAATGTGGAAGCTTAACAGTGTGCCACCCTTTCAAGGCTGCACAGCCACCTATGGAGCAATGGAGTAACAGATCCATTTGCCATTCAGTTTACCTTGTGCTTAACTGCCTCTTAGCTTGCCTTTGTTGTCCAGGGGTGTTGGGGGGGGGGGGAGGAGGTGCTTGCAAGGTGAAACATGAAACAATTCCAACCTGGGTAGTTCACTAGTAGCCAGAAATGGTGGAAAGTCAGGGTGTAATTTTTAATTATACACATAATTCTGTCTAGTGCTCTTTAAACTTCCTGGCAGGCACACACACTTCCCTTCCAGCCAGGAGCGTTTCTCTCTATCCTTGCTCCCAGCTGAATCCAGATGACAGAACAAAATTTGAGTCTGACAGAAGTCAGTGGCAAAACTTCCTTTGACTTTTGTCAAACAGGATCGGAGCTGTATACTTTAGGGCATGAACACTTTAGTCCTGTCCCACAAATATTTTAATTATTTTAGCGACAGCCACTGAATAGAGAAACAGATGCAATAAAAATATTTTGAGGCCTCTGGGGGTAATTTTCTAAAAAACTGGTAGTATTTTGAATTTTAAAAAATATTTGGAACAGTCCATTGAACGAGGGAACAATGAAAAGCTCTTTTTGATCTAGATTTGGATCGCTTCCATTATATGCTGCATAAACCAGGGGCTGAATATTTTTCACTTAACAAGGAAGGCTTTAGAAAGGGCTGTGTGGCAAGTCTGGAGGTCAGGAGTTTTCCTTTTTTTAAGAATAAACATATCCTGACCTGATATTTATTGTGTAGGATCTGCTTAAGAACTAATCTCTAAAAGATGGCAGCCTTTTTCACCTCTCAGTTTAATTGCTCCTCTTTTCTGTGTTCCAAATAAAAGGAAGCTGGATCGCCTGGAGAAGAAAAAGAAGAAAAAAGATCGGAAGAAGAAAAAGCAGCAGAAGAAAAAAAGCAAAAGTAAACACCGGAGGCATAAGAGCCGCTCTTCTTCCACATCATCCAGTGAGTCTTCAGCAAGCAGCAGTGATAGTGATACTGACAGCCAGAAAAAAGCGCCACAAAGGAAGATGGATTCTAAGGAAAGAAGAAAAGCAAAGTTTTCAGAGGCTAGCAGCAGTGATTCTGAAGGGAAGGCGAAGACCAGGGGAAAACTTTATGAAGATTCCACCAGCAGTCATGGTAACAAGGACAAAGGTAGAGAGAAGTGCAGGTATTTAAAGCAAGATAGTTCTGGGCAGAACAACAAATGGATCTCCGGTGAGAGCAAAAGGAAACCCACAGGCAGAAATGATAACACAGATGAGCGAAGAGAATCTGAAAGGGATTTGAGTACAAGTAGAAGCCATCATAAGGTGGAGAGGAGCGAGAGGAACGTTATTGACACAGGACATAGGACTCACAGCTCGAATGAGGACTGGCACAGGAGAACTGAGCCTAAAAGGAGTAGTTCCCAAATCGGCAGCAAGCAGCAACAGCAGCCGCCCAGGGAAAGCCACAGGGACAAATACCGTAAAACAGAACACCGAGAGAGAAGCAGAAGCCGAGAGAGAGAAAAATAGATAATGTGGGCGGCTGATGCAGTTTTTCCAGTCTCTCTTTGTCTTATAAATTTCTGTACTTTAAAAAATATATAAATAGACCATTCTGTGTAAAATGCCAAGTCTCCTACTTCAAATGGCTCAACACGTCTTGGATGCATTTTGCAACCAAGCACACCAAATGATTTTCTGGATAAATGGCTCTTCTGCTTGCGTATCAAGCTGTGTGGTTTGATTTTGGTGAAGGTAGGCAGAGATTAATTAATTTGTTTGCTTTTGAAGTGTATGGGCAAAAATACTATCCTTGCCTTTAAAACTGAAAATCAATTCTAAGGGTTCCCTTATACCTTAAATAAGGCCAGTAGTATTTAACAAAACTCTTTGGAGAATCCCTATTACAGCCTAGAAAATGCTTGATTATTTTTTGATCTAAAGCATTTTTCTGCAAAATTCACCTAAGAGGACAATTTTATGAGGTTTTTTTCTTAAAAAAACACAGCAGCTTAGTTCCAGTAAGTGTGTAGCCAACATTTTTGACCTCCTGCAGAGTATAACTTGGCGAAGGCTATCTAAGCTTCTTCAACCCCTGTTGGTATATGTCACTATAATGTCAAGTTATTGTTCAGTAAGACATGGAAGGAATATTTACTGTCTTAACCATGTGAGTGTTGTGTGCCGTGGAAACCTAATGTTAGCTTCAGTCTTAACTTGTTTGTCTGTAGCTTATTTTATAGTTTGGGGTTTTTAAAGAACAAAAATGGATTTCTGAATTGAAATAAAACTTTAATTCTAAAAAGTTGGTTCCCTTTGTGATTTTTTTCCTAGTTATTTCAAAAGCATAGATAGTATTAAGGTTATTTCTTATTCATTTATCAAGGCGATTGGAAAACTCATTAATGGAGCAAGCTAGAACAGGTGAATTTAACATGCAGAAGAATGTTATTTCAGTCTCCATTTCTGGTGAATTTGGAGTATTATTTTTGATAATTACTTTCTGACTGACTTTGTGTCATCTTGCAGAAATAGATCAGAGAGACTAATGTGTTGCAAGGGTGACTTAACTCTCTTACTAAGCCCAGCATTTAATGCATGACACCTTCACGTGAATCCTGCCACAAGAAATTAAATGCTAATAGAAGTATCAAATATTAGCAGAACTGCACACCGCATTTACTTTTTAATGCTAACATTAGAAGGAATAAACTAAATGGAACCCAGTTAGATTCCCATGTATTTTTAGTTGAAATTAATATACATGAAATTCACTTAGTCTTAGTTGCTAAGAAACATGTACAAGATAGGGTTGCAAAAATATAAATTGGGATTAATTATCAAAATTTTGATTATTTTTTAAATGTTGGCAAGTTTGCTTGTTTGGCACCTATATATGGACTGTTGCAGCTTGAAAGGTATGTGAAATACCCATTCAGTTTTAGTCAAATAGTTCAATATCCCGCTTACCCACATAATGCTTGAGCTATTAGAAAACAGCACATATATAATGATTTAACACTTCCCAACACTATTTAGTATTAGACCTGGGCAACACTTCTTGTGGAGGTTACCTTCTGTAGTCCCAAAGCAGTGATGGCCAACCTATGACACACGTGTCACAGGTGACACGCCAAGCCCTTTTGGGTGACACACATGGTCACCCTGGCACCTGGGCGTGTAGTGCTTGCTTGTTCTTGAAGTGTACGAAATATCAACTTTCAATTGAAGATTTAGCCAATGTAAAGAATGATTTGTTTTTGCTTTGAATAAAATACATGTATCAAAAATATAACTTTTTTGCTAGAGCTACAAATACCACAAAATTATGGATATTTCTAGATGTGACACAGCACCCGAGTTAAGCTAGGTTTTCTTGCGAATTTTGACACACCGGTCTCAAAAGGTTCGCCATCACTGTCCTAAAGAGTGTCCACCAAATATGCTTCCCTGTATAATCTTGATCAAAGAGCCAGTTGGTTAGAATGGGAGTAGAGGAAGCCACTCTTATATTTCTGGGGTCCATAAGCAATTCAGGTTGCTTCTGTGAAGTTAAAGAGGGGAAATGCTGCTGTACCATACATCTCTTTTGAATTGTAGCACACAGTGTGTTCTTTGTTTCTGAACTGAGATGAACAATAACTTCAAATGAAGGGCCCAAGGCTTCAGAAACCAGGGCTGAATTTGCACTTAGGCCCCTAGTATGCTGTTAGAATATCTGCATCAGAGCTGTCCCAACTGTATACCAGAGGCCTAAGTGCGAATGCAGCCCAAGAATGACATATTGGTATGGTCTGCATTTGAAAACTTCTTTCAGCCAGTGAAATTAGCTTGCTTTGGAAAATCCTTTGGAATAACACCTAAGTACTGTAAGACAATTCCATAAAGAGATCTCTCTCACTGCTCTCTCTCTGAAGCCTATTTTGCTGTACACAGAGAAGGGACGTGGGTTCAAGGCTGCCTATGCTGGCTGCTTGCTACCCAGCTGCTGCTGTTGCACTTCATCTTCCTGTGAAAGGAAAGTATTTTGGCCCTTCTGTTTTTCAGTAGGCATTTTTAAGTGTTCCAGCTTTGCTTTCTCTACCCTGTTTCCCAAAAATAAGACCTACCCTGAAAATAAGCCCTAGCATGATTTTTCTGGAGTTTTGAGGATGCTCAAAATATAAGCCCTATATAAATGTTATATAAGACATCCCCTGAAAATAAGCCCTAATGCATCTTTTGGTACAAAAATTAATATAAGACCCCCTCTTATTTTTGGAGAAACATAGGTAAGTACAACTCATCATAGGTTGTTGTCACAATATAATTTTAATATCTCTGTACAAATCTCACTGTTGTGATTTTGCTCTTCAATGCTAAATAAATGCAAAAGACTCCAGCTTTCTAAAGTGTCCTTCCGAGTAACAGGCCTGTCTTCTCACAAGGTCTGTCAAGTTAGAGCACTTAGAAGAATATTGATGAGGAACATATTTATTATCCATATCACATTTCATACCGTTTGAGATGCTTTTAATGTCCAGGCTCACTTGCACCTCCATGGCAGCCTGGGGGGGGGGGTGTCTTTCCAAGGGTTCTTGAAGATCTCTTTGCTGTTCAGTACTGAAAGCTATTTTAAATGTAAATAGGCACAACATTGATCAGAGATTTTATTTTGAGATTAAGTGCGAACAACTTCTAGACAAGGGTGGTAGGAGACAAAAGAACAGGTATAATCAAACTTCTTTGTGGTGAATAGTGGGTAAGACAAGCCATTTACCAAAGCTAGAAGAAGAAGAGTTGGCTTTTCTACCCCACTTTTCTCACTCTTTTAAGGGGGCTCAAAGCGGCCGGCAAAGCTTTTCTATTCTCCCGAAACCTGTGAGAGCTCAGAATAGCAGTGACTAGCCCAAGGTCACCCAGCTGGCTTTTTGGGGGAGGACAGAATTGAACCCAGTATTCCCAGATAAGAGCCTGGCTCCCAAACCACTACACCAAACCGTCTCCTTTTCCTTGCCCCAGCTCATTTCTCCTGGGACGTTAAAAGTGATCCATAAATGCTCCTTTTTAGGACAATGACTTTTCTAAGCCCTTTGCTTCAGGAGATTCCTAACTGTTCTAGGCTCTCTACTCCATAGCTTGTTGTTTTTTCTCTGAGCACCCGCAGCTGTGTTTTAATTGTAGGTGTAAAAAAAATGTCAAGGCATTGCCACATATGGTGTTTGTAGCATTATCTTGGCAAGTTTTCTGCGGCCCAGCCGGCTTCTTCTCAAATGCTGAGCTGTGTCGTGAAAGTAATTCCAGGTGCTGCCCCAAATCCTACGAGCTGAGACCTGAAGGACTCCAACATGGAGCGCTACCGCCACCTGTTCAGACTTGCTACGTCAGTCGAGCTAACTCAGCCCTGCAGGAGGTGCTGTTGGGTTACGAATGAGAGCCAGAGGCGGCCTGGGAGAACCACAAGGCCCCCATGTCTGCCCACAAGAGACCCCCTTGCAGTGAGCCGGCGAACAAGGGCAGCAGCAGAGCGTCAGGCAGGCGGGCAGAGGCCTTTGGGCGGCGCGGGTGGGCTTCTTTGCGTGGCCCCCGAGGCAGCCCCTTTGGTGCGAGGCGCCCTCTGTTGTGTCCGCCGGAGGCGGCGGCGCGTCGGGCCAAATTCCCCTCAGGCCTCACAGATGCCGAGGTGAGGTGACCTTCCTCTCGCCTTCCCTGCGCCGCGGCCCCCTCTGTGGAGACGGTCGGGAGGGAGGGAGGGCGGCCATGAAAGGAAACACGGGGAGGTCAGCCGGCGGCGGCCCGCCTGCGTTTTGTCTCCGCTTCCGAAGCGCCTCGTCGGTCACCTTCAGTCAGGCCGAGTTTCATGAAGGACGACCGTCCGTCCAGCTCCGCTGCTGCTGCCAAGTGGGCGGGGGGGGGGAAGGAAAACCTCCCTCCGCCGCCAGGGGATGAAAGGAAGAGCCGCCAGACCGCCATGGCTCTCTCCTGAGGAGATGGGAGGCGCTGAGGAGATTTGGCGCCAAGCAGGGAGAACGGCGACCGGGCCGCCCTCAGAGCCGTCGGGGCAGCGCGACTCGTGGCCTTGGCTGCCCTTGGCCGAGGAGGGAGGGAGGGAGGGAGGGGAAGGCCCTTTGCGTCCAACGTAGGCAGGGCGCCCTTGGGCGAGCGCCATTCAGTGCTGAGGCAAATTCAGACCGTCAGTGGGCGGCCCCAGCCATGGAGGGGCCTTAATCCCACCACATCCAGTGGCACGTTGGGACTTACTTCCGAGGAGCAGACGGGAGAAAGGGCGCCTGTTTATTATTCCTATTTCTGTATCCTCCTATCCTATCCCCGAAGGTCTCAGGGCGGGTAACAACATTTAAAATCAGACGTATATTAAAAACAACAACAACAACAGTATATATTAAAACAGTCACAGTGTCTGGAAAGTGGAAAGAGAGAGTATATTCCCATTTAACCAAAGGCCGGGGCAAAGAGGTGCGTCTTCACTGCCTCCCTAAACATCTATGGTGAAGGAGCCTGATTTACCTCGAGGAGGAGACTGTTTCATAGCCTAGGGGCCGTCACTGAGAAGGCCCTCTCCCGGGTGCCCACCCCTTTTACTACTGAAGCTGGCGAGACAACCAAGAGGGTCTCCCTTCCAGATCTTAAGATTCGGGCTTTAAACGGAACGGGCTTTGGTGGTGGTGGGGGGGGGGGGAATCCTGGTGATTTCGAAGCCCTCCAGTGGATAATTTGGAAAGGTAAAATGGCGTGAGGGGCATCCTGATGTCTCCACGGCGTCCACTGGCCACGGAGTAGTTCAGGCGCCGCAAGGCCTTTGACACACGCTTCCCGTGGCCACCCAGTTTGCCCCAAGTGAAAATCTGGGGGTATTTTGCAAGACCCAGAACAAGCGACCAAGAAGCCTCCATGGCTAATATTTAGGGGGCCGTAACCCCCTTTCCCTCCAGGGAGAACCCGGTTGAGGGCCATCAGAACCGTCTAAGGCGGTAAAGGAGAAAGGAGGTGTGAGACTTTGGCTGCTTGGTTTCTCCTTTGGTTTCGTTTGGTTTGCCCGCCTGCAGCCCCGCAGCCGGGGGGGACGGGGACCTGCGATCAGCTTTCCAGTCCTTTCATTTAGGGGCGAGAGAAAGCGCCACGATGACCGGCCGGGCGTGGAGGATTTTAGGGCACCGCTGGGGGGGGGGGGGAAGCGCCACGCATATGATCGCTTCCGAATCCTCTCCGGTTTCTAGGAGGCCGTGGAGAGAAACGGGGGTCGGGAATCAGCCGCCAGCTTGAAAATGTAGACGGAGAATAAATTATTACTAATTGAAAAATAAATAAACAGGTGACTTTTTCAGCTCGGATTCCCTCTTGGATCGTTCCAATAAATATCCCCGAAGGAAACTCTCTATTTATGTTGTCATTGATTAATTCCCGCTACCTCATTTGATTTCGATTTAGAACGATTTGATTCTAATTTAATTAGCATGTAATTTGGATGTACATAATTACTGTAATTATGACATTCAGGTAAGGCAGCTTTAGGCTGAAAGGCAATTTGGGGAGGAAAAAAAAAACCGCCCCCCCCTCCTCCCCTAGCCAAACTCGATTTTGTAGCGCGCAATGGACAGGGACTTTGCGCCCTGGCGCTCCAAGTAGTAATTAGCACATCTTGGAAGCAGGCGGCGGCGAGGGGAGATGGATATTACGCCAGCCGCCAGGCAAAACCCCGAGCGCTCCCCCGACGGCTCCAGGAGAGTTCGCGGGCTAGGCGGGGACAGCCGTGGGGAACCGATAGGGCCCCGGCTATAGCGCGGAGCGCGTCATCCCGCCCAGCGCTTCGGCAGGGGGTTGGGGCGTCCACACGTCCATTGGGCCAAGTGAATCATGCGGATCTTTCCCCCGAACAGTTGCTCCTGGGACCCCCGACAGTCGCGCTTACACCAGCATACCAATTAACCCTCCATGCCCTGGCAGTCCGTGCCCCCAACCGGTGGAAGAATCCTGGCCCCCGTATTCTGGGCACAAGCAAAGGACATTAGGAGATTTCCCCCCCCCCACGCCCATCCTAGGGGGCCCTGTGCACTTTCCCTCCCCCTTCACCTCCCTCCGCTTCGCTGGTTGTTCACACGTTTCACCCTAAATAAGTTGTTATGGGATACCGCCAAGTCGGTGTCGAGTCCTTTGGTTGACTGCGTGAAAACTATACAGTTTTCTTGGCAACGATGCATAAGCGGTTTGCCATTCCCTACTTCTTGGGAGAGACTGGGGATCGAACTGGCGACCTTCTGCTCTACCACTGAGCTCCAGCCACATGCGGGTGAGACGATTTCAGCACCAAGGCTAACTCTAGAGGCCTTACACACAAGGGACTCCGGATACCTTTACCTAACCTAGGAAGCTCACGTGCAGGAGGAAAGAGATTTGCAAACAGCTGAGGTCCCTTTTCCCTAAAGACCAAGTCCCCTCGGTACTTCTCCATCGGCCACCCATGCACGGTTCCTAATCCCGGTCCCCTTCGCCTGTCCCGCCCCGAAAACCAATCGCTGCACGTCGGAACGCTTCTTTACACTCAGCCTTGATTGGAGATAGCTCGCTCTTTCACTTCTAAAAACTGGAAGGCGCTAAGGATATCCTGGCACTTAGCTTAAGAAGAGAGAGGGAGGGAAGGAAGGAAGGAAGGAAGGAAGGAAGGAAGGAAGGAAGGAAGGAAGGAAGGAAGGAAGGAAGGAAGGAAGGAAGGAAATGTTGCCCTGGTTTGTGATTCAGAAATCAAAAGTGTTGTCCTTCGCTTTCCTGGTACGATACCCTAGTTTTTCAATACAAACAAACAAATTCGCCGCTCGCTGCTTCCCGCTAGTTCCCGAGACAGAGATTTATACCTTTCCGAGGGAAAGTGTTTGGCTTAATTCGTATTAAAATTAGAGCAAAGAAAAGGAATGAATCAGAACTCCGCTCCCCTCCTGGCGGCTCTAGATGGCGCCAAAGAGTCAGACATCCTGCCAAACCCGCCGTTCTGTCCCCCACTTTCTTCTCAAAGGACTGAAAAGTGACTGTCAAACATAAAAGCAAATCAGAGTTTGCAGGGTGTTTTTTTTTAATATGTTAAGAATGTTATCCCTTAAGGAAATTTGCAGCTAAATTATTCTCACTTAAAATAAACACTTAGTATACCAATTACCCAAATAGGGCGGATTTTTTCTCCGCCACACTTTCTTCATCTGCATTTTTGGAACGTGGAAAAAAAAATCAACTTGGCTGAATAGTGATGGCTACAGATAAATTATACTTGCCATATGTGGGTTTAAAATTTGAAAAAAACACTGGGGGGGGGTTGCTTCGGTCACACCAAGCAATGCAAACTGATTAACTTCTGGAATAAAATGGGAAACTCAGGTACCCGATGGAAAGAAGAGAAAGGAGACATTGCTGGTTGCTTGGGCCTAAGACGAAAAGGGGTTGATGGAGCAGCAACTTCTGGGCGAAGGGAGGAAATATCAGGTAGACCTATCAACCTCCTCAGATAGAGGGGTCTCTCCATCCCTTGCCCGCAACCCCGCGTTTTGCTTCCTTAACCCACTTCCACCAGAAGTTTTAAGAAAACTAGGAATAGCTCTTGAGTTGATTTCCTGCCTTCCTGTACTTCCCTCCCAAAGGCTCACACGGTCAAACACACACACACACACATACACACACACACACACAAATGCACACAGGCCCCTATTGCGAATTACATCCCGGAACAGGGACCTGCCATCCGCGCAGATTGGTGGATCCCTATTCCGGAATGCAATCCGGAATAAGGCCCGGTGCAGCAAGGGAGAGGGAGACACACACCTGCAACACACGACCCGTCCTCCTTTCCCACCCAAGCGCCTTTATTTCTCCCGATTCGAATCCTCACTCCGAGTTCCCGGGTGTTTCCAAAACGATAATAACCGGGGCGCCTCTCGGACTTCATTCTCCCACGGACAAAGCCCGTCCCTTCGCCCTGGTCCTGTTTCGGTCTCGTGTCTGTCTCTGAGCCCCCCTTCCTCTGGGTGTCCAAACGCAGCACGCATCCGCCTCTTCTTCCCCTCCGCTTCTTCTGGGAAGCGTCTCCGCCCGTGATGGACGGCTGGTGACCCGGAGAGGCCAAAGCCACGCCAAGAGGCCCTTGATCACTGAGCCGAGAAGGGTGAGCCCGGACTGGCAGAAAATGGACCTCGAGGAGGGACCTTTGATCTGTTTTATTGCCTATCCAAAACAAAGCTGACTTCTGCCCGGCGCCCAGCGAGAAGGAATGCCGCAGAAAGCCCCAGAAACGACAACGGGTTGGGCCGGGGGTGGGGTGGGGGCTTATAAAGCCCTCGGGTGACTTTGTCCCCTCCTGATCGCCTTCGTGGCGACTTCCCAGGCGGTTCTTCTGCCGAACTCCCTAAACTTCAGGATCAACATGTTGTGTGACCTCCCCAAAAACACACACACGCCGATGCCCACCTGCGCTTGGCATAAGACGGCCGAGAAAGACATGCGTCCCTCCGACTTGCTCGCCCTCGTGCATGTATGCAGGATTAAGCCCGGCAAGGCGAGGCGAGGCGAGGCGAGGGACGCAATTTCTGCGGCTGATCCAGGCGAAAGAGGAACCGCCATGCCCAGGCGATGCCGATCCAGGGATTTCGCTCCCCCGCTAGGGAATGATGAATCGCAGATCGCCAATTGCAGGGGGAAAGCGAGGGCCCCGGACCCGCGAGGGCCCTTGGCCACAATCTCTCCCCCGACTGTCTCTTTTGGGACCCGACTTTGCAAGGCCGGTTCGGCGGCGGATTTAAGCCTCGACCCAAGGGCGCAGCAGCCGCGCTTTCTGCCCCAGGATCGGAGGAAACCGCACGCGAATCCTAAGGCGGCAACGTGGCAGAGGGTTTTAAAAATTATTATTCAGCGCTGCTCCGATCTCGCTGAACACTGCTGCTGCTTTTTCTTCTAGCAAAATAAGTATACTGGGCGGCTGAAACGCCTATCTCTTGCATGCAAATTCGCCCAGCGATTTGGGGGGGGGGGAGAAAAAAGGCTTGGCGTATAGTTTCGCCTTCCATTCTCCCATTGCCATCTAAATTAACTTTTTCTCTCGCCCTCTTCTCCCCTGGTCTCTCTTTTCCTCTTTTAAGACAGCGCAATTATCTCGTCGGAACGATTTCCCTTTTTAAAACGCACCCGTACACACACACAGAGTGTGTCTGTAAAGTTGGTGGTCAGAAGACAAAGGGAGTGAAAATAATTTTCATTTCAATAATTGCCTTCTGGTCAATTTAACTGTGCCTTATTTTGAAAGAGGCAGGCTAAATGAGATTCCTGTCCCAAATGTGTTCCCAGGCCTCATCCCAGCCTTTAATTATTCCTGAGGTTCTTTCCCCCCCTTCCTCGGAATAAGACGCTGCGCTGCTCAATCACAAAGAAGTAAGAGAGCATCCTCGAGTCTTTTCAATAGCGCGGCCACTGATATTCAAATAACAGGCAAGAGCCATTTCGCCGCATGGAACGCTAAGTATTTCCAATTCACTATTTGCATAGATCAACCGTCTTTTGAAAAGCAAAGGAGCAGTTGTCTTCCATAACATTCAAAAGGCTCAGTTATCAAATCAAGTGCTTGGCTCGGGAGCCTTTTAAAACGGGTTTACATTTTATCTCAGGTTGCCCTTTACCGTTTGACATGCAAATGCGGCGCAGTTAATTTAGACAATTAAAAGGATCTTCAAGGAAAGCTTTGTCACCGAGAATATTCCGAGGGTTTTCCCCGTGGACCAGCCGAGATAAAGTTGGCCAGAACAAATGATGTCTGGGAGATTAATTAGATATTTGATAAGACATGAATCTCTAATAAGGGAATACAAGACACCGGGGGCTCTTGTGTGCTCCAAGTCAAAATTAATAACATTTAACAAGATTTTCATTTAGGCATGAAATGTCTTTTCCGCAGTATTGACTCTAGCGATTTATTCTCCCGGGAGTGTCTGTCTCTAACCTGGGCAACCTTGCTGGAGATTTAGCAGGCTTCGTGGGCAATAAACGTTCGCCCTGCCTGGTTTATCCTAAGCCCCCTTTTTTTAGGACATCCGTGTATGAATTTCAACAAAACCCAAAATAATACGCGTTTGCCTACCTTTTCCCTACATGCAGTCTTTCTGCCTTGACAGAAGACAGCGTCCTTTTAGGACTCAGAATTTCCCATATGCTGCAGCAACTATAACAACACAGACCGTTCAAATCAATGGGATTTCCCTGGCTTTTGGCTTTTTTATTTTTTATTTTTTGCCATTGACTTCAGTAGGACACGGATTGTAATGCTAAATTCGTGTCCTCAAAGAGATGGAGTTCCCTTAGACCCCCGATAATCTATTATTTGTGAGGAGTTGTGCTTCCCATCACAACTCTACCATTAAATGCATTTATTTAGTACTGTATTTCATTTCGAATTTGACACGTTTACAGCACAATCCGAAGCAGGTTTACCCAGGCGCAGATCCCACTGAATAAAGTTGAATTTGCTCCCCCACTTAGTGGCTATTAAGGTTTGCAGCCCTAAAGGCCTTTCATGCAATTCAAGACATGCCAAACTAAAGAGTTAAAGTGAAAAGATCTCAAGAGAAAAAAAAAAGAGGAGTGAAGGGCTTGGGGGAAAATGAAACCCCAGAGTGAGTTGTTCAGAGTCCTTTAATAATACGAAAATGAAAATATTATGTCAAGTTAAGTATTTTTCCAATACAGATAAACGCATTTAATTTCTTTAAACAACCTTAACTTACTGGTGTGAGTGAAATGTTAACTCAACATTTTAAATATCTTTTACATATATACTGACCTCCACAAAGTGCATCGGAAATAATAATTATAATCATAATAATTTAAAAAAAACCGCTCCCCCTGAATTTCAGGAATTCACCGCCCCCCCTCAAAAAAAAAAAAAGAAGCCCCTATCAGAATGGACATTTACAAGGGAAAACAGAGCGACCACAGCCCTCCGCAGACGCGTGTCAGGCAGAAACCTATTTATACGTTTGCTGATGTCCCAGTTTGGTTCCTCACCTTCAGCCTGCGTGTGCGCGTGCAATTACGCTCGTGTGTGTGTAAAAGGCGTTCTCTCTCCCCCACCCCAAAATATTCAATCGAAAAGCGTCCTCGAAGACTTCCTCAAAGGACCAAAAATAAAAATAAAATAAAAATTAAATAAAATTTAAAAAAAATATCCCAACCCACTTCAGTTTGCAGTAGGTTTTATACATATAGCTATAATAATCCACTCCGAAAGGGCTGCGTCGTGGTCCCGGGAGAGGGCGGGGGGCGGGTTTTTGTTCGTTCGTTAAAGGTATTTTTCGACGTTTATAGTCCGCGTGGGGGGAGAAGGGGGAGAACAGGGTCCCCCGGTGCCTCCAGCCGCCTCTGTGGCTCTTCGCCAGGAAGAGAAGAAGGTCGTGGGGTTTTGCGTGGTTTGGGGAAGGTTTGTCTGTCTGCTGCCCGTTTAGCGCCAGGTCTACGTCCGTCCGTCCGTCCAACAAGCGTCTGCAGCGTCTAGACGGTGCCGCCGTCCGCCTCGTCGGGTTTTAAGGGTTTTTTTTCCCGCCCACTCCCTCCCTGTCCCCCTCAAGGCTCCCGGAAAAACGGAGCAAAGGTGCTGGCGTCGAGGTCGACTCGACGGTGGCGCCCAGGGCGTACGGGCGCTTCCTTTCCCCTCGGGTCTGTCCTCTCGCGCTCTCCATCCGCCTGGGGTTCACCGGCGCGCCCCGTCCGTCCGTCCGTCGGTCCGTCCAAACCTCCGGCCGCCAGTCCCTAGGAGTCTCCGGGCCCGGCGCCCGCCCCCGACGTGTCCTTCCCCGCCCGCCCCACGGCCGCCTCGTGCAGGATGAGGTCCGGCGATCCGGATCGCGGCGTCTCCAGGTTGCTGGCGTCGGTGTCGCTGTCGCTGCCCTTCTTGCCGCCGCCTCCGCCGCCTCCGCCGCCGTTGTGCGTCTTGATGTGCTTGCTGAGGTGGTCGCTGCGCATGAAGCGCTTGTTGCAGACGGGGCAGGCGAAGCGCTTCTCGCCCGTGTGAGTCCGCAGGTGCCGCTGGAGCTCGTCGGAGCGCGTGAAGCGCTTGCCGCAGAAGAGCCAGTTGCACACGAAGGGCCGCTCGCCCGTGTGCCAGCGCAGGTGCGCCTTCAGGTGCGACGTCTTGCCGTACACCTTGCCGCAGCCGGGGATGTGACAGCTGTGCAGGCCCTTGCGGCGCAGGCTGGCGCCTGCCGGGCCCAGCCTCTCCGCCTCCTGGCAGTTGGGGCAGTCGCAGGTGGCCCGGCCCGAGTAGCGCCGCGCCGAGCGCGCCGAGCCGCCGCCGCCGCCACCGCCCGCCGCTACGGCCGCCGCCGCCGCCGCGCCCGAGATCATGGCGCTGGCGGCGGCCACGGCGGCGCTGGAGTCCGCGTAGGCGGGCAGCACGGGCTTGAAGCCCTCCTGCGCCAGCAGGTGCTGCCCGGTGGAGAGCAGGTGCGAGGCGGCGGCGGCCGACGAGCCGAGGCCGGCCGAGCTGAAGGCCGAGTGCGTGAGCGAGCCGAAGTCGGCGGCGGCGGCGTTGTAGGCGCCCAGCTGCGAGTGGAGCGAGGCTTGCGGCGCCGCCGAGTGGAGCGAGCCCTGGAGGCCGCCGCCCGCCGGGCTCTGCACCTCGAGCCACGAGCCCGGGTTGGCGTGCACGTCCCACCACGACGAGGCCGCCCCGTTGGCCACGTCGCCCGCCGCCAGCGTGGAGTGGAAGCCCGACTTGTACCACGACTCGTAGGGGTGCGCCATGCCCACGCGCGGGTACAGGCCCTCGGCCGCCGAGCCGTGCACCTTGGAGATGAAGGCCGACTGACCGCCGGGCTCCTGCGGGGACACGCCCGCCGCCGCCGAGTTGGAGAAGAGGCCGCCGTAGTCGCTGCTGAAGGCCGACGACGTGGGCGACGTGGAGGCCAGGCAGAAGGCACTGTTGGCCGCGCCGCCGCCGCCGCCGCCGCCCAGCGCGCCCGAGCCGCGGCTGCCGCCCACGGGGAAGCCCGAGAGGCCCGAGGCCACGTTGCAGCTGGACGCGGAGCGCTTCCACGGGTGGAAGCTGCCCTTGGCGAAGGCGCTCGGCTCCGGCAGCGTGGTGAGCGGGCTGGTGTTGCCGATCTTGTTGCAGGTGGCGGCCAGCATGGCCAGCGGGGTGGTTCCGAATCGTGGCTCTTCCTGGGAGAGGAGGGGTGGCGGGAGAAAGAAAGAAAGAAAGAAAGAAAAGGAGCCCGTCAGGTCAGCTTCGTGGTGGCCCCGAGAAGACCTCCCCCCCAGACTCAGGCAGGGACGCGAGCGCGCGGCCCCGTTCTTTGCCCGTCGCAAGGAAGCGAGCGGTGGCCCCATCGGGAAGTGTGGCAGCCCACGGAGCGGTGCCGCTGCCGGGCGTTTTAATTTTTTGGTGTGTGTGTGGAAAATGCAGGTAGCCCAGCAGCGCCCGCCCGATCCATCCCCGCCTGCCGTCCAACCTGGGGCCTCCCTCCCCCTCCCCTCCCCCTCCCCCTCTCCGTCGGCCTCGCCGCAGAAAAATGCTGGGGAGTCCAAGGGGGAGACTCGATCTAGGATCCCTCCCGCCGTTCCCACGGGGAGAAGGAAGGCCGGCTCCGGTCGCACGTCAAGGGTGACCCTCCCCCCCCCGCTTTGAAGTCTCCCGTCGGGGCGATGGGGAGCCGGAAAGAAGGCGAGGTTCCCGAGGAGGGCTCTACCGCGGGGAAAGGGACCCGAGCAAGCCTCAGT
The DNA here is from genome assembly GCA_023333525.1 of Aspidoscelis tigris stejnegeri. NCBI lineage: Eukaryota > Metazoa > Chordata > Lepidosauria > Squamata > Teiidae > Aspidoscelis > Aspidoscelis tigris. The sequence goes on from JALMGA010000010.1 coordinate 27,945,489, forward strand.
CTTCTCCTGGGTCCGGAGTGTGTGTGTGTGTGTTAGGCTGAGGCTTACGCCGCCTCCGAGCAGACGTTAAACCCGGGGCTGAGGCGATGGGACAGATTTTGCGGAAGGTAAAAGGGGTCGTCGGGGCAAAGCGAAGCGTCTGGGGAGAGGGAAGCGGGAGCCCCTGATGAGGCTTCCCCGATAGGAACGGCTTTCCCCGCTTCGGCTCCCAACGCCCGCCTAACCTTGCCAAAGGCGCGGGCCTAGGTGGCCGCCGCCGCCGCCGCAGCAGCAGCAGCTTTAAGATCGCCCATTGGTACAGCTGGGCAGGGGTGGAAGGGAAGGGCAGCGGGGCTCGCGGGCGCAAGGAAAGGCGGCTGACTTACCCCAAGGATAGACGTAGCCATAGCCAAGTCCCCTGGCCGGGCGCCGGGATCAGGAGGGTGGGGTGGGGTAGGGTGGGGTGGGGTGGGGGCCTCTCTCGCCTCGCCAGGCAGGCAGGCAGGCAGGCGGGCGGGCGGGCAGTCTGTCGTCCTCCCCGCCGCCGTATTCCGCCCGCGCTCCCTGCGCTCCACTCCGCTGCGCTCCCGGCTCTGGACGGCTAAACTCAGCCTAAGTGCGAAGAGCGCCCGCTTTCAAGTACCGCTGGCTGGATCCGTCGCCCAATGAGCGGAGAGGAAGTGCCGGCAGGAATGGCCCCTCAGCCAATCAGAAGCTCGGGAGAGACAAGGACTGGGGCTCTGGGCGCGTGCCAGTCAGGAGCCGGGGAGGGAGGGGTGGGAGCGGGGACGGGAGGAGAGTCGCCCCTGCGCGCTTCGGTCTCCGAAAAGCGTTATATTGCAATCAACTTAGAAAGGGGCGGGTGGGGGGAGGAAGGGAAAAGCCCAGGTTTGGGCGCCTTGAAGGTCGTGCCGGAAGATCAGCGAACGGCGACGCCCGGATCTGCAGCCACTTTTGGGGAGGAGGGCCAGACGGGATGCGAAGTGTTGGCATCCCGCGCCCGCTTCGCTTTCGATCTGGAGTGGCGCGGGATGCTGACCGGCGCGCGGTCGGTTTAACTTCCCACCCGGTCCACCACGAAGAGGCGCCTCGTCTCCTGGGGTGCCAACGTGGGAGACGCCTCGCCTTTCCCCCCTCGAACTTCGCGGGCCTCCGGGCGTCACTCCGATTTCCGCGAGGTGTGTGGCTAAGCGGCGCTTCCACACGAAGTCCAGGAGACGTCTTTGGGCCGGGGTCGAGCCGCGTTTCCCAAAGCGAAAAAACAAAAAAGCAACCTTCCCTTATTCAGCGAGCTTTCGCGCGATCCCTCATTTAATTTGGAAGGGGGGAAAGGTCCAAAGGCAGACAAAGCCTAGTTTAAAATATTTTATCTTTATTTATTTATATATATATAATATAAATGCTGGAAAGTCCAAGGGGGAGGAGAGGGGGCAAGGAAAGGCTTGGGGACCCGGTCAGAGGGTGTTCGGGTCGTTCTGGGCCCCGAAGGTGGGAGGAAAGAAACAACCCGGAGTTGGCACCTCTTTCCCGTTCCCCGTCCACACGAACACCTCCGAAGCGTCCGGGAACCGGAGCCGGTAACCCGCTCCGCTTTGGCTTCGTCCGTCGCTCGCCGTTTCTCCGGGATTTTGGGTGCCAAATTGGCGAGTGTCTTGAAGAAACCGAGGCAGATTCCGAGGCCCCTTTCTGTGGTCAGGAGTTCGGCTGGCCTCGAGGCGATCGGCTGCCCTGGCTCGTGGACTTGGCTTCGTTTTCGCGCGTGGGTCCAGTTCTGCAGTTGGAAAAGCGGGGAAGGAGGAAACTTCGCTCCTTTCTCCTTGTTTGAACCTTCTGTCCCTCGCGCATCTGCGCCGTCCCAGCCTCCCCAGTTCGCAGATGCAAAAAACACACGTGGTTCAAAGGAAAGGAGGGGGGATTCCATCTCCTTCCCTAGCAAATCTCTCTTTTTTTGTCAAGGGAAGGACAAAATCACGTACGGGCGAGACGAAGGAAAGCAACCGATTTCGGCGGCGAATGCACAGCGATTGCCGCTGCCGTCGCGGGGAGTCGCAGGATCTTCGGAGCGCTTTGTGCTTTGTTCTGTTTTACTTGGGCGCGTGTGAAACCAGGAGGGAACCCGCGCTTCGCGGGTGCCTCTGGAATGGGGGAGCCGTAGTCACCGACACCCGGAGTTCTGGGGAAGATCGGGAGGGATCCGATCCCGAACCCAGCCGGGAAAGCGCGCCAGGAGAGGTTCGCCCGGCGTGGAAGAACCAGCCGAGCGCCTGAGCGCGTCTCGTGTGAGCGAAGGATGCGTTTCACAGCCGGGATTTGGGGGGGGGGGGCGAAGAGACAGACACATACACAGATGTAGCCAAGGATCAGCCCAGCACGGGAAGGGGGAGTCCCAGAGGGCGATCGGGCCAGAAGACTTCACCCAACAGGTGACGCTTCCCTCCACCCCTCTTTGCAGGGGGGAGGGAGGGGAGGGGGGGAGGGAGGGGAGGAGGAGGGGAGGGCGAGCGATGCGCTCCCTTGTTTATTTATAGAAAACCCGCTGTTTCATTTACTAATAGAGGTGATCACGAAGTGGCACAAGGGGCGTCTGCGTCCAGCCCGGGGAGGAGAAATGTGGAGCCTCCTTCCCACCCCCACCCCCCACCCCCGCTTTAGGGAAGGCGGACAAAGTGAGCAATAAAAGGAGCCCCTTCCCGTGCCAAGGGACGGTGGCTGTGGCGGCTCCGGCATTGTTCTCCCGGCGGATCCCAGCCTAGGCCGACCCTCGGTGGGCGACCGCGGCAGAATTCGCCCCCTGGACCCCCCCTAAACCCAGGCCGAGCCCCCGCGGCGCCTCTTCCTTCCTTCCTTCCTTCCTTCCTTCCTTCCTTCCACCCACCCTTGGCCCGCCCCGGGGGACCGAAGCGAGCGCGTTGGGTGCGCAGCGACGGCGCGGGCGTCTCCGTCTCCACGCGGGAGGCCGAGATCTCTCCGGCGAGGGTCCGGGGCTTTCCCGCCGGATTTCTCCGTACTCCAAAAATCCGAGTTTTTAAACAAAGATCGGCGTGTTATTCCGAAGTGGCGGCCCGACTGTTAAAACATTTGCGGCTCGGCGGCGGCGGGGGGAGAATAATCACCGCGCAACAAAGGGCCCCGTTCGGAGTGAATCATCGCCCTTTTTTAAAAGTTAAAGCAATTTTCGGCAGAATGGCTTCCAGCGAGCGCTTTACATTATTCAAAACGGCCAAATAATGCTCTATTATAGCGGCTGAATGCTGCCAGTCAAGCCCGTAAGTGCAATTTGCGCCCGAGCCTCGTTGCCTTATCTGTACTTCTTTATAAAGAGGTGAATATAAAACAATTTCTTCCGAACCCAGACAGAGAGCACGAAAATTGCTTCCCTTTCTGCAATCAGGGCAATTTAACTGGAGTGCAATTAGCACTATTAAATGTCGATTCTGCATAAACAAATCTGACTAAGAAGCGAAAGCGGGGTGAGAACCTCATATACACTGAAACTGATTTTTTAAAATGACGTATCCGGGTCCTTTACAATTGATCCGTGACGGTTTTTGGGTGTTTTGGGGTTTTTTTTTTTTTTGGTCTTGGAATATATTTACATCGTAAATACACAGTGGCTAAATCAACATGCGCCTCTTCTCCTCCCCATCCCTCCCTCTCTCCTTCCCTCCTTCCCTCCCTCCCCCTGCCCGCCTTCCCTTAAATCTCAACATGAATACTAATAAAGAAGAATGGGCTAATTAAAGGCAACAGCCCGACTTCCTTTCAGCGAATTTGGTTTCCTAGAGGTCCCCGCCGCCACCCCTTTCCGCGGGCCCTTTGATCCGCAGCGACTCCCGAAGTTGCGGCCTTCGGGAGGGAACAATCGCTTCATTAGAGATGATTGGGCTTAGAGGGGGGGGCCTCTCCGGTTCACAGTCAAGAGCCTTCGTGGGGTGGGGGGAGAGGAGACAACGGGGCTGGCGCTCACCGATGGGCGCCCTGCGGTTCCACCAACCGATCGACCGAGGCGCGCTCGGAGCCGTGGAATCCCAGCGGTGGATTCACACGCGCGCGCCCTCGAAGTCCCGCGCCTAGAGATCGTTTCCACGCAGGATCTGCTAGCCCCCCCCTTTCCCCCCACCCCACCCGACCGGACCCGACCCGTGGACCTCCCCGTCTCTCATTGATGCTTTTCGTTTACTCGATGTAAGACGCAACATTAATTTGGCAGGGAAGGAAGGAAGGAAGGAAGGAGGGCCCGACGGAGGGAGAGAGCCTCGCCTTCCTCTGATCCCAAAGGCGTCTCTTTCCCGCCTCTTGCGCGGGCCCTCGAGCGAAGGCCCGGCCAGGAGGAGAGGCAAGCCGAGGCCCCGTTCGCCCCCCCGGAAGGCGAGCCGGGGCGGCGAGGGCGCAAGCAGGGCAAAGGACGCCAGACAAGACGGGAGGGAGAGGAAGGAGCCACTGCCCCGCGCGAGGATCCAGCGGCTGGTGGGAAGGAAAGGCGGGGACGCTCCGACGACGAGCCCTGCCTCGGCTCCCCCTTTCTGACCGTGAACGCGCGTCCACTCCATCCCTTGACCTCTCCCCGCCCTGCCGTCGAGGGGAGGCCTCGGACCGAAGGGGAGGCGCGCTTTCCTCCCCACCCAGTGAGCGGGGCGAGCAGGGGGCGCCGCTCGGGAGGCGCTCGCGAGGAAGCCGGAGGAGGGGTCGCTGCTTGGGAATGGCCTCTCCCAGCGCTTGCCTACCGGGCTGTGGCCACACTTGCGGCTTAATCCAGTTTCAGTCCGATTTCAGAGCGAGAGAAGCCCTCAGCGGAGTGACCAGCGGTTTTTTTCCGGAGTTAAATAACTCGGAAAATTCACCTCTGGGATAGAATCGGATGATGCGGAAGGAAAGCCACTGGTCGCTTCGCCGAGGCGCTCTCTCGCTCTGAAGGTGGACTGAAGCCGGATTAAAATGTAGGTGTGATCACGGGCTCGATGGCGCCCACCCACCCACCCACGTTCCTTTCCCCTGCCCTCCACCTCCCCCGTCTCTATGGGGCCCCCAGGCGCCCCCCCCCCCGGCGCCTTTGCCTCGGTCCAACCCCCATCATTCCACAAAGAGCGCCGATGCTCGGATCAGCAGCTGGGACCGAGTCAGGTCGCAGCGTCGCTTCTTTTTGCGTCCTCCTTCCCTCCGTCAGGCCCTGGGAATGGCTCCCTTCGACGGCAGGGTCTCAAGAAGAAGCCAGGCTAGGCCCGGGCCCCCGTGAAGCTCTCTTAAGGGCTGCGCCTCTCATCTGCAGCCCCTCCGCCTTGCTAAACTGCAAGGGCTTTAAAGGACTTTGGCGTCCATGGCAATCGATGTCAGCGCTGAAGGATCCCTCCAGACCTGCCGCTCCCTCTAGCAGGGTGTCGAGACCGCTGGGGGTGGATACCAAAGGGCGCAGATGAGAGGATAGGAAGCGCTTCGCTGCCCTGACTCTTGGCTCTTTCCTGTTTGAAACAGAAACGCCTCCCCTCCCGTTAGTTCTGTCGTTAAGGAAATAAGCCCTTCAGTGAAAAGAAAATAGCAACGTGGGGTCCCACGCCCATCGTTCAGGCTGCTTTTTTTTCCTTTCCTCTCCAGCTTACAGCCTTGGGATCACCTAGTGGCCTCCCGCTCATGTCCTAAACAAAGTTTGATTGGGAGAATAGCGCGGGAATATAGTGGGTATATATATCAAGGTCTCGGATTAAAAATATAGAAAGTGGCTTCAAGCGGTTCATAAATGTGGAATGGGCAACTTGGTGCTTGTGTTTGCGAAGTGTGTGTTTCTGTTTGTCTGTCTTGTTTGTCTCTCCGGGACTGGTGAACCTTCCTTGCTTTCTCCTTGCAACAGGATGGAACAGAAGCATAGAGCAGCCGCTTTGTTGATTTCCACCAAGACAGAAAGAGGCTTGGACCTAACCAGTGGCTGAAGATCATCAGGTCTTGGTTCTTATTCAGTGCTGGAGCAGGAGGACTTCCTGAGGAGGACATGCATTTCTCCTTAGGTTCTGAACAAAGGTCCAAGTCCCTATCCTAGTTTCCCTGCTCAGCGGCTGCTTTTGAGACAGGCGTCCTGAAATTCACCTACTAAGCAAGGATGCTGAGAGGATGCTTTCCAACGGGCACCTGGGCTGGAGACAGAGGTGGAGGAGAGAGTTGCTTTACTTTTGACCTCCTTGGAAAAAGGATGTGGTACAATGAAAGAAGGAAGCCAAAGTCTTTCTGAGGACTGAACAAAATGTCCTGTAAAGAGTGGGTGTGTTGAAATTCTCTGGCCATTTCAGGTGCATCCCCTGAAACACTGGGTCTCCTCAAAATCTGTGATGATTTTTGAAGGGCTTTGGGGAAGGGGAGAATAGGACAAGCAACCATCACCAGGAAGCCACTTCTGCTCTGAAGGACCCCACTTCCACCCCTCAAATATAATGCCTTCTGGAGCGGCTGGCACTCAGAAGAAGAACTGGGTTTTCTCGCCCATATAAGGAGACTCAAAGGGGCTGACAAAGCTTTCTGTTCTTCTCCCCACCACAGAACACCTGTGAGGTAGGTGGGGCTGTGAGAGCTCAGTAGAGAGTTGTGACTAGCGCAAGGTCACCCAGCTGGCTTCATGGAGGAGTGCAGAATCAAACCCTGTATTCCCAGATAAGAGTCTGGCTCCTTAACCACTAGACCAAACTTAGGTCTGAGAAGCTGGTTTAATCAGGAATTGGGAGGGTCCAGCTGTCCAAACTCCAGTTAGGAGCATTTCAAAAGAGGTTCCACTAAGGTCTGTGACTTGTCTTCTCCTCTCTACCCATCTTCTCCTCTTCTTTCCTTCCAAAACTAATCTTGGACCTTGGCATTCTTCCTAAGTTCACATTGGCAAAGCACACGACCTTCCATGGGACCAGGAGTGAAGATCTGCACTCATCCACAAAGTAGAGGTGGCTGTTCTTCAAAAGGCTCATGATGAACTTAAAACCAGTGAATGACATTTTGGAGGAAAGTACATTTGAGCACCCCTAACCCAAAGGGCGTCAGGATTTTTGCTCCTGTCATAGCTGTGGAGAAAAAGGGAAACCAGGAAGGGAACTTGTCAGGCTAAGCTCCACCTGTTGAAATTCCCCTTTCTTTGGGTTCAGGGTGCCCCGGAGCCCCGCTTCACTTTGTCTGGCCAACCAAGACTTGTAGGAGCTCACTCTGTCTCTCTCTGTGTGTGTAAGGGTTAGAGGTGCTTCCAGAAAACTGAGCAAGGATGCTCTTATCTCAGGCTGAATCTGCACACAGTTTTTAAAAAAGTGACTCCAAAGCAGTTTAGAGGTGCCAGTGTCCTAATTATGCATTGCCATAATCCACAGTATAGGCCAGAAAATGGATTTAGACGTAGGATGGGGATGCAAAGATCCACAGGCTCAGCTGCTTTTGAGATGCTTTTCTTAGGGCGTGCGGACGCAGCCACAGACTTACCATCTGACTTACTTCTTGTGAGCCAGTTTGGTCTAGTGCAGCGATTCTCAACCTTCTTAATGCCGTGACCCCTTAATGGAGTTCTTCACGTTGTGGAGACCCCCAACCACAGGGGTGGAGCAGCTGGGAGGTGGGAGGGAAGGGCAGCGGGAGACTCCTCACAACCCCTCTGAAAGGGTAATTCAACCCCCAAAGGGGTCCAGGCCCCCAGGCTGAGAACCACTGCATTAAGGGGACTCAAAGCAGTTGACAAAGCTCTCTATTCTTCCCACAGAACACCCTGTGAGGTAGGTGGGGCTGTGAGAGCTCAGAAGAGAGCTGTGACAAGCCCAAGGTCACCCAGCTGGCTTCATGGGGAAGGGTGGAACCGAACCCGGTATTCCCAGATAAGAGTCCGGCTCCCTTAGGGAGCCCGACACTTATCTGGGAATACTGCCCTCCCCCATGAAGCTTTGAGTCCCCTTAAATGGGTGAGAAAAGTGGGGTAGAAAAGCCAACTCTTCTTCTTCTTCTTCTTCTTCTTCTTCTTCTTCTTCTTCTTCTTCTTCTTCTTCTTCTTCTTCTTCTTCTTCTTCACTCCAGGCATCTTAGGGAAGAATCCGTCGGGGGCCGAGAAGAGCGGCCTGAGAGCTGGGAAGAGCCCCGTCTCCCCCTTTCCTGGAGCTCAAGCCGAGCTGGCCTCTGCTCCGTTCGTAGAGGGCCGCCGGGAAGGGCGTCGGCATTAGAGGTCCTTCGGAAGATCCCACCACCCCCACCTCTTTCCCCACCTCTAGCAAGGGGCAAACCCGTCACTGTTCCAGCCCTGTTTCCCCCGTCTCCCTGTCCCCACCGGGTCCCTTCCGATCCGAGGGAAGCTTTTGACACAGGAGCCTTCGCTTCCGGCTAATTCGGAGCCCTTCGGTGGACGGACGGGCCTGATTCCGCGTGGGGACGAGCCCTTTCCACAGTGCCCACCCAGGCCTGGCGACAACACCCTTCGCGATGGGCCGAACGAGTCAGCCTTGGCCGGAAGGGAAGGGAAGGGCGCTGCCGTCCATCAAACCCTGAAGGAGAGAGAAAAGGGGCTGCGCGCTGGACGGCCACCTTGATCTGGCTCCCCGTTTTAGGGCCTGGCGTGGAGGGGGGCCGGGGAAGTCCCCCGACGGACCGCCGACCCCCCTCTAACCCCGAAGGCCCGGCTGGGGTCCCGCTCGGCGTGTTGCGCGCGTTGCGCGTGGGAGGAAAGTCGCGCCACGCTAGAGGTGAACCCAGAGGGGAAATGAAAACTTCGGAGACCATTTCCCGGGTCCTTATTTGAAGGGTGAATTCCGTTTCTTTTTTTAAGGCGGGCAGCGGGAGGGAGGACTTACTTTGGGGCGAAGAAACCCTCCCTGCGGGCCTGCGGGAATCCGGATTCAGCAGCCGCTAATCCTGCCGTCTGCGCTTCCCTCCCACGCGCGGGTCTCTCCCGTGGCCCTGGCGTCTGGAATTCCTTCCTTCCTTCCTTCGGGCGCATCGGTCGGATCTCGGAACGAAACGCTTCCCACGGAAAGCGGTGGCCGGTATTTCCGAGGGGGCAAGTCCTGCGGCGGTCGCAAGGTGTCTTCCGAAGGCGTGTGGACGATCACGCGATGAAAGGGGTCGAGGAAAGAACGCCAACGAGCCTTTCTGGCCATTCGGTTCAGCGCCTCCCCCCCCCGCCCCCCGCTCAAAAACGAGGGGAAGAGACGAAATCGCCTCGCGCGTTCTCCCCCCCCTTGCTAACTCGCCCTATTTCAAAACGGATAGAGGTGAGTTAGAAGTGGTTCAAAGGGGGGGGGGCGAGAGTGTCCGCAGGTCGGTGGTAGAGCAACCTGCCTGGAGAGCAAAGGGTCTGCGGGCTTCATTCCCCGGTCTCCTCCTGAAAGAAGGCAATAGGGAGCGTGGGTGAAGAAAAAGATAGGACGAGGGCAGTCGAGGGGTGAATAAAATTATAGATGCTGTGGACAAGTGGACAAAGGCTTTCTGCCTTCTTCAAAAGTCAACTAGCTAGGGAGCTTATGAGGTCCTAAATGCCTTGGGCCCCAGATATCTAAAGGAACACCTTCTCCCATATCGACCTGCCTGTGCCTTAAGATCTGGAGGGGAGGCCCTCCAGAGATGTCCCACCACCCTCAGCAGCAAAACCGGTGGGCACCTGGGAGAGGGCCTTCTCAACGGTGGCCCCCAGGCTATGGAAAAGTCTCCCGCTTTAGGTGTGTCAAGCTCCTTCTCTGTATATGTTCAGGAAGACAGTGACGATGCACCTCTTTGCTCTGGCCTTCAGTTAAATGGGGACACATTTTCTTCCCACTTTCAGATACTGTTGTTTTAATATATGATCTTAGGGTTTTAATATATTTGATTTTAAATGTTGTTACCCACCCTGAGACCTTCAGGTATAGGCTGGGGTAATAAATAAATAAATAAATAAATAAATAAATAAATAAATAAATAAATAAATAAATAAATAAATAAATAAATAAATAAATAAATAAATAAATAAATAAATAAATAAATAAATAAATAAATAAATAAAGCACTAGAACTGTTATCATCCGGTGAAGGAGAATCCTGAAAGAACCAATGGAGAGAAACAAAAGGCAGCGTTTCTTCTGGCCACGTGTAAACTAGTGAATTTACTACCACAAATTGTGGTGTTAGTCATCAGTTTGGATGGCTTCAGAAAAGCTGTGGACAATTGCACAGAGGAATATAAGAACATAAGAGGAGCCCTGCTGGGTCAGGCCACAGCCCATCTAGTCCAGCATCCTGTCTCACACAGCGGCCCACCAATTGCCCATGGGCACCTCAAGCAGAGACAAGGGCAAACCTCTTCCTGCTCTCGAATTCCAGCAAATGGCCTTAAAATCATCCGGGTTGTCCCCACAGCCTGAAAGACATACTTAGGCATCCATTCTAGTGGCCACTGATACATCTGTCCTCCATAAACTTGCCTAACCCTTCCTTGAAGCCATGGCTGCTAGCCCCACTGATCATGTGACCACTCCTGGTGTAAGAAGCTGTATGCCCCAAAGGCCAGCTGTTGGGAGATTGGGAGCAGGATGTGGTCACGTCTTCACTTTCAACCTTCTCTGGTCCATCTTCAGGTCTGATTGCTCAACCTTTTCACATCTATCCATTTTATTTGTGGACTTTCCACTCTCCGTTTGGACTTTCCTGAATAATTGGTCAACTTCTGGGAAGGCAGAGGGGGGTGGAGTCTGCAACAGCCTCCTCTAGGTGCAGATGCTCTTGCCCAGGTGTTGCCTAATTATTCACTAGGGACCGAAGTGTGAAAAGGCCTCTGGTTTGAACAAAGGCAGTGCCAAACATACTGTCTTGAAGCAGTGGGAGAAAGAGAGGCCTTTTTCCATTGGGCACAATGTGACTGAGAACCTCTAGACCTAACAAGGGTCATTTCACCCAGGATTAGCACCTAGCCATCCTTGCAAAAAGTCTGTTTTTACCCATTGGTCCCAAACGTACCTGTGCAGTGTTTTTGGGATCTTTTTAAGATGATGGGCTTGGTTTAACAAACAAGCAACTAGCTGTTGATACATCAGGGAGGGGAAATAACCATCCAGGTTCTTAAACCGTGTTTCATTTACTAAGAATAGCATTAGAACAATTCAAAAACCAAAATAAGAATAAAACAGCTCTAAATGACATAGGGAATCCACACACGTTGTGACCAATTATTAAGGCAAATTTCTAGCAAAAATCTAAATTGTCTCAGTGAAAGGAAAAGAAAAATATCTGAAGGAAGCCACAGCATAGCAGCTTATTAGTCAAAGTTCAGAGAAAGAAAAACCCAAAGATTCATATTACCTGTCCAGAAATCACCTAGCAGCACAGAGGTCTTCATCTTCCCTAACTGCACGCCGTACTTCTGCTAAATCCTCCTCCTCCTAACTCTTAGACTAAAATTTCTCTTTTTTATATTCCAAAAAATGTAATTGTGTAATTTCTCTTCAACCCAACTTTAGTAAATCATTAAGCCTTTACTTCATTTACTCCAGAACCAAACAAAAGTTGCTATTTAAAATTGAACCTTTTGCTTAATATTTACTTTTGAATATCTCACCTCAGAATCTTGAGAGATCTCTTGATTTACTGGAAATCAACTTAAATCCATCAGACAAATAAGAAGAGGCAACTCCATGAGTCCTGTTTACTTGTTAGCCTATTAGTTTATGTCTGGGGCCGAAGAAGAAGAAGGAGAAGAAGGAGAAGGAGAAGGAGAAGGAGAAGGAGAAGGAGAAGGAGAAGGAGAAGGAGAAGGAGAAGGAGAAGGAGAAGGAGAAGGAGAAGGAGAAGAAGAGTTGGTTTTTCTACCCCGCTTTTCTCACCCATTTAAGGGGACTCAAAGCAGCCTACAAAGCTTTCTATTCTTCTCCCCACAACAGACACCCTGTGAGGTAGGTGGGGCTGTGAGAGCTCAGAAGAGAGCTGTGACTAGCCCAAGGTCACCCAGCTGGCTTCATGGGGGAGGGTGGAATCGAACCCGGTATTCCCAGATAAGAGTCCACCTCCCTAACCACTGGACCAAACTGGCCATGGTTTTTAGCAATGGTCCCATAATCCTTCACAGCACCCATTTGTACATTAGCTATACATTTAATATAGAAATTTTGGGTTATGTCCATAACACCACTGCCTGCAGCAGCCTAGAGCACCAGTGTCCAGACGTTACTGTTGTAGGCAAGAAGTGGAGTATTGTGTCATCGTGAGTGCAGACTATACTGTTGTTGCCCTTTGTTCTTTGTACAAACAAGTATTAACCTATGTGAGATTCCCTCCCTGTCCTGCAGCACAAGAGTTACTTTCTTTTTCAGTCTCCAGCTCTTTTCCTTCCTCTGCAGATGCATGCTAGTACTTGCACGTCTAGGGGCCTATTTGTACTTGGCTTTATTCTGGAATATATCCCAGAATACGGGCCTGCTGCCCTTATGCTAGTACAGGCTACAGCAGGTCCCAAGTGAGGCCTGTTAGGGTCCGCATTAGCATGCAAACCACAGAACCCCTATCCTGAGATATACTCCAGAAAAAGGCCAACTACAAACAGGCCCCAGATCACGCAAAACAGAGTTTGTAACCTTAGCTTTTGTGGATCTGAAAGCTACCATCCATTAGGTTCTAGTCCCTGCTTCCCTTCCACCAACTCAGAAGGAAAGACTAGTTGCAAAGACGAGGGGACTGTTTGCACTTGGCTTTACTCCGGAATATATCCTGGAATCGGGATCTACTGTCCACATGCTAGTGCAGGCTACAGCAGACCCCAGGTAAGGCCTACCAGAGTCTGCGTTAGCATGCAGACAACAGGCCCCTGTCCTGAGATATACTCCAGAAAAAGGCCAAGTGCGAACAAGGCCGAGTTTGCACTAGGTGTTTGTATTCCTTGTGGCTGCAAGGGTGAAGGGCAAGGCGGTCAACGGGCGATATCGCTGGAGCAAAAGAGAGGGAAGTAGACGAAGGAGGCTATAATCCTGTGCACACGCATGCAAGATCTGGCCATTTTGAATCGGAGGCGGCTTTGCCATTGGGTGAGATGGGCAACTGGCTGCAGCTGTATGTGTGTTTTTCAAAATAGATAGTCCTTGCAAGGCAACTTCCCTGAGGGCCCAGAAGATCCCAAATACTACAGCCCCCTCATCCATAAAAGAAGGGAAACAGAATCATGGACTCTTGAGCATGGCCTTTGCCTGGAGTCTCTCTCTGCCTCTAGAGCAGAGAGTCAATTTTGTAGGATATGTTGTAGAAGAAGTTAGCAATGCTGGGCTATAAATTAAGGAAACGAGCCAGGGCCGGCTGTCCTGGACTCTGGGTGTGACAAGATGCTGCCTTCTACCCTTTTCTGGGGATGGTCGTCCCTGCTTGCTGGGCTGTTCTTCCTGCTTCTCCATTGCCTTCCAGGAGGGGAAATGCCAGCCAGCCAGCCAGCCTTGCACGGAAAGAAGGGAATGCCTAGTTTGCCTGCTCTCCTCCCACCCCTGGCATTTTTGTTCCATCTGGCTTGCATTGCCCTCTAATGATCAGCCTTTTTTGTCATGATCAAGTAAACTTCTACTAATCTCTCCTCCTCCTTCCATGCCCAACCCCAGTTATTGTTTGGGGGGAAAATGATGCTGTGTTTCATCAATCGGGGGTTTGGGGGAAGCCAATCAGGCCGTCACAGCAGAGGGGGCTCTGGGTAACTTAAGTCAACTGTAAAGAATTCAGGGAGGGTCTAATTACAGGGGAAGGCAAAGCCGATCCTCCAGGATCTCAACCATTCCCTTCCTTTTGGCAAAGTCTCTTCCCTTCTTCCCTTCTCCCTCACCGGCAATATCCAACAGAAGTCAAGAAGTGGCACAGCTACTCCACCCCAGGTGAACTTTAGCAGCTGCACGGCTGCTGGGCGAGTGCTTCTAAGAGCCAAATAGTGCAATCCGGTGAGGGGAGAGAGAGAAGGAGGGAGGGAGGGAGAGAGAGAGAGAAAAGATTGATTGCATCTTGGCCCTGCCATTAAATGAGCCATTATCAAGAGAAGCTGCAATAATGCATACAGTCACTTGAAAAGAAAAGCAGGTTTCCTTGGCGAATACACCTATTATTTCAGCAGTACTCCAGGAGTGTTTCAATAGTGCCCAAGCTTGTTGCTTATTTGAAATACATTTGAATTGAATACATAGACACTGAGGCTGAACTCGGGGGGGGGGGGGGAGGAAATAGAATATGAACAACAACAACAACAACAAAACTCCAAAGGGTAACACACACACACACACACACACACACACACACACACACACACACACGAGCCAGCAAAACATTTTTGCTTGAGATATGCCTGAAGTTCTCATTAAACTTACCATTTGGAAAAGGCAGATTAAAAGGAAATGGCTTTTTGAGAAAAATAGACCTGGAAATGATTTTAGCCCCTTCTGACCTAGAAAAGGCAGCTTTGACAGGCACAGAAAGATATTAGTCATGGGTAGGATTTGTTGGCAGTTGTCGGCATTTTCGGTGGCTCAACCTAAGCAGAAAGCCTGGCAAGACAGACTTGAGTTACCCTCCCTCCTGTCTTCTTTTCCACTGTTTGGTTCACTTACATGAGGGGGGTCAAATGCAAGAACTGGGAGACTTAGACAGTTCCCTGGGATCTCCCGTTCTCCCCCTGTATCCCAACAGTATCAAAAGCCATGTAGCTTTACTGCATAATAGTAGAGGATTGCTTAGGATTTTGTCCCATCAGTTACTAAACATGTGGAAGAAGAAGAAGAAGAAGACTTGGCTTTTCTACCCTCCTGTTCTCACCCATTTAAGGGGACTCAAAGTGGCTGACAAACCTTCTGATCTGCATTGTCACTTCTATTCAGCTAAAAAACTGAGTTCTATTGAGCCTTAATTTCTCCTAGTGATCTGCCCTTCCTCCTCCCAGCAACAGGCACTGATTGGTTGGGAAATTCCCTAAGTTTTTATCAGCTCAACTGATCTTTAGTTTAGGGATGTGCATGGATATTTGTAACGTTTGTGATTTGTAGAAGTTCATATACAAATAAAACGTTATGACATTCGTACATTCGAATACAAATGTTCTGGAACATTTGTGAAATGGGGAGGTGGGAAAGGGGCTGGATCCAGAGTGAATTCGACAAGGTTTGAGAGCAGATTCAAAGTGGATTCAGGGTGAATTTGATGCTTTTAGAGTGGATAAGTTACGGGATACGTATCAGATACATATCAGATACATTGGCGTTTGTATCAGATATTTGTACTAATTTGTACAAATACATTTGTGTCGAATAAAATCCTACTATATTCGAAGGGGATCTATTCAAACGATTACAAAGTTTTTTATATTTGATTTGTTACAAATTGAATACAAAACCGCCATTTATTCACATTCCTACTTTAGTTTGTTTCTTTGCCTTATCTTAGCTCCTAGAGTCAGGAATTTTACTCTGTGTTCCCTTTGCTGCCATTACAGTTAAAATGTCTCCACAAGTTACTATTTCTTTTGTTCAAAAACCTCCCTCCTGGAGTTGTTGCCACCATTTGACTAGTCTGTCACCATTTTGATATTGTTTCTGTGTAATAAAGCTATTCCCTGGTGTCTTTTAACCTTCACCAAAGTAACATTTGTTTAGGAATCAGCCCAGTTATTTTTCCCATCCTTGAGGACCAATTTCAACTGTGTCAGCCTCTGGCCTTGGGGAAACACTGCTAGACATGTATCTAGAGTTGTTTTCATAACAAGAAATACTTGCTTCAAAGTTATGCATTACATTTGCTTGATGGATGTTCTCTCAGCTGAATTCTCTATCTGCAAATGTTTTGCTGTTGGACTAGGTAACATCTTAAGTGCAAAAGTTACCTTGTGGTTGTTTATGGACCATACAGCAGCCTGTCCTTGCATGTGACTGAGTAGTAGGTGTTAAGAAAGGATGGGCAAATAACTCTTGCTGCTCCATCACATGCAGTGAGCAGGAGACAGGCTACTCTATAGTGCCTCGTCAACCGCAAAAGAATATTTACAACCACTCAAGATCTTCTGCGCTAAAGATGTTCCCAAGTTGGGTAACAGAATGTTTGCAGTTGAAAATCCAGCTTTGAGAGCCCTGACAAGCCAGCACACCAGCGATAATCATCATTACGATATGCTTTAAGCCCCAAGAGAAGCTTACCTTTTTTGTTCCACTTAAAAGGGACCTTTTCCAAGCAGATCAGATACTCACAGTACATCCCTATTTGGAAGAGGGAACCAAACTCTGGATTAAAGCATGCTTCAGGGGTAAGGAAATGAGGCGTCCATTCGGAGTATCACTCTTCTCCCATCACTGTGCTTTCCCAGTCTACAGCACAGGAAGGCGTGTGTGCAATCAGAGAGCTATTAGAGGCTGCTTCAACTCCGTGGAGAGGCCAAAGAGTGAAAAGGAACGGCACAGATGGTTTCTTTTTGTTAAGGAAACTCCTCTGAGCCAGATGTGCATGTCCTAATGGCCATGTATCTTTTACCCAAGCGTTTGGTTCCAAATGAAATTATTATTATTATTATTATTATTATTATTATTATTATTATTATTATTATTATTATTATTATTATTATTATTATTATTATTATTATTATTATTATTATTATTATTATTATTATTATTATTATTATTATTGTGATGATGTAAAACAACAGTTACACACAGCAAACGAGATGACTATGCTGGATTTCGTATTATATCACCAGTCGGGCACTTCCCAAGCACCTAGGACTGCGTGATGTATCGGCGAATTATGCGAGCAGACCCCAGTAAAGTGACTTTTTGAAGTTGGCAGATGGATATTTTGTCAATGCCAATGGTTTTTAGGTGCCCGCTGAGATCTTTTGGCACCGCGCCCAGTGTGCCGAGGATGACTGGGACCACTTTCACTGGTTTTCGCCAGAGTCGCTGAAGTTCAATTTTCAGGTCTTCATATCTGGTGAGCTTCTCCAACTGTTTCTCCTCAATTCTGCTGTCACCTGGTATAGCAACGTCGATGATCCACACCTTCTCTTTCTCAACAACTGTAATGTCAGGGGTGTTATGCTCCAGTTTTCTGTCAGTCTGAAGCCTGAAGTCCCAAAGTAGTTTTGCCTGTTCGTTTTGAACCACTTTTTCTGGCTTGTGATCCCACCAGTTCTTTGCCACTGGCAGATGATACTTTTGGCACAAGTTCCAGTGGATCATTTGTGCTACAGCATTATGTCTCTGCTTGTAATCAGTTTGTGCGATCTTCTTGCAGCAGCTTAGTATATGGTCAATTGTTTCATCCACTTCTTTGCAGAGTCGGCACTTTGGATCTTCTCCTGATTTTTCAATTCTGGCTTTGATGGCATTTGTTCTTATTGCTTGTTCTTGTGCAGCAAGAATCAGTCCTTCTGTTTCCTTTTTCAATGTTCCATTCGTAAGCCAAGACCAGGTCTTTTCCATGTCCACTTTGCCTTCGATCTTCTCCAGGAACTGTCCATGCAGCGCTTTATTGTGCCAGCTGTCCGTTCGACATTGAATTGCAGTTTTCCGGTACTGGTTCTTGGTTTGCTGCACCTTGAGAAGCTTCTGGTTGTTGACTTCAATTAAAGCTGATTCTTTGCTTTCTGCCACGTAATCTGCTAATGCATGCTTCTCTTCTTCCACTGTTTGCTTCACTTGCAAAAGTCCTCTACCGCCTGCTTTCCTGGGCAAGTACAACCTGTCGACATCACTCCGAGGATGTAGTGCATGGTGGATCGTCATCAGTTTTCTGGTTTTTCTGTCTAAGTTGTCTAATTCCAGCTGAGTCCAGTTCACAATTCCCGCAGTGTATCTAATGACTGGTATGGCCCAGGTGTTTATGGCCTTAATGGTGTTACCGCCATTCAATTTACTTTTCAAGATTTTTCTAGTCCTTTGGATGTACTCTTTACTGACCACAGATTTCACATGGCCATGCTTAATGTTATCCAGTTGCAAGATGCCAAGGTATTTGTAGGCTTCTGGCTGGTGGGACCTTATGGCTTGACCATTTGGCATTTCAATGCCTTTACTTTCAGTAATCTTCCCCTTCTTCAGTGCCACTGTGGCGCATTTGTCCAGGCCAAACTCCATACTGATGTCACTGCTGAATATTCGCACTGTGTTGGTCAGTGACTGGATCTCGATTTCAGATTTTCCATAAAGCTTTAAGTCATCCATGTAGAGTAGATGTGAAATTTTCTGTGAATTCCTGGCAGTTTGATAGCCCAGGTTTGTTTTCTTTAGGATGAGTGACAGTGGGATCATAGCAATGATGAAAAGGAGTGGGGACAATGAATCCCCCTGGAAGATGCCCCTTTTGATGTTGATCAGTCCGTAGCTTTCATTTCCGACAAAAAGCTCAGTCTTCCAGCGTTTCATCGCACTTTCTATAAATTTGGTGATGTTCTGACTGATCCCGATGGTTTCCAGGCACTTTGTGATCCAACCATGTGGCAGTGAATCAAAAGCTTTTTTGTAGTCGATCCAAGTCATATGCAGGTTTGTTTTTCGGCTTTTGCAGTTCTCCAGAATCATTTTGTCAATCAGTAGCTGGTCTTTTGTGCCCCTGCTTCTCCGTTTGTTTCCTTTTTGCTCTACTGGCATGATGTTGTTGTCTTCGAGGTAGTCTTGAATCCTGTCTGCTATTATGCCTGTCAGCAGCTTGAGCATAGTAGGTAGACAAGTTATTGGCCTGTAGTTTCCTGGTATGGCTCCTTTGGCTGCATCTTTCTGTATTAAGTATGTTTTGCCAGTTATTAGCCATTCACTGATGTTTCCTGTTTGCAGCATTTCATTGAACAGTTCGGCCATTTTTGCATGCAGGCTGGTCAGGTATTTGAGCCAGAAGCCATGCAACTGATCAGTGCCAGGGGATGTCCAGTTCTTCACTTTCTTCACTCTTTTCATGACCATTTCAGGTGTTATTTTCAGCTGCTGCATTTTGTTCATGGAGAATTTCTTCTCGAAATCCTTTATCCACCCAGCAGTTTTGTTGTATTCTTTTTCAGCCTCCCAGAGATCTTTCCAGAAGTTGGTTGTTGCTTCTTTCTCTGGCTTTTCCATTTTCTTGTCTACTTGCTCATGTAGGATCTGGTAGAACTGCCTCTGATTAGACTGGAACATTTGGTTCTGCCTGTACTGGTTGATTCTTGCTTCATATCTTTCGATTTTCCTGGCTGTAGCTGTTATCTGCTGTTTCACGATTTCCAAAGCTTCGTCAATTTTCCTTGTATTCAGCCAGTATTTTTTGATCAGATGTTCTTTAGTCTTCTCATTGTTCAGTTTCTTCTCCTTCATGTTTTTTAGGTTGCTGGCATCTGATCTCAGACTTCTCATTTTTAGTTCCAGTCGGACTTTCCACTTTGGTTTTCCAGTAGATTTTCTAATTGGTTTTGGCTGCAGTAACCCTAGTTCTTCTGTTACTATCACAGCTGTACTGTAGGCGAGCTGGTTCAGTTCTTCGATTGTTGCTACCTGAACAGTTACAAGGGCAGAGTTGATGTCATTCATCAGTGGGACAAGTCGTTTTCTGCCTATAGTTTTTAGGGTTGGCAGTCGCTTTCGCTCTGTACTTGATGCTGTATGAGCCAGTATTCTGTCCTTCAGTTCCTGCTGTCTTTGAGACAATGTGCCAGGTGTTTCATCCATGACTTCATGTTGCTGTTCTTCCTCTTCTTGCAGAATTTCCAGATTTTCATCAGGTTCTAGCTGATCAGTGACTCCTGGTCTTGTTGGAGCTTCTGTTGCTGCTACAATAGGCTGCGGTGCTTCAGTTTCATTAGTTTTTCGTATTTCTTCAAGTTCAGCTTCACTGAACACTTTAGTCCCACTTATGAATCTTCTCTGATCAGCCAGCCGCAGTTCTGTTATCTTTGAGTCTGGGTATTCTTGTTTCCATAGCTGGTGCATCCGTTTTTGATAGCCTCGTTTTCCAGGTTCTGATTTATAGTAGCACTTCATGACTATACGATTCTCTGGCCTTGAGAATTTCTGCCGCTTCCTTGTTTGTGAATTTTGTTCCTGTAGCCCATTTGTCGATGGTTGCCCAGGTTCCTCAGCAACCACCGCGGTCCTTTTTATCCTGGGCGACGACTGAGCCAGTATAGACTTCTTTTTTATTTGTGTCTCCATTGTGATAAATGGGTTGGGTGCACTTAGTCTGGCTCCTCTGCTTTGACCACTCCGGCATGGTTGAACCTGCCAGTAGTTTGCACTACCGCCGGCCCAGCTCTCAGCTTCATTGGAGCACTCAAACCCCACCGCCACGACAAGGCCGCACCCATCGGGGGATAATAATAATAATAATAATAATAATAATAATAATAATAATAATAATAATAATAATAATAATAATAATAATAATAATAATAATAATAATAATAATAATAATAATAATAATTTCATTTGGAACCAAACGCTTGGGTAAAAGATACATGGCCATTAGGACATGCACATCTGGCTCAGAGGAGTTTCCTTAACAAAAAGAAACCATCTGTGCCGTTCCTTTTCACTCTTTGGCCTCTCCATGGAGTTGAAGCAGCCTCTAATAGCTCTCTGATTGCACACATGCCTTCCCGTGCTGTAGATTGGGAAAGCACAGTGATGGGAGAAGAGTGATACTCCGAATGGACGCCTCATTTCCTTACCCCTGAAGCATGCTTTAATCCAGAGTTTGGTTCCCTCTTCCAAATAGGGATGTACTGTGAGTATCTGATCTGCTTGGAAAAGGTCCCTTTTAAGTGGAACAAAAAAGGTAAGCTTCTCTTGGGGCTTAAAGCATATCGTAATGATGATTATCGCTGGTGTGCTGGCTTATTATTATTATTATTATTATTATTATTATTATTATTATTATTATTATTATTATTATTATTATTATTATTATTATTATTATTATTATTATTATTATTATTATTATTATTATTGATGATGATGATGATGATGATGATGACAGTCCTTGGAGAAGATTGAAGACAAAGTGGATAAGGAAAAGACCTGATTTTGGCTGACCAACGGAACACTGAAAAAGTAAACAGAGGGCCTTTCCACACAGGCTCTAAAAACACATTTAGAGCCTGTTTGGGGAGGGATTTGGACGTGGCTTCCACATTGGAGGTCAGATTGGAGCCCCTTTGAGGATGCCACATCCGCACATCGGTGCGCAAAACCGGTTTCTTAAACCAGTTTTCCCGCCAAAATCCGACCCAGATGTAAGTCCTGAAAAATTAGGTCTTACATCTGGCTTTCGCCCTTAAATCTTAGAGATCCGTTTTCCGGGGGCAAATGTAGAAAGGCCCAGAGGGACTAATTATTGCTGTACAAGAACAAGCCATCAGAATGAATGCCATCAAAGCTAGAATTGAGAAATCAGCAGAAGACCCAAAGTGCAGACTCTGTAAAGAAGCTGATGAAATGGTCAACCACATTCTGAGCTGCTGCAAAAAGATCGCCCAGACGGACTATAAACAGAGGCACATTGTAGTGGCACAAACGATACACTTGGAACTTAGGCCAGAACTACCATCTGCCAGTGGCAAAGAACTGGTGGGAGCCATACACCAGAAAAAGTGGTCAAAAACTAACAAGCCAAACTACTGTGGGACTTTTCCGACTGATCGAACACTGGAACATAATACGCCAGATATCACAGTGGTGGAGAAAGACAAAGTGTTTATCGTCGACATTGCTATTCCAGGTGACAGCAGAACTGATGAAAAACTGTTGGAAAAACTTACCAGATACGAAGACCTGAAAATAGAACTGCAGTGACTCTGGCATAAACCAGCAAAGGTGGTCCCAGTGGTTCTTAGCACATTGGGGGCAGCGCAAAAGATCTTAGTGGGCACTTGAAAAGCATTGGCATCAACAAAACTGGCACTTAAACTGCAACAACAACACCCCCCCCAACACGGAGAAGCAGGACCTTTTGATCTCTGCCCCTGTTAATCTCCCCTTTCAGTTTCCCTCTGTAAAATGCAGGCTGTCTGCTGTTGTGGGATCCTTGCAACAATATATCACTTGAGTCTAACAACTTCCTGCTGGCAAATCTCTCCTAACTGCAAGAATTTCCTTGCTACAGTTGAATCTTTTGATGCTGGCTAGTGCTTTAAATTTTTTCCGCTTTCTCCTCTTGCGATTGTGTTCAGAGCAGTCATGGAGAGGGAAGGAGAGAGATCTTTGCAGCTGTAAAATCCCACCCACATCTGGCAAGAATTGGCCAGAAGGATAGTAGCAAAAATGGGTGCAGAAGCTGTTTTTTTTTTTTTAGGGTTTTTAAAATGCATTTTTTGGTGATTTACTCCTTGGAAAGTCCAGGAATAAAAATTTTAATGAGCACAAAGGATTTCCAAAACATTTTCAAGACGTTTAAAGCTTGAGTGGGAACGTGATGCAAGATTGCTTTCTGGTCTCAGGAAAGAGTTCTGTGCCTGTGGTCACTGCACCTTCAGACCACTTTCTGCTGGTAGAGTTTCTCTCTCATTCTGATGCTTCAGTAACCCAGGAATGGAAAATCTGTGGCTTCTCAAAAGCTGTGGACTCCATTTTACATGCCCTTTAGCTGATGGGAGCTGGAGTTCCCCAGCAACATCTGATGGGTCCAGAGCTAGCCGTTTCTGTATATTTATTTAACCACATACAGTATTTGGATATTGTGCTATGGTCATGGTTTTACAAAGAAATACTTCACAAGAGCCATCAAATATTGAATGTATGAATTAGAAGTCAACAAATTAATTGGAAACAGAGGTTCATTTAGACCACAGAGTTGCACAGAGTTTATTGTAAATAGCTAGAAGGATTTATTTTGTATGAATACTGTCTCAACACTGCTATGACGAAGTCTCTGTTTATATTTTATTATGCTAAAAACGTTTAAAAATGCATCTCAGAATGTTGTTCTTTCAAAACACAATGCAACAATAGAAATATTCCATTATCTGCTGCTGAGTGGATTTCT
>JALMGA010000010.1:27968469-28103469 GCA_023333525.1 Aspidoscelis tigris stejnegeri
GGGAGGGTGGGATCCTGGGGCGGAACACCAATGAGAGAGAGGGGGGTGGGCAATGGGTGGGAGGACAGGGCTGCCGTCTGGATTCCCAGGATTGATTCCAATTTAAGGCTGAAATCAGAATGCCACTGAACTGGGTTAACTTGCAAGTCATGTAAACAGGATTAACCTGGTTCACTTATTTCGATTTCCTTAAACCTAATTAAGGCATCCCATGTGGATGCAGCCAATGTGGTCTAGAAGAGTTCTGTGCAAACCCTTAATCCAGATTAAGGATCAGTGCAGAAAAACCCTTGATTTAATTGTGTGCACTGTAGGTTTAGCTGGCATTCACCTACTTTGAACCAGATCCTTATGCACCGTATGCATGAAATTTGTTAAGAAGGTGACGACAAAGAACTTCACATATTACTAACTGGGAATTAATTCCTATACCTATGTCTGCCTGAGTAAAATTCACACTATTAGGTCTAGTCAGTGTGGTTACTGAACTGTGGAATTTGTGCTTCATTACAGCTATTCTGCTTTATTGATTGACATTATTCAAGTCGTACCCTCGTGCTCTGTTTATGGTTTTATCCATCCCAATAAAGTCCCCTCTCCTCCTCTTCCAGCTGTGTCCAGCTTGTTCCGCTTTGTTTCCACATGCAGTTTTAAATACGCTTAACTATAAAGATCCTTCCTATGCATATGCCTTTGAGCATGTACAGAGTACCAGAGAATATTCATTAACTGCAAATTCAGCCTTGAGAACAGAAAACAGAAGGTGGTACCATCACAGTCTTCAGATACCAGAACGGTTGTCACTGAGGGAAATAATCATGACGCAGAATCTAGGCTAGAGGATAAGGTTATGGTGTAACAGGGTGATCTTGCTTGGTTGTCAGAATAAAACTTCTGCACAGTAAAGACATCTTGATGGCGAATCTGATTATCCAGAATAATTTCAAGCAGAGGTTGGGCAGCAGCCACGTGCCAGAGGTGTTTTCAACAAGATACCTACATGAAGCAGGAAGTTGGCATAAACGCCCCCTTCAACTACATGATTCTACGAATACACATAAAGGGATTTTGGAATGACATATCACAGATTAAACAACCTTTCCTACACTTAGAAATAAATTTCAGAACGAGTTTACGAACTTGAGTGTCCAAGTAAGAGAAAAGAGCAAAATCTCAGCACCCTTGACTGTTGAAAAAGAGGTATCTTCTTCAAAGCCATTAAAGATACAAGAATTGTCATTTGACAGCTATAATAATGCCTGAGAATTCTCTGCCCATCAGAACCTAAAATGAGGGGTCTAACCAAAAACTGGGAGCTCTGGTATAATACACTCTTCAAAGCTTGTACCTATAATTTCGCTAATACTGTATGATTAGATGGAGATTAGAACGAAACTTTCAGATGCATTCTGTCTTAATTCAAAACAGTAGGGCTGGTTCCACCAGATAGGATGGATGCTGAAGTATGGGAAGAAGTCAAAAATCAGTATTTCACCCCACCCTCACCAGTGAACAAGAAGTTCTGCAAAACTTCCATTTCCCACTACTAGACTATTGCATATATGGATATGGGAGGGAGGGAGGGAGGGAGGGAGGGAGGAGAGTTGGCTTTTCTACCCTGCTTTTCTCACCCATTTAAGGGGACTCAAAGCAGTTGACAAAGCTTTCTGTTCTTCTCCCCACAACAGACACCCTGTGAAGAAGGTGGGGCTGTGAGAGCACAGAAGAGAGCTGTGACTAGCCCAAGGTCACCTAGCTGGCTTCGTGGGGGAGGGCAGAATCCAACCTGGTATTCCCAGATAAGAGTCCAGCTCCCTAAGCACAAGGCCAAACTGGCTCACGTGGAAGGAAGGAAGGAAGGAAGGAAGGAAGGAAGGAAGGAAGGAAGGAAGGAAGGAAGGAAGGAAGGAAGGAAGGAAGGAAGGAAGGAAGGAAGGAAGGAAGGAAGGAAATATAACTGATCTGTTTTACAATGTATACTTAATGTTTTTATTAACTGAATTGGATTATTTTGTTTGTGGTGTTTTTACTCAGTTGTGAACCATCCTAAATATTTTTTGGAAATGTGATATAGAAATACTAAATGCAAATGCAAAATACAAAATAAAAGGAGAAGGAAGAGGGAAAAGTGAGTAACAAGGGTGTACTGGGGGTACTGCAAAATAGTATCATTGCTCTTTTAAACTTTCCCCTGGGATTCTCAGTTTTCATTGAAAGCAGACATCAGCTCCTGCATTTTCTTGAACTGGAATTATTTAAGGAGAGAGAGAAAAAACAAACAGAGAAAACACAGAGTAATGCAGTCCAGCCTGGGGAGAGAAAATGCCAATTAGAGCTTACTCAATAGTTAGTTTTAGCAAAAGCCAGCTTCAGATTGGTTGGAATGAAAGCTAATCAGAGCAGATGCTGTATTAGGGCCAGGAATTAACTCTTTCCTAATTAACTCTTCCCTTCTAATTTCAGAGTTCATTTTAAACCATTTTCTTCCTCTCCCCCATCTTCCGTGCAAATGAGAAAAAAAACGGAGGGGGAAAATGTAGCATTAAAGATGTGGGTGAGTACAGGTTCATGTGGAACTGGAAGTTAACTTTGTCCTCTGTCTGCTCGGGGTTTGCTTGGTGAAAACGGCTTCAGGTGGAGTTTGCAGTGTAAGAACAGTGTAAACGTATTGGCTGTGGTCACACCTTCATTCTTATCAGGGAATACCCGGTTTGATTCTGCCCTCCTCCACAGAGCCAGCTGGGTGACCTTGGGCTAGTCACAGCTCTCTTCTGTGCTCTCACAGCCCCATCTACCTCACAAGGTGTCTGGTTGTGGGGAGATCAGAAGGTTTGTCAGCCACTTTGCGTCCCCTTAAATGTGAGAGATAAGTGGGGTAGAAAAGCCAACTCCTCCTCCTCCTCCTCCTCCTCCTCCTCCTCCTCCTCCTCCTCCTCCTCCTCCTCCTCCTCCTCCTCCTCCTCCTCCTCCTTCTTCTTCTTCTTCTTCTTCTTCTTCTTCTTCTTCTTCTTCTTCTTCTTCTTCTTCTTCTTCTTCTTCTTCTTCTTCTTCTTCTTCTTCTTCTTCTTCTTCTTCTTCTTCTTCTTCTTCTTCTTCTTCTTCTTCTTCTTCTTCTTCAGCAGCCCTGATGGCTCCCACCTTTTCATTTCTATGCATTTTATTTGTGGACTTTCCACCTTCATGGAAATTGCTGCAGTTTGTTTTTAATCCATAGCTACCTTTTGTGTAGAGAAGGGAAGAACCTGCTTTCTTTGGCTCCTGGTTTTTGGATTGGGACCCAGAGGTAATCCCGTTTTGTTCCATTCATACTTAGGCTGCCTCCAGGTGGTGGCCAGATATTGTGGTAGGAAGCAATAATGTGGGGTATGGCTTCCCTGCCTTATTGCTTCCTGCCAAGGTAGTGCTGTACCCCACACTTTTGCACACCTTGCACGCTGGACAGTTTGGCCACTGTTGAGCACATCACTACCACCATTGCACGTGCCAGGCCAGCTGTTTCAGCCTCCACACACGTGCAACGGATGGAACAACGGTTGCTACTCTGTGCAAAAGGTGAATAAAAACACTATTGCTAGAAAGCCCACACCCAGCACTGAGTTTTCTAGCAATATTATTTTGCACTTTGTTTTTGGAGGGGGGGAGGGGGGACTATGGTGGGGTTGCCTACAAGACCCTACCATAGAATCTCCATAATGGCCCTGTATTCTCCCTGCCTGGACAGCGTCTCAGTATTTTTGTGCATCAGAACCATTTGCATACCTGAGATTATAAATATATGTGGTTGTAAGTCTGTTCTGAGTGATCAAAAACACTGATTTTAAAAATCAACATTTTCATTTGGGGGGGGGGGAATATTTCTGTCCTTACTGGATGCAAAGAAAATCTTATGAATGTAAATAGCTCTGGCAATTAGGATCGTTGAATATTTAGTACTGGGAAAAACATGGTTCATGAAATTTTCATATCAGTGAGTAAACTATATTTGACGTCTCTCTTTTTTTCTTCAAATGTGAAATTATCACATTTGTTTGCACAGAATGCAAATGCAAAAGGAAATATAAAAATGGCCCAGTTTTTCTCTCTCTCTCTATCCTACCACTTTTGATCGTAAGGCTTGCTAGGCAGATGGAAATAGGATAATTGTGGTGTAAACCATAGGACCATCGACATGAGAAGAAGTGCCCAGCTTTACATGGCATTCGCCTGGGTTGAAGTCACACATCACTTTAAACCTTCTTTGGTTTATCTCCAGATCTGACTGTTCACATCTTTTCATTTCTATCCATTTTATCCGAGGACTTTCCATTCAGGAAAGTTCACATGGAGGGTGGAAGGTCCACAAATAAAATGGATAGAAATGAAAAGGTATAAGCAATCAATTCTGGACTGAAGAAGCTATAAAGTGAAGGTGTGACCATGGCCCTGGACAAGCACCCATTTTGTCTCCAGTGGCCATTTAATGTGGGCCATGGTCACACCCTCACTTTCAGCCTCCTTCAGCCCATCTTCAGGTCTGACTGCTCACACCTTCTCACTTTCATCCATTTTATTTGTGGACTTCCCACCCTCCATTTCGACTATCCTGAATGGAAAGACCACAAATAAAACAAAAATAGATAGAAAAAGGTGTGAGCAGTCAGACCTGAAGGTGAACTGAAGATGGCTGAAAGTGAGGGTGTGACCATAGCCGTGGTTGTTATCAGACCTATGGTTTTTCCACTGTCACTAAAAGTACCCATTAAATACCCATTAATGGGTATGTAATGGCATTTTTGTACCCATTAATGGGTACTTAATGGGTACTTCTAGTGACAGTGGAAAAACACCCTTAGTTAATGCTGTCTCAGTGCCACCTGTTACCTGACGTGTGGTGAACCTTCTGTTGAATCTCCAGCCCTCTCCAATCTTCACATTCCATGAAAATAAGCTACTCTTGGGTAAGCAACTGAAGAAGCTATCTGTAAACATCTCCCCTTTACTGCTGCAGGAGCCTACTCAAGCATGAATGGCTGCCACTGCAGCAGGATTGGAGGGAGAAAGATTCATCATGTAAAGACACACATGGAAGGGAAGAACCAGTAGGTCTATGCCCATCCCCCAAGGATCCTAGGAGCAGTGAGGTGTGCCGGAGATGCATAATTAGGCACAAACAGGCAGAGACATGAGCTATCCCAACCGGACTCTACATACTCACTCCTTTTTGGAAATGTGAGAAACACTTGTTTCTGTAATGTCACTCAATGGCTACTAGAATGGATGCCCAGGAATATATTCCAGGCTGGGGAGACAGGCAGGATGCATCTAAGACCATTTGCTGGCATTTGAGAGCAGGTGAAGTTTTGCCCTTGCCTTCTGCTTCAAATGCCTATGAGCAATTGGCGGGCCACTGTGTGGAACAGGAAGCTGGACTAGATGGGCTGTGGACTGGTCGAGCAGGGCATCTTTGGTGTTTTTATGTTCTTATGACCAGCAAAGTACACATATGTGCGCATTACAGTATGAGTCTTTTTCTTGATTTTGTGCACTAGCTCCTCCTCCTCCTCCTCCTCTTCTTCCACTTCCATTATGGGATAGAAAGCACTGTTATCCTACTTTCCTGCTCTGCTGCATCCATCACCTGAAGTATTGAGGTCAGCTTGGTATCCTGGGGTTATACTGGGATGCCACAGGTATGTGTGGCAGTCTTAGTATAGTCCTAAGAGAATCTTGGGTTTTTACCCACTTCTGGAGCAAAGCAACTATCTGATTTCACAATACTTTGGGGAAGTGGCACAACTCTACCTCTATGGTGGGGGTTCCCTGCTATATCCCCCCCCAAAAAAACCCATGAAAAATTATTGCTGGAAAACTCAACACTATTTCCAGCAATAGCACTTTTTCCTTACCTTATGGACAAAGACACCATCATAGTTCCATCCATCGCGCATGCGTGTAGGCTGAAATTGATGTTGATGCCTATGTGGTGGTGCTGATATGCGCATCCAGGTATTCTGTGCCATCGAATACCCAGATGCATGTGTCAGTAAAATGTTTTGGTGCTATCAGGCTAGCAAGAGTTAATGGCAGGGGACAGTCCCATAGTCAGCTCTGTATTTTATAGGGGGGGTCACAAATTTTGGGGTGAGTGCCTAATGTGTCACACCTGATCTGTAATTTGGAGTTAATTACACTGGTGGATTAAAATTTTTGAGGGGGGCAAAAGCAAATTTGGGGGGTTGGCCCCCTCTGCCCCCCCCCCCAGCTACAGGCCTGGTGGGGGATCAATGTCCTGTGTTTTCCCTTGCTAACAGATATTTCCCTCCATTTCATACTGAAAAGAGTAAAGCAAGTAACTCATATTTTGTATTCCCAAGCTCGTATAATACTGAATTTTGCATAAACTGAAAACTGTAGAGAAATGATGTCTTGAATATGTTCAATGAAATGTAAATCAAGGGGACACAGTATTGACACCATTGTTGAAGCTGTGCTTGTAAATCCTTTTATGTAGCAATAAAGCTCACTATAAGCAAGTAATGTGTTTAGGACTGGAAATGTAAATGTCTGAGTTTAAAATAGGAGCTCAAAGACGGGTGTCGACCTTTTCTATTTGGATTCTACGCAAGGAAAATGCAGTTGATGCAGCTCATTGTATATTCTAGCCAAGGGTTTTGTATTCATCCCTGGATCTGCATTGGTCAGAAGTGAAGTAACCTACTTTAAAAATGTTTATAGCGTTTTAAAGGAACTGTCCCTGTGCAACCCTTAAATGAAAACTCAAGACTTCTCATCTAATCCCCCTCTGCCACCCCACAAACCAAACTGGCTTCTTCTACTGTGGAAAACAAATCCAGACTAGTTATTACACTTGACAAAAATGCCCTTTGTGAAGGCACAATATGTTGTCATTGAAAATGTGCAAATGCAGCAGTCCCATTGACCAGATATAGCATAATGCTCCCCACACAAAGGATGAATTGCGCCATTTGAGCCATTCATGACAGCCACCGTCAATGATATAAATGTGAAGTTAGCATATGGACTGAAAGTAGTTAGAAGGCCAAGCAGATGTGTACAGTTTAAAGGGGTGCACAGCATGGAAGTAGGCTTTATTTTTGGTGGCTACATCTTTTTTCTTTTTTTTTTAAATGGCATTTTGCAAAATGTATTTCTTCTGTCGAGCATTTGTAACAGCTTATGTAAGATGACATCATGGACTGGGGACAGAAACAACAAAGCCCTTACTTTCCTGGCACAAGACAAGTCTTTTAGCCTGATCCTGTGAGCTGGAGTTAGCAGCTGCCCTGTAAAAAGACGCGGCTGCTTTAATTAAGAAGCACAGAGAATCAATCTGTACTGTTTGTGCCCATGAACTGCTCCATATCTGACTCGTTATTGTGGCATCGCTTGCAAAGGCTCCGTGATCTGGTTTTACTGGGGGAATTGAAAAGGATGCTCTCTCTCTCCACCCACCCACCCCCAGTTTAACATGCTTCTGTGGATCAGCCACCCTGGATTAATCCAGCTATTTCTGCACTTAAGTAGCTATCAGTCGGAGGTGAGATTGAGGAGATAGTTGGAAGCTTTCCTGGGACGCTTTCTATGCTGTACATTGGAGGGAGGGTGGGTCATATTTTGAATATATTTTCTGTTTTTTAAAGAAGTTGCAGTTTTATGGTTCTGTACCCACCCTGGGACCTTTGGATGAAAGGTGGGATATATATTCTTAAATAAATAAAATAATATGGCTCAGCAGTGGAAATGACAGCCAGGAAGCAGAAAAGGGTTCCTCTGGAGAACGGTAAAGATAGCTGTAGCTCAGTAGAAAAGGGCCCTGGTCACACCTATAGTTTAGGATGACTTCAGGTTGTCTTCAGGTCATGTTACTCACATTATTTTTATTCATATTCATTTTCCAAGCTGGCCTGCCCCTGTTAGATTATTTTAACCAGAGTTCTCTTTTCCAGAGGACTCAGCCCAGCCGTCTTCTCTTCCTCAGTGTGAGTGGGGGGACAGGCTAAAGGAGGCTGAACCATGCTGTGGTGGGTGGGGCCCAGTCTTTCCTTTTATCCAATATCTAAGGGAGGGTGGCATGCATGGAGTTCATGAGGCACCTCCCCCTCTCCTCAGATTATGTGTATGATTCCTCTATCTCGTGTTTTTCCACAAATTTATTCTTATTCTTATTATTTAAATTAATTGCACGGTGGAGTAAAGCACATAAAAAAAGAAAGGGAGGACATGGAGGTGGGGAAGCAGGCTTAAAAAAGAACCACAAAACACACACCCTCACCTCCCTTGAGTGACACAACAGCATCCAATAAGAAAGGAGATAGATCTGATGAAGCAAACAGGGGTGGAGAGCTAAGAGTTCCGTGGAGGAGGCTCAGGTCCATTGCGGAGAAAGGTGTGACCAATGGATCCCAAAGTGAGGGCAGTCTGAGAATGACCTATAATGATATATGTGTAAACAGAACTGGTACGATCTCAGTTCGAATTATGAGTAGGATGTCCCATCTCATATAGGTGTGACCAGGGCCAAGGTTTCAAGATGGGATTGTTCACCCACCAGCCTGCCCCTCTCATCTCTCTTGAACATCCTGTGCATGAAAAGGAAGATTGAAGCAGGGTTGGGAACTACACCTGAGGCACCCTTTCCCTATGTCTGAACACAGCCAAATCCCCCAATAGCAGCTACTGTTGACAGCAGTTGTTGTGGAAAAGTAAACTATATTTGAGGACTCTTTCTTTTTCTTCCTGAGACAGCTAGGTGGTCCACCATATCCTAGCCCATTCAGCCTATTTTGAAACTGCAGAGCTGCTGAAAATGGTTTTCTTTCTGTGTGTTTTTTAGCACAAGTGACAGCCGCTTTCCCAGACCTAAACAGATTTAGGAACAGACAATATTTGTGAACGTTTGGGTCAGGGCGGGCCTCGTGGGTTACAGAACTGCACTATTAATTATCTAGTTGTACCATTAACTTGGGAAACCTTATCTTAAATGGAGAATAAAGGGATATTATTGCTTCTTCTGAACTCCCAAGTGTTTGGAGGGAGGTTTCCCACTCACAAAGGGGCTTCTTGCGTCAATGCTAATAAGTCTCTGGGGATCCATCTTTTTTTTAAAGATGGAAATATAGAGTTACTTTTTTTTGCATTCCAAACAACTTTCTCCTGGCCACACATCCTTCCAGGATCCCTTCACCAAAAACAAAACAAAACAAAACAAAAGTTTCTACCAGAGAGTTTATCTTTCTCTTACACACACACACCTTCCTCACTCTAACCCCTAAATCTCTATCCCAGCTAGAGATAATGGACTAACAGTCCATTTTCTATTTTAAAGCAAACTTTGGAGTACTTCTTTTTTCTGAAGCAATATAATGGTTCCTTGCCTAGGATTGGTGCCACATCAAAACGTATATAAGAATGTATTATATACAGTAGATCTACAATATTTTATTCAGTCCAAGATGTCATTCAATGAAATTCTATGGAACTGAACTACCTGTGACCTCTTGACAATACAAATTACAGAATGTATGCCAAACCTTTCCCACTGGCTGCGATTCAGTTGTGAATGGGGGCAACCTACCCCATTCATTTACAAGTAATCTGGTCTTGGATTCTAGATAGCACAGAAGTCATGGAAGAATGTTGGCCACATTATCTACATAAATAGGTCAGCGCATACAGAAAGAGAGAGAGAGAGAGAGAAAGAGGGAGCATTTGGATGTATAGCTATACAAGCAAGTTCTACAGTGGTACCTTGACATACGAGTTTAATTCGTTCCGTAACCTTGCTCTTATGTCAAATCGCTCGTATCTCAAAGCAATTTTCCCATTAATCCATTCCAGCTCCCAAAACACCACCTCAGTTGTTTTTGTTATGTACTGTACTGTATTTACATACTCGTATCTCAAATCTTGCTCTCATCTCAAAGCAAAATATCACTCGCTCGGCGGCTTGTATCTCAAAACACTTGTATGGCAGGGCACTTGTATGTCGAGGTACCACTGTACTACAAATACATGAAAACTGTATAATGGCTGCTCTTGACTGGGACAGAGGAAGAAGACCTGGGCTGGTTGCCTCTGCTACACTCTCCCCTGGACAGGTATAAGAACTGTGGTGTCTCTTGGCTAGGATGGATTCTGCTTTTTTTCTCTTGAACAGGCCATACTTCCTTTAGCCTTAAAAAATTCTTTATGGAATTCTTTGTTTGGACCCTTTGCACACTGGGCCCATCCATTCCAGGAAGGAGTCCAGGATCCTCCCTTCCCACATGCCGGTACAGGATGGGGAAGCCCAGCTCCCTCCTCAAATGCCTCATCTGAACTGGATGAAACAAGAGAGCAGGATAGGCCACACCTGCTCTACCAGTAGAACTTGACAATGAGGTCTACTTATGTACTAGTGCAGTGGTAGGCAAACCATGGCTTTGGTCCCTTGAGTGTGGCTCTTCCAGCTTAGGGGTACCCTAATTAAGTTAATAACAATGTACCTGCTTAGATAGTCCAGCAAGGTAGTTAGTAGCACTTGAAGACTAACAGGAGAAGGGTTGGTGGCATGAGCTTTCTTAGACACGTCTAAGAAGAAGTAGATGGGCCCCCTAACATCTGAAGAAGTTGTTTTCCCCTTTGGACTTCCTATCATCTGAAGAAGTAGACATGCCTAAGAAAGCTCATGCCACCAACCCTTCTCCTGTTGGTCTCCAAGTGCTACTAACTACCTTGCTGGACAGCTCAAAGATGTTCATCTGAAGATGTCTACTTCTTCCGATGTACCTACCTGTATAGTTTAAAATTTAAAAATTTGGCTCTCAAAACAAAATTCAATCGTTGTACTGTTGGTATTTGGCTCTGTTGACTAATGAGTTTGCCGACCACTGTACTAGAGGATCTGCATTTTAAGAATTGTGTATGAAGAGCCACAGCAGGGCTGAATTCTTTATATAATCTGTTCAGCTATAGAAATCCAGGTACTTTGGTCCCCCTTCTTACAGCATGCAAGGCCAAACTCATACCAATGCTGACTTATAGGGCAGAGGTCTGGGGTTTCTCAAATACCTCTCAACTGGAACAAACTCAGACCTGTTTCTTGGGATGGATACTGGGTGTCAACAGATTTGTCCCAGCCCCTGCTGTTTGGAACCCAAGCCATTCCCCGCCCTATTAACATCAAAATAGTTAACTACTAGTTGCATTTGTTTCAATGTTTGGAAACAGATTTTCAAGATTGTGCCTTGAAGAACAATATAGGAATGAGAGCACCCATTCATGGGTCCATCAAAAAATGTCATAATCTCTCGCTGTGGTCTTTCCTTGCAAATACTGAGACATAACAAGCCGGTTAGCCAAAGAGATTTTTAAGCAGCGTGTGATGGACATTAGTGCACAAAATGATACTGTTAGCCTTTCTAATTTAAAATCACCAAAATGGCTTGCACAAATGAAATCTATTTTCCAGCTTGAAACATATTTAGTTTACAAAATTTCCCAGCAGTTAAGGCAACAATTTACTTATGCACGTTTTGAACTTATTGACTCCATGGTGAAGTATGGGAGACACCATCAGGTAACTTATGAAGAAAGACTGTGTTTGTGGCACAGCAATGGTTGAAGATCTTTCTCATATCTTGTTTACCTGTCCGCTGTATTCTTCCATAAGGACAACTCGTTTGGGTCCCCTTTTACAAAATCTGTCCCAGATGGCCTTGCTACAGCTCGCTCTTTCCAGCTGTCTGAGCACCATCTACAGGAGATGAAATTGTGACCGGAGCTCCAGCCACAGACCAGGAGAGTGGGTAGAATTCTAAAGCTTTTGCAAAGGATGAGTGAACCTCTGGTAGTAGGGCAGCTTGGCCACCAACCCATGAGAGCTAAATTTCCTGCTCTCCAAGAAATGCAGCGTTTCCAGGGTTCGGAAGCAGCCACCCTTGAAGCCTAGCTATTTGCCTGCACTGATCCATGGACAGCAGAGGTCACTCTCTTTGCTGCACATAAATGCTGCCTCGGATATCATCCTGCCTTCCCAAGGAACCATGCAAACAAGGCCAGGTCTTGTATATCTTTTATAGTTGTATGGAAGACAGTATTTGATGAGGGATTTTCTATATTATAAGCTATAGCAACTGAAATGTCCCCTTTTAACCAGCAGTTAAAAATTGTTCCAAGTCCTGGCCTTTTTTTCTCAGTCAAATTTTTCTCACCTGATTTTCTGGCATGAGTTATCATTTTTAATTTTAATTTTTGCTTGGGGACTTAAAATTTGGAAGTGACTTAGGCCACTCTTTCTTAGGCTGTGGTCTCTGGGGTGGCTTAGGGAAGGCTTTGAGGAGATGGGAATCTTCACACACCAGTCCGCCCCTCCCCCCCCCAAACATTCTGTGCTAGGAAAGGTAGATCAGAGAAGAAGAAGAAGAAGAAGAAGAAGAAGAAGAAGAAGAAGAAGAAGAAGAAGAAGAAGAAGAAGAAGAAGAAGAAGAAGAAGAAGAAGAAGAAGAAGAGCTGGCTTTTCTAACCTGCTTTTCTCACCCATTTAAGGGGACTCAAAGCTGCCTGACAAAGCTTCCTGTTCTTCTCCCCACAACAGACAGCCTGTGAGGTGGGTGGGGCTGTGAGAGCTCAGAAGAGAGCTGTGGCTAGCCCACGGTCAGCCAGCTGGCTTCACAGAGGAGGTGCAGAATGAAACCCGATATTCCCAGATAAGAGTCAGGCTGGCTGACCAAACTGGCTGGGGACAGCAGGGACACGCACACTAATGTCGCTCTGAGGCCCCTCTGAGGCCCCCCTTTTGTTCTCTCTGAACACAGCCTCAGTCTCAATTGCAGAGTGGGAATCACTTACTTGGAAAACCACCTGATGAATTCTTCTAAGCCAGCAGATATAAAATTTGTCTGCAATGTGTGTGTAGGGCTGGAAGTATTGTTCAGACTTTGGAAACCAACAGGATGACATTGGAAGTGGTAAGTAACTCTGTTCACCAGAAAAGAGACATTTTCGTGAATAAATATCAATTTTTGCAGCATTAAATGGCTTTTACAAAAAATGTTTCTATTCAAAGATGATCATATATTTTTATTTGCCAAAGTGAATTGCTTTTTAGGAATAATTATATTGTAAGGAAGGTGGAATGATTAATGTGTGAAAGCAGCTATCCTTGGATACACAAATTAGACTTTGCTGTGATGCTGCGTGCTCTAAGAGTTTTATATGTGTTTCACATAATCCTGATGAAGCCATTACGGCTCCTGCCATTTGTTCATGCCATATATCATTATTCAAGGAATTTAAGAACTGTGGTGATGGGAAATCACACAGGAAGAAATGAAATGAAACATGGACTTTGTCAGAAACAAGAGCTACATTTTTATTCAAGAGTCTGGTAATGATGGAAAATCACGGGGACAGATGCAGGTGAAACAGATCCTATAAGAGACATGACATCCCCTGTGAGTACCGGTAAGCAAATAGTCATAGCAAGGGTGTAAAATCACAGAGAACAACATTAACGAGGGAAGAGCTGCATTGAAGCGCAACCCAGAAACAAATCACTGCACAAATGGAGAAGATTAATTTCAATATTGATGTGCCAGGAGACAAGGCACATCAATATTAATGGAGCTGAAATAGGACTCCAAATGGCCACAAGTACAAAGTGGTACACAAAATATTTTCTTTTAAATAGAGTGTAGATTGGATCACAGGACCGTCAGGGAATTGAAATCTGTGCATGTGTTTGCTTGCACGTAATTTGATGTTTTCCTTCTTTCTCTTTCCTGCACTTGCCCATACACACAGGGATATCTTTACATGGTTACAAGCAGATTTATAAACCATTATAATATACACATTAAAGGAAATCACTAACTTTCAATCCTGCCACCTTTCTATCCCATCTAGATAGAAAGTCTTTTGGGTCATGGTCACACCTTAACTTTAAATCTTCTTCAGTCCACCTTGAGGTATGACTGCTCACAGCTTTTCATTTCTATCTGTTTTATTGTGGACTTTCCACCCTCCATTTGGAAAGTCCACAAATAAAAAGGATAGAAATGAAAAGCTGTGAGCAGCCAGACCTGAGGATGGATTGCAGAAAGGTTAAAGTGAAGGTGTGACCATGTCCTTGGATCCTATATTCAGTGTTTTGGGAGCCCTGGCTGAAGACCGGAAACCAAAGTTGATGTGGATGGAGTGAGATGTAGCTGTAAGGACACATGGACAGGTAGAGAATTGTACCTTTAAGAAAGGATACCTGGCAGTGGTTGTAACCCAGTAGTAGAGCAACCTGCCTGGAAAACAAGGTTGTCATGCACAATCTTGCAACCCACTTCTGTATCTCTGCATAGAGATGTCCATAGAGGTACGTATGCAATCAACCAGGAGTTGTCCACAAGTTGGTGGTACCCAACAACCACCATCACCTAATACCAGTATCTAGAAGAACTGAAAGATCTACCTGGAGCTATCCATGGTGCTGTTAAGGAAGAATGAGGTTGGAGTTTGAATACCTGATATTTGTTTCTGACTTCACCAAGGACATGTTTTCTAAAAGGCGCAGGTGAAAAATACCCAGTTTGATTGGCCCCTTTGGTATCTTCAGGAGGGGAAAGGTAGTGGTGTAGCAGACGTCAGGAGAGAGGACTGAAGTCCATGTGCTCCTCTTTGTTATCACCTGGGCTCCACAGCTCTGAAACTGAGATCTAAATTCATTTGTTCCTGAAAAATGAGGGGGAAGCAGCTTTGAGGGCTTTAGAAAATTCTTGTTATTTCTATCAGTTAAGGCAACAATTTACTTAGACATATTTTGAACTTATTGGATCCATGGTGAAGTATGGGAGATACCAACAGGTGCCTTATGAAAAAAGACTGTGTTTGTGGAGCAGCCGTGGTTGAAGGTCTTTTTCATATCTTGTTTACCTGTCACTTGTATTCTTTAACAAGAACAAAATGTGTCCCACTGATGCAATACATAAGGTGACTTACCTTCTGCAGGGAGAAAATGTCCAGGTGACATATAGGGTAGCTTTGTTTTTTGCTAAGGCTGCCCGACTTAGGAAATTATCCATTGAGTTAAATGGGGTGTCTTGTAAGGGTGATGGGGACAAACAATGATGTTCTTTTTATTTTGTTTCTCTATTTTATCCTTGCATGTTTTATATGATTTTATCTTTTGTAAACTTGATATGATCAAATGACTAACCAATAAAGTTTAAAGTTCCAGTACAGTTGTTGTGATTTATTATTTATTTATTTACATTTTTATCCTGCCCTATACCCGGAGGTCTCTGGGCGGGTAACAACATCTAAAATCAAACATCATATAACATCATTAAAACATTAAAACAATAACAGCATCTGTCAGTGGGAAGAGAAAAGCATATCCCCATTTAACCAAAGGCCTCAGTGGAGGGAAAGAAGGGAATTTCCAGGAGGAGAAGAGGAAGAAGGGTGTCAGTGACCTCTGAACCTAACAGTGGAAGCTGCATGGAGACGGTAGAGACAAAACCGGAAGGATCTGTGACCCTAGCTGAGACCTGTACTCCAGTGCCCCTAGTGGCCATTTTGTTAGCAGTGCAGAGGACAACGTTATCAGATTGCACCTCCAACAATAGCGAAAGTCTTGTATTTTATGTTCGTGTTGTTCTAAGGTTCCACTGGATCCAGTCTGTGCCCGTGTGGACAAATGTCTAGCATTCTGACCTGTCTTGAACAAGATGTCAAGGATATTTTAGTTCATTTACCTTATCCACTGTCTTGCCTTTATGTTTGGTGAGCAGAACCAGGTTTTTCTATCTAGGCCATTTCTCACCCATATGATATCACCAATGTTAGTGTTTGCTTGCTGGACATTGCCTCAACAGACCAGTCAAGTTTTGTTTGATGCAAGAACTTTCTGCACTTACCTAGTGCAGGTATGGGATAGTGGGTCTGAAGAAAGCGATCTGTCTGAAGTCTGGGACGCACTGCTCTGGGCCATCTACATGGTGACAGAACCAGTCTGCATGAGCTATGAAGACCAAGAATGAAAATTCCTGGCCTTGGAGGCCCTGGGAAGCCATTTCAGTGGTGGCTTCATGGGGAAGGACAGAATCGAACCTGGTATTCCCAGATAGGAGTCTGGCTCCCTAACCACTAGACCAAACTGTTTCACTCTTCCCCTGAGCAAATCCTTCCTGTGAAATGTGTGTGTTGGATCAGCTTCCTGCACAGACATTGGATGAATCTTTGTGCATGGACGGAACCCCACCCCTCCTTTCCTGTCCCACCTCACCTGCCACTGTTGCCAGCACCATCATGCACCTGTCTGAGGTCTTCTGGAGCTGGGTGCATATCTCCACCATCCAGGAATTGCTGAAGAAGTCATGTGTGCAGCTTTAGAAGGCCTACTTGGGCCTTGGACTAACACATGAATAGCAGTGGAGGCCCACCCCTGGCTTCCTGCCCCTTCTGGCCATATTCCCTTGCCCCCCATTGTGGCTGTGGCTGTGGCCACATTTTCTGAGTCCTCCGCCACCATTTGCACCCTTGTCCAAGGCCCCTTCTGGAGCTGCATGAACGCCTTCCTCGGCTGGGAATTGTCATGATTCCCCAGATGACAGAATGTGCACACAGCTCTGGAAGGCGCATTTGGGCCTTGTTTGGGTGCACAATTAGCAGAGGAGGATACGAATGCTGCTGCAATGGGAAGTAAGAGGGCACAGCCAGGGGAGAAGATGGGGGGCTGAGGTTGGGGGGCTCCACCACCATTCACACTCAAACAAGGCCCAAGTAGACCTTCTGGAGCTCACAGCTCCAGAAGGCCTACTTGGGCCTTGGATCAGCATATGAATGGTGGCTGAGAATGCGGCCACAATGGAAGGTAAGGGGTGTGGCTGGGAGGCTGGGGTGGGAAGATTCATCCTTGAATATCAAAATATGAATTCATACAAATTTTGAATGGTACAAATATTTATGCACATTGCTATCTGGATCTCACATACCAGTAGTGGACAGGGACTCCCTGTATACCAGCAAGTGAAGAAAACCTCAAAAACCGGTAGATTGATTCTTTGTGCAGTTTTAATG
Source organism: Aspidoscelis tigris stejnegeri (assembly GCA_023333525.1). Taxonomy (NCBI): domain Eukaryota; kingdom Metazoa; phylum Chordata; class Lepidosauria; order Squamata; family Teiidae; genus Aspidoscelis; species Aspidoscelis tigris. Next base: position 27,985,519 of record JALMGA010000010.1, read on the forward strand.
GTATTCTCACTAACCATCTCCAGCACCATCCGCCCACCCCACCCCCCACAACACTCTTTCTCACTGTCCACATTTCACTGCCACAAGTTGCTACAGATGTCTGTGCATATTGTTACCCGAATCTTTATATAGCTTTGGCTGGCTACACCTTTTGTACGGATAGCGCAGGGGAATTCTCAGCAATGGATTCTAATGAACTGCTTTGACATTCAACAAGTATCAAGCAGACATGGCAATAAACCCCAGAGCTTTCAGAGAGTTTTTTGGATGTCTGATGTTAAAAGCAGGTGACCCCAGGAACTGACTGCTCATTTCGCCCTACTGTCTGAGCCGAAAGAGGTCATCTCCTGTGAGGTCCTGATCTAAAAGAGAGCAAGAACAAAATCTCATACAACAAATATGTAATTTTTACTGTGATGTTGTCAACCGTCTTGTAAATTATAACTTGGCATGTCAGGCACTGAAAGATCCTCTTGCAGAAAAAGCAGGCAAAAGACAAGTGCTTCAGCTGATAAAGACCATTTTTCCCAACAGAAAATTTTCCAGGGCAGTATAGAGCAGCAACCCATTTATCCCTCATATTTAATTACCTAACAAGATTTATTTTGTAATGGACAGAATAGGAAAGGTGCAGCTGTGTTACAGGGTCTTTCTCCTGCATTTATATTGTTTTTTTGCATTTTTTAAAAAATCAGTTTACTTTTTTACCCATTTATGGATAGATACTTTTTAGTGTTATGTATAGTTACAAGTTTATTGTGATCAAGGACTCAATAATGAAAGTTAATGTCCTACTTCTGTTTTTATTTGTGCTGTTTGTATTAACCATGTTGACTCCCTGATGCTGTCATTATATGGGTCTTTGGCCACATTATATTTTAAGGCTGCTTTTAACCCCAGTGGTGACAACGGAGAATTTTAATTTTTTCCCTTATTCAACAGGGCCATTTGGTTTCCGGCTCCTGAACGAAGCTCAAGTGCAGGGGTGTGGGAAGGAATTTCTGCTGTTTTCCTGGAAGGTACGCCTGACCAGGACCTGCATCACAGGTAGGTTCCTGGTTGGACTGCAATCCAATGGAAGCCAGTTTGGTCTTGTGGTTACAGTGATGGACACTTCTCTAATAGTCTCCCAGTTCAAGCCCTCACTCCTACACAAAGCCAGCTGAGTGACCCTGGGCTAGTTACAGCTCTATTTCTGAACTCTCACAGCCCCACCTACCTCACAGGGTTGTCTGTTGTGAGGAGAAGAACAGAAGGTTTGCCATCTACCTTGAGTCCCCTTAAAAGGGTGAGAAAAGTGGGGTATAAAAGAAGTGTTGGCTTTTCTACCCTGCTTTTCCCACCCATTTAAGGGGACTCAACGTGGCTGACAAAGCTTTCTATTCTTCCCCCACTACCACACACCCTGTGAGGTAGATGGGGCTGTGAGAGCTCAGAAGAGAGCTGTGGCTAGTTGATGGTCACCTAACTGGCTTCATGGAGGAGGGCAGAATTAAACCCGGTATTCCCAGATAAGAGTCCGGCTCCCTAACCACTATACCAAACTGTATCACTCTTCTTCTCTTCCTACTGTGCAGCTGAGTACAGGTTACAAGAACCTCCGAACTACCTGAAGTAATGGGGGGGGGGGTTGTTTATGTTGTAGCCCCACAGTCTCTTGGCTGAGCGGGATTGAAATTTATTTTATTTTTCATTTTAATATTTATATCCCACTCTTCACTTGAGGATCCTAGCGTGGATTTCACAACACTCAAGACATGTGATCTAATTTCTTCTAAGTTCCTGCCAATCTCTTTCCAAGGAAATTCTTGCTACCAGATCTAAGAGGTTTATATTGTACTGTAACATGCAAAATGAAAGTTTGGGTTGCCACTTTGACCAACTAAGTAGGGTTGTGGACGAATATTCTAAACATTCAAAATCCCATCAAATTCGTTTGAATGTGAACATTTGAATTCGGATTGAATGTCTTCACATTCGAATGGATTTCAAATGTTCCAAAACATTTGTTTGAATGATTCGAATGCACAGATATGTACATTAGAACAGTTTGCAAGGGGAGTTTATTTACTGTGGATTTGGGTGATTTGTTCTGCATGTAGCCCGGTTTGGGTGCTTTGCATGGGGGCGCTCCAAGTTGAATTCAGATTCGATTCGGAGTATAGAGTGCATGGGGACGCCTCCTCTGTGTGCATGTATTAGAAACTTCTGCTTATCCTCAGGGGAATGATAAAAAACCTGAACTCTATCTTCAGCCAGTGCATAGAACAATTTGATGCCTGTTTGACCAGGCTTTTGACAGTCCTGCATATAACAATGATTTACAAATAATTGTATTTATGACATCATACTTGTAGTTGCACATTGTTCAGTTTCATCTCAGTGAGAAGAGAGGCAAATTAAACAAGGAAGCAATGATTTAGGGGTGCAGAAAGTTCAGTTTTAGTCTAAATTGCAGTAATGTGGTGTTTGTATTTTTTTAAATTGAATTTAATAGGTTTACAATTACGTGTGTGTTTTATTGTATGCATATATGTGTATATACACACAAATTACAGTTGTAGAAATAGAAACACATCTCGGTTACATCAATTAGCTACTGTATGTAACAGCTGTTTAAAAAGATAAGTCAGTGCATAAAATGCTTATAGTACATTTCAAAAGCAAATCTTGGCGGTACTAATAAATATTGTTTTCATTTTGTATAAGCAGATATCCAAATTAGTCTTTTTGAAGCTCTGGTATGAGACATGTATATTATCTATTGAGTCAATTAATTGTTGTTCCTTAAAATAAAAAAACCACCCATTGCAGTTTTCAGTTAGGTACCACAAAGATGCTACAGCGCTCATTTTTCTTTCCCCAAAAGTAAATATTATTAGTCTTTTGTGTGTTGTTTTGTTCATGTGTTCCACCTCCTGTTATCAAAAGAAAGCAGTGATTATTATTTGTTTATTATATTTGCATACCAGCTCTTATGACAGCGTCAGCTTTCTCTACAAACAATGGCTCCTGGACCTATGTGAAAAAGCAGGGAACATTTCCTGCCAAGGAAAGGAAAAAAGTTGGGAGCTTTCTGTGTGCGTCTTCTCTCCCATAAATATGCAAAAAGCGACACATTGCCCTGAGCATCGGCTTGCTCTTGGCAGCGATTTCGCACATTTCATGTCCAGGGAAAACAATCCTCTGAGACCAATATTTGGCAGATTTGCCCTAACAATGCACTTGTGTGAAAGAAGACAAGGCTGCTAGGAGATGATTGCTACTTCTCAGTCTCAGTAACACTCTGAACGACGTGTGTGTGTGTGTGTGTGTGTTCATTCTGCAGTGGAATTTCTCCCTCAAGATGCAGTCTTGCCTCCCCACCACCCTCCTCCTTAAAGAATTGCTCTGATGGTCTTTGCTGCTCTAATGAGTAAGGCTTCGGGAACATGCCACAGCTCCTTTAAGTGCACTATACTGACCTCTGATAGCATCCAGCTAGTTTGAGTCTCCATCATTATGGCAGAAAGTGCTATCTTTTAAGCAGCACAGCTGTTTCAATCTTCTAAGAACTCTGGCTGACCTGTGCGAGGTTGTTGCAGCCTGTTCCAGATCTTAGACGACTCTGCCATGTTTGAATAACATTATTTCTCTCCATCCACTGGCCTTCTTTTACTCCCTGCAACCACCACCCCATAGGCTCATGTTATGAATCGAGACCTCCATTATATACCATCTTACCATGCTAACAAAAGCCATAGAAGCTTAATGAAAGATATTTCCCCAAGTTCTCCTCTTTTTTTATGTGTGCTGGTCTGCCGCCATGAAGGCACATATGTACCCACTTGCATTTATTGATGTGCCATGTACACTTTTATCCAGCAGACATCCTTCCAAAAGCGATTTAAAGTGCAAGTAGCTTTCTGCAAGCCTGATGCAACCTCTTCTCACTTTTGTTTGATTTTTATCCAATAAAACCTACATGGCTTGTACTGCTGGGCAAAGAAGAGTCTGCAAATAATACTGGGCCTCTGAATTATTTTTAAATGGTTTTAAGCTTCCTTGACTTTCCATTTCCAAACATGTCCCACTGTTTCTGCACAGATTTTACTTGTTTTTTAAGGACAAATGTTAACATGTCAAAAAAATGTGGTAGTAAATATGCTTAAATTGGAGTAGATACATATTCCATTTATATGTTCCAGATTCAGGTCACGGCATTTCAATCTGTGGTCACACTTAAGGTTTAATCCAGCTTCAGTCCACTTTTAGAGCGAAGGCGATTTTGCAGTTCCCTTCCTGTCCACTACGTTTGGTGAAGAGGAAGAGGAAGAAGAAGAAGAAGAAGAAGAAGAAGAGTTGGCTCTTCCACCCCGCTTTTCTCACCCATTGAAGGGTACTCAAAGTGGCTGACAAAGCTTTCTATTCTTCTCCCCACAACAGAACACTGTGAGAGTTCAGCAGAGAGCTGTGACCTGCCCAAGGTCATTCAGCTGGCTTTCATGGGGGAGACGGAATCAAACCCAGTATTCCCAGATAAGAGTCTGTCTCCCTAACCACTAGACCAAACTGGCCTATGAATAACCTTAATTTTAAAAGGTCTTAATCTTATTGTTTTCATATAGTTTTGATATGTTTGATTTTAAAGGTTGTTAGCCGCACGGAGACCCTCGGGTACAGGGCAGGAAATAAATAAATAAATAAATAAATAAATAAATAAATAAATAAATAAATAAATAAATAAATAAATAAATAAATAAATAAATAAATAAATAAATAAATAAATAAATAGTCATTGTCCATGTCTCCATGATGGGGCTGCAGGTGCCCTTCTTGAACCCTGAGCCCTAGGGGCAACTGTTCCTCACACAGAAGCATCTGGGGAGAAGCTCTCATGTCCTGGGGCATAAGAAGGGAGTCTTCAGGCCTCAGCATGAGGAATGCCTTTCAAGTTGGTACTTTGCGTGCTGATCACTTCAGTTGTCTTGCTGAGTTACATCCATATGCCCTGAAATTGAAGGGGCTGTTGGTACTTGTGAGGAAGTTGCCGATATGGGGCACTCTTTGCAGGTGCCACATTATCTGAATGAATCTTGGCCAGCAGCAAAGATGAGGAGTCACTTCAGCCAGGATATGATAATGAAGATCCCCCCCCCAAAAAAAATTTAACCCCATAAATGGAGTGAGAGCAATTTTCCCCCTCAGATTACTTTTCAGGCCTGTGGTGTTGGGGAAGAGAATCCCATAAAGCAGACCTGGAGGGGAGCCCCACCACCTTCAGCAGCAAAAGGACTAGGCACCCAGGAGAGGGCCTTCTTAGTGATGTCCCCTAGGCTATGGAATGTACACGTTTAGGAAGGCAGTGAAGATGCACCTCTTTGCCCTGGCCTTTGGTTAAATGGGGAGATACTTTTCTCTTCCCACTGGCAGATGCTGTTATTGTTTTAAGGTTTTAATGATGTTAAATGATGTTAGATTTTAGATGTTGTTACCTGCCCGGAGACCTCTGGGTATAGGGTGGGATAAAAATGTAAACAAACAAACAAACAATAAACACACACACACACACACACACACACACACACACACATACATACATACATACATACATACGTACGTACATACATACATACATACATACATACATACATACATACATACATACATACATACATACATACCTTGACAGATGGGGTTTTAAAAAAATGTCTATCTCCTCTCCATCAAATGACTGCTGCAATAGACATTGTGCAACTTGGCTTATGGGCTGTACCCTGAAATAAGTCCTGAATTCTGAAGTTAACACGCAGCCTTGAAATAGGCAAGCATTCCTTTTTTTACTTAACTTCAAAGGTAAGAGTTCTCATTTGAGCTATTTGTGCTGAATTCAGCTTTCTTTATATCCCTTAATTTATTTGCTGTTGTTACCTGACAGCAACATTATTCAGAAACAAATACGAAGTGGCATCATGTACTTTTGATGACAGTTTGTATAAACCTTTTGTCTCTTCATTTTGTGCAAGTGGTGTATGCTACTACTGCTATTTTCTAACCTTGCTACTCTACGAAATACCTCTCTGGTAATTTTATGTTACCTTTAAACTGGGACATACAGTAAGAACAGTTTTTATAATTTTCTGTCCTTCAATTTTCCTAGCAGGCAATGGAGGTAGTATCTAATGGTCCAGGGGTGAAACCCACAAACGTAAGTTTTTAAGAATCACTTTAGAAACTTTTATGTTTTGCCATCTTCCAGACAAGGCTGAATTCTGAAGACAAGGAAATTTTTAATATTTATGAATTTATCATCTGTCAGCTTTAAGATCTAATCAATCAATGAATTACGTTTCCTAAAAAATTGTACTTCCTTCTTTGATTAAACATGCAACTGCCAATCTAATAGTAGTCATACAGCTGTGAATTCAATGAATTCTATGTCCTGTGCATAGGAAATCAGTCCTGTTGTGTCAACAGGTGCATTCTTCCTTGGAAAGGAAATTATGTAAGACTGATGTGGACATTTTCTGATTTTGTTATATTTTGTACCCAAATGTTATACATTGGTATATTCAAGAATTCAGGACATAACATTCATTTTGTTGCAGAAAACAGGACTAAATTATTGGGACTGAAAAAATAAATAAATTTTTAGCTATAAATTATCAGCCATTATTAAATTATTAAGTGTTTCCTCTACCTTACATGATTTACCATAGAGAATTATTATAGAGGACATCAGTGAGACAGAAATTATATGCCCCCTGCTTTGCTGATGAGAGCAGATATCTAGGAAAGCTACATAATCTAGAAAATAAAACAGATTTGGTTTTTTATTTTTCTTTCAGTATTTCAACCTAAATAAAAGGAAAATGTGAGAAAAATTCCCTGGTAGTGCAAGTATATTAGGACTAATGTAACCTGTGTGGTTAAGATGTACAATGTTTACCTTTCACACACATTCCCCATATCTCCTGGAGATTGAATGTGCTGGTGATCTCTGTATCAACTGGGAACCGTGTCTATTTTCAAGTGACTGGACCTACCTACTGTCCAGAAGACTTCATGCTCAAACTGTAAGCCAGTTTGGTCTAGTGGTTAGGGAGCTGGACTCTTATCTGGAAATACCGCACTCCTCCATGAAGCCAGCTGGGTGACCTCGGGCTAGTCACAGCTCTCTTCTGAGCTCTCACAGCCCCACCCACCTCACAGGGTGTCTGTTGTTGGGAGAAGAATAGAAAGCTTTGTCAGCCACTTTTGAGTCCCCTTAAATGGGTGAGAATAGCGTGGTAGAAAAGCCAACTCTTCTTCTTCTCGTTTGATGAAGAACATGCTGTAGAATCTCCCTGCTGGCTCATACCCTTAACCGGGCAGCTGTTGGTACAGGCAGCAGCAGATGACCAATTAAAGAAGGCAAGCATAACAAGCCAGCTCAGGTTTTCTTCCTCCTGCCAGCCAAGAGCAGCCACAGTATTTATTTATTTGTCCCACCTATACCGGAAGGTCTCAGGAGGGTCATGAGAAAATCATAATAAAAACAGAGAAAAAACATGACAAAACCAATAGTATTAACAAGTGTGTCTTCACTTGTCTTCTGAATGCATACAGTGAGGGTGCCTGATGCAGCTCAGAGGGGAGACTGCTCCATAATCTGGGGATACAGCTGGGAATGTCCTCCCATTCATTTCCACCCCTTAACTACTGAGGGTAGTTGGACCGTCAAGCAAGTCTTGGGGCACGAGTAGGTCTATATGGGATGAGGCATTCCTTTAGATATTAGGGGCCCAAGCCATTCAGGGCCTTATAAGTTAAATTAGTACCCTGAACTGGGCTTGTTAGCACATAGGCAGTCAGCATAGATCTTTTAGGACCAGTGCGATGTATGATGTCAGCAGTACCATGTACTAGTCTAACTGCTGCATTCTGTACCATCTGTGGCTTCCAAACTGACTTCAAAGGCAGCCCCACTTAGAGCATGTTGTTCTGGTCCAATCCGGAAGTTACTAGAGCATGGATCCCTGTGGCCAGGCTGTCTCTATCCCAAAAATTCCATAGCTGGTGAGCCAGCAGTAGTTGAAAGGTTGAGCCAGCACTCCTGATTACACACCTATCCGTTCCAGGGCACGGGAACCCCCCCCCCATCACGAATAGGATGCCTTCCTTCTTTTTGGACATGAGACCCTGTGACACACAGTGCCTCCATCTTTCCTGGGTTCAGCTTCAATTTATTGGCTCCCATCTAGCCCATTTCTGCCTCCAAGCACCTGTCAAACAGATCTACCAATTCAGATGGAATGGAGAGATACAACCGGGTGTAATCTTATACCCTGGGGGCAAAGGCTGTAAAAATAACTTCAAGGAAGTCTTTACTTTGAACTGTATTGATTGGTCATTTGACCAAATCAAGTTTACAAAAGATAAAAATCATATAAAACATACAAGGATAAAATGGAGAAACAAAATAAAAAGAACATCATTGCATGTCCCCATCACCCTTACAAGAGACCCCATTCAACTCAATGAATGATCTCCTAAGTCGGGCAGCCTTAGCAAAAAACAAAGCTACCCTATATGTCACCTGGACATTTTCTCCTTGCAGAAGTTAAGTCACCTTATGTTCTGCATTCCAGTGGGACACATTTTGTAAAAGGGGACCAAAACAAGTTGTTCTTATTGAAGAATATAATGGACAGGTAAACAAGATATGAAAAAGACCTTCAACCATTGCTGGTGTTGTAGTAACCTCTAGGCTGCACAGCTTTCCCACTGGCTTCCTTTTCTTCAGCCCTCAATTTTACAAGCCTCAGAGTAAAATGAGCCGGAGATTTTCCTTTCCATAGACTTGTAGTACACGCTTGGTGCCACCAAGGTGCTGAATTCTTTCCACTCCGTGCAGCTGCCCTTAGGCAATAATAGAGTTTCTCAGCCATATGGTGAGAAAAAGGACAACTGCCCTTCTCTTCCTGCTGACCAGAGGATGTGACATCACCAGGACCTCTGACCTACAAGCACCAGCTTTCATCCAATCACCTCCCCAGATATTGCATTGATGTCATTTCCCCCACACCCCCTTCTTTTTACTGTATAAAAGCCCCTGCCATTAAACTCGAGGTCTTTTTCCACCTGAAACTTTCTCCAGCCTCTCATTTCCCCTACCCCATATTTCTAATCTAATGGGGTCGGCCAGCCACATGGTCGATCTCCAGGCAATTGTAGCAGCTCCCCAGCTGTTGCCCCCTGCTTCCCAGAGCTCCGGATTCAGGTCGTGAAGCCGGATCACAACATGCTGTAAAAATAACACTTGCAGAAACAACCAGTTAAGCATACTTTGGGTGAATAGTGAGGTGTTGTGGCACTGCAAAAGAAAATGGGGAAAAAACACAGCACGCAGCCCTTTTTCTCTGTTCACGAATTCTTGCTTGATAAACCTAAAATAAACTTCATCCAGCAGTATGATCACTATGCTCAATCCTTTTGTTTTATCCTGGGGAAAAGGCATGGGGAACGTCGGTGAAGTGGAGATAAAATTAATTGCGCTTGAGAATGGTTAGATGGAAATGAAAACAGGATGCCCCAGTGGTTATAGCTTCTCATACTAGTGACACCTCACCAGAATAGGGATCTACCACCTGCATGGACCCATCTACTATAGGGTCAGCAATGTACGGAAAAAGGATGTGAACACCTCTACATGTGTCTTCATAAACATTCTGTTCACTCCATTTTAAAGGGACATTTAAAATCTGCCAGCATTTGATGACAGCCTGAGGGGAGCCTTTTGTGTTTTTGTTCCCTGGCTTATTTTTTTCTTAAGACTGCTATTTTGGGGATCTCACTATCTTATAAAGACCCTTCCTATCACATTCTTTTCTCTCATTTTGTTGTCCAGTTTTGCACACATGGCATGTCCACTTAATAAACAGGAGACATCCTTTTATTTTATTTAAAACACCATTATTCAGACCAACTTCAGACCAATTTTTGATAAACTGGGAACTATGAATTACTCTTGTGCTGCACTTCAGTCTTGCAAACCAAAAAAGGCAAAAACAAAGGTATATAGGACTATTTCTCCTGAGGCGAGCTGGCCCTGACATTTCCTTTTCATTTAAGTTATTGTTTCCAGAAGTGTCTAGGCTGTTCACGGCTTCCTTACAGGCAGTAATCATCTCAAAAAGCTTTTGGAGATCATAGCACTGAAAAGCCTAGATAGAAGGATGTCCTAAATAACAGCATCATGTATTTTGACAGGGCCAATTTAGGTGGAAAGAATTGTTGTTTACTTGCCGTACACCGATTTTACTTGGCATATTCTCTGAAGGACACGGCATATGAACTGAGAATCAAAGCTGGAGCCATTTTCTTGTTAAACTATATAGATACGTATATAAAATTACTAAAAATGCAGAAATATGCATATGTTTTTGAAGATACTTTGACAAGGCAAGGCAAATACTAATAATACTAAACTACTACTACTACTACTACTACTACTACTACTACTACTACTACTACTACTACTACTACTACTACTACTACTACTACTATTACTACTACCACCACCACCACCACCACCACCACCACCACCACCACCACTACTACTACTTAAACTGGAGATTACTTTCCCTAGCAGATATGGTTTCAAAGAGAAGTTGGTGCTTGTGGAGCCAGTGTGAGTTCCTGTGTTGAAAACAAACCAAGCCAGATGAGATGCTGGTAGACCTTTTGTGTCAAGATTTGGTTGCTGCTGAATTTCTGTCCACCAGGGATGATGGAATAGTTGATGTGCAGCACAACAATGCATGCAGAGGAAATTAAATGTGGGCCAGTCCCAGGCATTTTGGTGTCTGAAGCTGAATAGTTCCTGCACTCAGGGCTGGCTACCTTACCTGAAGGGAGGCAAATGGTATAAGAGTTTGTAAAAAAAAAAGGTGCCATTTATTTATTTACCTATTTGAATATATTCCACCCACTTCCAAAGATTCCAGGGACCAAGAATAATCAGAATTTACAAGGCATGTGACCCATGCATGATATTGCAAAGGGTGGTGTTTGCTTTCACACATTCCTCTTTGAATCATATATTTAAAATTATTTAATCCCTACAACTCAGTATTCCTATTTTAAGTGCCACTTCAGAAGTGGCACTTAAAATAGGTCAGCGAAAATAGAAAAGGGAAAACAGACCTCATTCACTCAAATTGAAAACAAATACATTTAATGAAAAGGCCTAAACACACCTAGGCCGTTTCCCCATGCGTGTTTGGTACACTACCAAACGCGGGATCAGCAGGGGGCGTCCCCATGCGTTTTGGATTTGGTCCACGGAAAGGAGACAAAATCCTCCCAAACAATGCCAGACCAGGACCAAATTTGGTACCTGAAAAAACAAGTCTCGGCACGGTTTGGGAGTCTGGAATGCATTGGTTAGCGAGCCGATCCCGCACATGGGGACAATCATGGGCTATCCGGGGAGGAGATTGGCACTCACGTCATTAGGAGATGGGGTGTGCTTGCCATTCCTGCCCTGTGCATTGAAGATCACAGCCACTGACATTTTAAAATCCTAGTTGCCAAGGCAGGCAGGATACTGGCTTAATTTTTGTGCATTTTCTACAGAATATTTCCACCCCCGTTTTCTGATTGCCAAGGAAGGCAGGATAATGGCTTGATTTTTGTTCCAATTCCAAAACTTTTCAACCCCGGTTTCCCGATCTCTAAGGTGATCATGAAATAAAGGCTTGATTTTCTCCCTTTTAAACTTGGCGGGCATTCTCGCGGTTCCTGGCGGAGCGGAGGTGCGCCAAACTGCTCAAGCGCCTAACTGCTGCTAAACCTCATAGTGGCTTTTGGTCTTTTAAAACTATTTATAAATTTATTATTATGAAGTAAGCTTTATTTTAGCTTTTTTTCCATGCCTCCCAGCTCAGTCCTAGCTTTCAGGGCCACTAAGGGAGGGGGGATGCAGCACAGGGGTGGGCTGATGTCATTCCGGCTTCCAATGAAGAGAGAGAGGGTAGAGACGAGGGGGCGCTGCTCCCTCATGCCAGGGTTTGGCGCGGGTTGCATGGGGACACTTCTATCTGCACCCAACCCACACCTAGCCCATGTTGCCAGGAATGGTATGGAGCTGGGCTGGGAGTGATCTCGGACCCGCTCACGGTCCCATGTGCTCTGATCCTGCTCCAAATGGCTTGCATGGGGACATGCCCATAGGTGATGTTCCACCTGTGCTTTCTAAAGCCAACTGAGCAGGCAACTATGACGTTTTCATACGTATGATCTGCCTTTATGGCTACCAAGACAAAAGTAGAATGTCCTAGTGAAGAGAAGCAGATTCTTTGAACATTTAGATGGAGGTTTTAAGTTCATCTTTGTTATCTCCCTGTATTTTGTTTATCTTGCCAAACGTAGGCTGGCTGGCTCTGTGTACTTTTCTTCAACTCTTCCCTCTGAATAGAGAGCTACATGTTATTAAAATGAGACGACAGATACTCAAAGGGCATGTTCTGACATGGCATGGAAAATCCATCTTGAATAAAAATGCTTGTCCTCAGGTGTTTCCTAGCAAGTCACACTGTAAGTGTTGTGTCCGGAGCAGGCAGCAGCAGCAACCACACACATGTGTTCAGCAAGGAGCCAAGTCAATGGAGCCAGAGTCCTTGCGGACATAGGGTGTTTTTCCACTGCGCTCCTTTAATCCAGATCTAAGAAGATCCGGATCTAGGGAATGGGTACTTCCCTTAATCCGAGTGTAATAGATCCGGATTAAGGGAAATACCCAATGTGTTTCCATGGGTGGTCTAGCACCCAGTAGCAATGGGTGCTAGCCTCCCTGCCATGGAAACACCGAAGTACCCATCTGGAGATCCAAATCTACCCACGAGGGGTCTGCCTGTCACCCCAGGTGTTTGGGGAGACAGGGGGTGCAATCTCCGAAGCGGATGCAATGGAGAATTAGGTATTATTTTTTCCCCAAATATTCACACAATTCTGCCTTGCTGATTTATGTAGCTATTAAATAGCACGGCAGACATCACGGAACCCTGTGTCACACCACAGGTCAGTGTCTATATGTTTTATATGAACAGCTGTGCTAAGCAGGGCTAGAACGATTTTAATTTGGGTTCCCCAATTAGGAACTTATTCACAGACAGCAAAAAAGTGGCTCAAAAGCATCTCAGAGACAGCAGTGTGTGGCCCTCATAGTCTCATCCCATCCCTGATCCACCATTTCTAGTCTAAAATGCTCATAAGTGGTAGGAGGGTAGAGTGGTCTGTGAACAATCCCACTGGTGATACATCTTTAACCCATTTCTGAGGTGCTTAAAAAAAATCTTGTGTGTGATCCTACCAAAGGTATAACAGAACTGACATGATATTGAATGCCACCAAGAACTCAAAGAGCTTCATCAAGATAGAAGTCTTACTTTCTGTTATCTGATAAGGATAATTAACTCGGCCACCAAGAGCTGTAATGGGGCTCCATCCACCACCTTCAAAATTATCTTGCTCTCTTCAAAAGAGGAGTCTATTATTAGGTTGAGGAGGGGAAGATCTTCTTCAGAAATCATCTGTCACTGTTTCAAATTGGTAGATCTAACTCCACCCAGAATTAGGCATTTCTCCAACCTGGTGACCACATGCCCTTTCCTACTAGGCTCAAAAGTGCTAATTGTTGTTGAAAATCTTGCCTGTACTCTCAGACTGCAACAACTCAAATGAATTCCATATTTGTGCCTTGTACATGCAGAACATTTCTGGATTCCTCACAAGAATGAGATGAAGTCCAGAGTTAGTTTGAGTAAATTTTTTCCCCTGAGAACATATCATGAAACCATTACAGGGCTCCTCTGAGTGAATGCATTCCATGTACCTCTGCAGAATTGCTTATTTCTTCAGATGACTCTCTCCCTCTGGCCTTTTCTTTCTGTCAGCCCCTTTGTCCTCAAATATTGTTTTTCCTTCACCCTATCTGTACGCTTGATTTCACTCTCTGAAGTTGTTCGACACTTTTACATGCTTAGTGCTTTGTATTAACTTTTCTTCATCACTTGTTCTCTGCTTGAATCCTTCTTGAGACGTGAAAAGGCATTTTGCTACTATCTCTTAAATTTGTCTTCAAAGATTTGTTTCACTGACCTATTGTTATTCCCAACGGACTTGGAGCCTGTATCATAATAACACTCTGACCGTGTCCTGTTACAAGGAAAGTATCAGTTCAACAATTTTTGGATAAGAAAATGCTCCTTATGATTACCATGATTATGATAAATACTAGTTGTTTTCTGACTGTCATCTACCCAACAGAGTAACAGAAAAAGAATTGTTGGTAGCAGCTCACATTTAGACTTTATCAGGTCTGGTTTACGTTGGGCTGACATCAGGATTTGGTCCTATTATGGTGCCATAAATACAGCATGTCTAAGAGAACACTTCTCACGAGCATTACAAGTTGATGTTCTCTTATAAGAGGAAGGGCCAGAGCTTAGTATCAGAGATTCTGCATTGCATATGTAAGACCCAGTTCAATTCTCTCTTAGGAGGGCAAAGGACAGGGATATGCTTGGGGGATGGCTCCCTGACTTTGGAACAGTCTTCTAGAGATTTGCTAGATGCCTACACTACATGTTTTTTAGTGCCTGGTTAAATTATACCTCTTTACCCAGACCTTAGATGTTTAGCTTCCTCTGTAGGTGCATTCAGACATTCAAGGGTGCCCCAGAGACAGTGTGTGGCCCTCATGTTCCCAAGTCTTCCCCAATCCACAGAATGTTCTAGCAGAGAATGTTTAAGAGGAAAGGGGGCACAGATTGGTGTGAAGAACCCCACCTCAGGGCCATCTCTAAGCTGTTACAGAGGTGCCTCAGAGATGCTTTTTATTTTGCTATGTCTGAACACAGCCTGAGTGTTTCCCTGCCAGGGAGGGCAGGAGGGTTATATTTTAAGTATATTGTATATATTCTCCGCCTTCTGCAACAGCATGCTCAAGTACACAAACCTCATGCTCCCTGGCAACCATGTGTGGCTCTTTTGGAACATTCAAAACACCCTTTTGCACACCTCTGGGCAGAACATCACCGACTCTTTTTCTTGCCCTGCTCTGTTTGCTCCACAGGGAGTTAATGATGTACTCTGATGCGTTTCCATGGGAGTGCTTTGTCTGTGCCTCTGTATAGACATAATGTGAAAAAAGGGACCTAGGGCGTAGGAACTGGTATTTCCTGTGTCAGTATGTAAACAGTGACATTGATTGGTTTCTTTTTAAAAAACAAACTTTATTGAATTAAACTTAGTTTACAGAACAAACATGAAAATAAGGAAGTTAACTGCGCTTCAAAACAAGAGATCAACTTCAAAAATACAGATGAAAGCAAGCAGGTTAAATTATATTAAAAATAAATTAAAAGGTTCAGGTAGGTGGAGTTGTAATTCCAGTTATAGATAAATGAGGAAAAGCTTTAGTCAACTGTTTGCATTTTTCAAAACACACCAAAATTATTCCATCAAATTTGAAATCCTCTATCTTTATGGGAAGGAGAGGCTGCGCTGTCGTAACTCAGTGGTAACACAAGCAGCCTGGGAGGCAGACCATCTTCTGTTAGATCCCCGGCCTCTACCTGGAAGTAGGTAATAGCAAACAACTTCGGTATCTCTGCCAAGAAAACTGCCTAGAGGTTCCTGTGCCCACAGAGCTGCCCATGCAGTCAACCGGGAGTCAGAAACATCTTTGTGGGAAATCTTACCTGGCTTCTTCTAATTAATAAGGAATATCAAAGTTTTGATGCAGACCAAATTGTTGCAATCCTATTTGCAATTCAGCAGGAGTGACACACAATCAGAACAGTGCAACCCCCCCAGTTAAGTACATTTTAGAAACCCTTTTATTACCTCTTCCCCTGCTGCTGCAAAAAGCATCGCGTTCTTTGCGCAGTTTAACAGGGCATGTGTGCAGTTCTTGAAAAAACAAACAAGAGGAAAAGGGGGAGGAATCAGCCTACTGCTCTACCCAGGGAGCCCTGCAGTTTCTTCTTTCCCTGCCAACGGAGTTTTCATTCATGCCACCTGGAGGAAACACATCCGCTGTTGTATACTGCGGTTTGCTCTAGTGCCCTGGTTATCAACCTGTGGGTCGCGGCCCCTTTGGGGGGTCAATCTATTCTTGCACAGGGGTCCTTACGAAGTAGCATCGAAAATAATTTTATGGTTGGGGGTCACCACAACAGAAGGGACTATATTAAAGGGTTGCGGCACTGAGAACCACTGGTCTAGTGGTTCGGGAGCCGGTCTCTTATCTGGGAATACCGGGCTTGACTCCGCTCTCCTCCACGAAGCCAGTTGGGTGACCTTGGGCTAGTCACAGCTCTCTTCTGCGCCTTCACAGCCCCACTTACCTGTTGTGGGGCAAAGAGCAGAAGCTTTGCCAGCCGCTTTTGAGACCCCTTAAAAGGGTGAGAGAAAAGCGGGGTAGAAAAGCCAACTCCTACTCCTCCTCCTCCTCTTCTCCTCAGAAGGAGAAGAGCCAAGCCGGGAGCTTCGGCCACCACGACAGGTGCCGACAGGTGAAGGAGAGACGTAGCTGACGTCAACCATAGGAGTCCTGGGCACGGGGAGGCAGGTGAAATAGGCCTCCTCCAGACACCCCCATTACCCCCCCTTCTACTTCTGGCGCGCAGATAGAGAAAGACCCCCCCCCCCCAATCCCGTCTTCTTCTTCTTCTCCTCCTCCTCCTCTTCCTCCTCCTCTCTCTGACCTTTGCCTCCGCCAGTCTCCGCCCAATAGGGAAGCGCGTCCCCGCCTGTTCCGCCGGCTGGGCTGGCTCCGGCTCCCCTCTTGACGACCAGGCAGGCAGGCAGGCAGGCAGGCGGCGGAGGTAGCGTGTCCGCGGGCGCACGAGGGCCGAGGGCTGGGCCGGGTTGGGGCTGCTGCTGCGTTGAAAACGGGGTGCGGGGCGGGTCCTTCTTCTTCACTACCCCGTCGGGGCACGCTCGTGTGCGCGTCGCGTGGCCGCCCTCCTCCTCCTCCCCCTCCTCCCCCCTCCCCGCCAGCAAGGTGAGGTGAGCGCGCACCGTTCCTTCTCTCCTCGTGGATTTCTGTGCGCCGCGTGAAGGCGAGGGGTGGGGGGGGGCGTGGGAAGGGGGAGGCGCAGAGAGAGGGGGCGGCTGTGTGCGTGGGCTGTGCCAGCGCCTCTCCTTCCTCCTCCTCCTCCTCTTCCCCTCGGCTGCTGCTGCTGCTTCTCCTAGGCTGGCTGCCGGGGGAAGCCGCCGGGGTGGCAGCAGGAGACCGCCTGGCGGAGGCCTGCTCGGCCGGGTGCGCGTGCGCGTGTGCGGGGAGGCGGCGTCGGCGTGTATGGGGGGCCTCGTGGCCTTCCGGGGGGGGGGGCGTCGGCGCTGCCCACTCGCCTCTCGCGGCCGGCCGGCCGGCCGGCCTGCGGGCGACGAGGGCCTGCTTTTTGCCGGGCGGGCCGCGGGAGGCGCTGAGGGAAAGCCCGGCGCTGCTGCCCGCCCGAGCTGCCCCGGCGAGGCTGTGTGGAGAGGGCCGAGGCTCGCTCCCCGGCGCCCGTGGACGGCTGTGGACGGCGGCGGCGGCGGCGGCGGCGGTGGTGGTGGTGGTGGTGGTGGGTGTTCGGCACCGCCTTGGACAGTCCGTGGGGCACACCGAGGGAGAGGCTCGCCCGGCGCTTAGGCTGCGGCAGGAGCCTGCCTGTCGGCTCCGTCGTCACCTCCCACCTCCACACGCAGGCGCGATGATGGAGGCAGGCGGCAGGCAGGCAGGCAGGCACCGCCGCCTGCACCGCCTGCCGCTAAGCTCTAGGCTCCCTCAGGTCCCCTCCTCCTCCTCCTCCTCCTCCTCCTCTTCCATGGGGAGCCAGGGCTGCTCCTCGCTGGCCCCGCCGCCTGCTCCTGCTCCCGCTCCGGGGCCCTCTTCGTCCCGCCAGCCCGTCTGACTGCCCGGGAAGTCTCCGTCACCGCTCAGGGCGGAGGCGGCAGCGGCGGTGGGCGTGAGGGGCGGCGGGGCTGCAATCCCTTTCTTGGGCTGGGAGCCGGTTATTTTTAGCTCGGCCTTCCCGGGGCCTTTGCAGAAGCGGCAGCCGTCGAAGCCTGCCTGACGCCTGGGGGTTTGGGGGTTCAGAACGGGTGTCATGCGCCGTCGTGTGCATGGCACTAGCCTGGCCCTGGATCCCGCTGCGCCCCCTCGGGCCTCCCGAAGAGTCTCTTGCGTGTCTGGCTGCGATGCGTGGTTGTTATGGCTCCCAGAAAGGTACTTTCTTTCTCAGGAACCTCGTGCTTGCCTGGGCCGTGGGGTAGAAATCCGTATTGCTTTGGAACTCATTGGAGGATCTGAAAGAGGGAGTCCTGAGACTTAAAACAATTCTGTTTTCTTTTCTTTTTTTTCCCATTTCAGATGCCCCCCAAAAAGGGAGGTGATGGCATTAAACCACATCCAATTATTGGAAGATTTGGGACTTCCTTGAAAATTGGCATTGTTGGGTTGCCAAATGTTGGGTGAGTAATTTGAAGGGATTCCTTTTGCTTAGTCATGGAGGCCCTTTGGAGTGAATCAGAATAACTGTGCTGCAGAATATGCAGACTGTGAAGTATGGGGAACACAAGGTCTCTTTTAGTTGCCGGACCACAATGGGTGCAGAACACAGCACCGGATAAAAACCTTTATTTCAAAGACCCTGCTGCTACTTACTTGTTTTTGATGTTTGAACAGCACCTGCCTGGTTGGTGGAGTCACTGTGAGGTATAAAGCAGCTTCAGGGTCTGGGACCAGGCTGCTATTTCAATTTTACTGTTAGGCTTTATGCAAAGTACATAATGAATGAATGGAATAGCTCTGTCAGCCAGCTTTTCTTGAATTTGAAAACTCAAAAGACATTTTCTAGGTGAGGTTTTAAAACAAGATGTAGCTTACTAAATGGCATAGTAATTAGGGGTGTAAATTGCAAGATTTCCTATGTATTCTAAGAGTTTCATACCTTTGTTTTAGCTTTAAATATACAACAGTTTAATTTTCTATATAAGCTTTTGTGTGCTTGTATGTGTGTCTGCGTGCAATGTTGAATTATTTTTGGAAATACATGTTTTGTCAACTTAAGAGTACAGCATAACATAGATGAAGTTCTGGAAGTGCTCCTGAGGAAAAGAAACAGTTTACTGTTAGAATTAAGACTGATGGATTAGAATAAAAACAGATAGAAATCTAGTAGGAATTCTGAGTAATATGGGACAAGTACTCTTACGTTAGCAAAGTATACAACTTGTGGTTATAGGGTATGCTCTCTGTTCATTTTTTGGCATTGTTTTGTGGCACTTTACATAGAATGCTCTGAATTTCTAACAAATATGCTCTGAAATTTGAAAATTGAGGATTACTAGAACCATATTGCACTGGGTTATAAGCATATAAATGAGTGTGATCATAAAGGGATACTGTTAAATTTGTTTACTGCAATTTTTTATTAACATGTGTTGTTCTGATTCCTTATGTTGTTCATTTAGAAGAATTTTTTCATGGTCTGGCTAGAATATACAAAATATATCCTGTTGTATACAGACTTATTTTGTGGGGCAAACAGTTTGGTGATCATAGGGATACATAGGAGCTAAAATGCAGTTATATCTTCTGGTTCTTTTCAAGGTGCGCTTTTTCCCAGGCTGTTTCTGTACTTACTGTGGTTAATCTGGATTAAGTAAATCTGGATTTTCAGAATTTGGTCCTTAGGGAGTCCGTTCTTATAGTCCTGGATCTAAATGAAGACCCGATATGTTCACATGGGGCATATAGCACCCACCCTAAGGCCCCAAATAGGCCTGTGTAGGAAATGCCACCATGGCGGGGCACAGTTGGCCTGTGCAACTGTCAATCAAGAGTCACTTCCATTGACTGGCCGTGGAAGGGAGATGGTTACATAGTTGTCTACATGGTTGATACGTTGGTGGCCATCGGTTGCGTAGCTCATCTACGTAGTTGTTCTATGAAGAGAGAATGTTGCAGCTATATAGGCCCATCCCTGGACTCCATTGGCCCAACATAGGGGTCTACAGCTAATCTGGTTTATGGGGCCCAAAGACCTCATTAGATCCAGAACTTCACAATGTTTGTGTGGACAACACAAGGCCAGTGGGGTCCTAATGGGGCTCGCAGTGCAGAAGGTACATAGCAAATGCGTACCAAATCTGTACCAGTCGGGTTCTTAATAGGGTCTACGGGGCCCGTGTGGAAACTGCCCCGGTGCAGCAGCAATTCTGAAGGTTATTATCTGATTTCAGAAGTGCTGATAGCCTCCAGAACAAGCTCTCCTAATGTTTTTGTAGGTGGGGTTGTCCTCAAAGACATTCTGGAAATTGAAGTTAGTTACAGGGTTGTTGTCAAGAGTCTCTGACCAAATACAGCTTACACTAGCCTTTGAAAATCTTTGTTGGCTGCTTATTTGATATGAACCCCAGCTTAAGATGCTGGCATTAACACACACCGCCTTATAAGATTTGAGCTTTAGTATTAAGATCCGCTAGAGAACTCCTTCTCATAGTTTCATGCTTCTCTGGTTCTTGTAACATACATACACTAGATGCTAAATAGATAATACATTTTGACACTGGTTAAAATGTACCTTTTCAGATAAGAATTTTTATTTGTTTGAATATTTATATCTCACCCTTCACCCAAAGGTCCCAGAGTGGGTCATGATAATCGAAAGATAAAAATAAAAGTAGTATAAAGCATACATTGAAGAAACTTAAGCTCCATCTGTATATTTGTTCTGCAGTTTCAGGTGTGAGTTTGTGTTTTAATTATATTTATGACTGTTTTTAATTTTAACATTTAATGTGACCCGCTCTGAGATCTCTGGGTGAAAGATGGGATATAAATGTAAATACTTTGATTCAGTTGAGTGCCATTTATGGTGACCTAATGTTTATCCTGCTGTGGAAGATTTTTGAATGCATTTTTGAAACATTTGAATGTAGAATGAGGGTTTTATGCTTGCTTTTAGTGAGCTGTTAATACACTATGCTAAATAGGGAAAGCCATACAAGCCAACAAAAACTGGAAGAGTAACTTTAAAGAATAAAGTTACTTCTGAGAATTTCAAGGGTTCTGGTAGATGAATAGAACAATAAAAAAAATCAAATTTTGCTATCTATATGAGGGTAATGTTAAAGCTTAGGCTATGTTAAAAATTATAGTGATTTATGTTTTGTATATAATAGTAATAGTAAACTGATTTTAAGTTGTCATTCTCTTTTTAAAGGAAATCTACTTTTTTCAATGTGCTGACTAAGAGTCAAGCTGCAGCAGAGAATTTCCCTTTCTGCACTATAGATCCAAATGAAAGCAGAGTACCTGTGCCAGATGATAGATTTGACTTCCTTTGCCAGTACCATAAACCTCCAAGGTAAGTGTTTAACATATCGGTGGTTCTGCACAGAGAAATTAGGTTCAGTAGTCCCTCAGTATTTGCTAGGATTAGGCACCTAGAAAAACTCTTAATTTCAAGTTCCCAAATACTGAATTTTTGTGCCTATGGAAAAATGATTTGGGGAATCACATTTGTAAACTTCAGTGGAAAAATGCTGGGAAAAAGGACTTATTGACAGATGCAGATGTCATAGTTTGCCCAAGAGGTTTTTTAAAAAATGTTAGTGGGTTGTTTTATCCTGAACTGAGAGAGTTGCTGTAAGCTCAGTGGTGGAACCATGTAGATTTAGACGCAGAAAATTTCAAGTTTAATGCCCAGTGTATCCCCAGTGCTATTGTAAAAAATTCTCCCTGGTACTTGATCATAGGCTTGGGCAGGCAGGCAGGCCTAATGCTATGTTGGTATGCTCCTGGCTCATTCCTCCATTCTGCTTAGAATAAAGAAAGTTTGTATTTTCTTGCACTCTCTAGGAGATGCTGGCATTCTCCTTGCTGGGTTTATGCAGCATAGCTTGTGCTGAAGTATCACTGAATTAATTGAACATATCTGTGGCCAGAATTGGCAGTGCATAGCTGAAAATAATACAAAGCCTCACTTAGGAACCAGGAAACCAATAAAGCAGGCATGTCAAAGATACGGCCCGCGGGCCGGATGCAGTCCGTGGGGCGTTTTAATGCCGCCCGTGGCCGCGGCCCACCGCCTCGCGCCATCCGCCGCCGCCTTGCGCCGCTGCCCGCCAATGCCCGCGGGCTGCCGCCGCGGGCCTCCCGCCGACACCGCGCGCCGCCTCGCGCCGCCGCCAACGTGGCCCGCCTCGCGCTGCCTCGCGCCGCGCGCCGCCGATGCCCAGTGCGAAGGAGGCGACGCAAGGCGACGCAAGGCGAGCGCGGCGCGCGGTGGGACCCCTCCTCATGGACAGCCAGCCCCTCCCTAGCCACGCCCTGGCCACGCCCCCAGCCCCTCCTCTGTTCCCCCGGCCACGCCCCAACCCCTCCTCTGTGCCCCGGTCACGCCCCCGGCCGCGCCCCCGGCCGCGCCCCCTGGCCCTCACAGTTTTTTTTTTAATCCGGCCCTCGGCCGGATTGAGTTTGACACCTCTGCAGTAAAGTTTTCCCTTATTGTTTGGAAAGTCCTACAATTCATGATTTAGGAAAATTAAACTTATATTTGGCTTGTAATTTTTAGCTGACCATTCAATGTGACTTCTTCATGATTTAAAACACATGGATGTAAATGTCAGCTGTGCTTGTTCTTAAAGAACTGGAGAACGTGTCAGTCCGTAGTTTGTATTCTCTGTTACCATTCATCACTTTCATGAAATATAATAATAACTGCTCTCACATGATTGGTAAAATATATGTTCCCTCATTTAATGTATTTTAAGCCTTTGTGGTGATACTGACTTGCACCAGCAAATGGGGTCTCCACTCTGAAGAATTTTAATTGGTAGATCGAGTTTCCTATCTGTGGTACCATTCATTTAGCATTGGTAGGCTGGGGCTACATGCTTCCATTGACTTAGATGGTGCCCTTTCTCTTTTCCTAACGCCCGCTTTTCCATATGCAGCCTTCACTTTACTTTTGTGTTGCATGGTAGTTTGCAGAAGAAAAAACATAGTTTTATCTGAGACGTTACTGTATTGTATGGTATTATCAGGTTTCATAGATGCTGAAACTACAATTGCTGTGTAGCTACTTTATAGTTTTAATATTTCCAATCCAAGACAGATGTCACTTTCACCATGTTTCAAGTTAAACATCACAGGGCATTAACTACCTCATTACAAGCCATAACTGGTCTCTTTCTTCTTGCCGTTTGATGGTGAGCTTATTCCACCGTGCTATAAACATGATGGTAGAGCCATTATGTCTTTTTGTTCATGCTGAGTACTGACAGTGAGTTGGTTCCTTACAATAACCATCATCTGCCATAGTACCTGAAGCTTTTAGGGTGTTCACACTTTGTCCCACCAGTGAAGTCTTCCTGCAATTTTCTCTTTAGTCTGTTATGGTGTGTTGTACATAGAATTGCCTTTAGAATATTACAGAATCTTGAAATGTCTAGAAAAAAGCCATATGGTTGTTAAAATGAGATGGAGGGAATTGGCCATGTTAGTACCAGTGATGATTTTTGGTCAGGATTTTGACCTTTCTGAATCACATATTGTTTTGTTAAAAACTATCTGTATGTTTCATGTATCACATACAATTTAAAACCAGGAAAGAAGGAAATTTAGCCAATGGTGTTTCTGTGCTATTAGGGAGTTGTGAGAGTAAGACTAACCTGTTGACGTTTCATATGTGGATCTGTCAGGGTGTCATGAAAACCACATTAGGTGAAAAAATATCATTGGTGCTTCTGTACCTGCTGCTTTCCATTGCCAACAGTTTTATGTGTGACGTTGAATAAAACGAGGAACATTGCATTTTACTAGCCCCATTTAAGTAGAATTATATTGTACAGAAAGGTTGCAGTAGGAAGGATCTTTAGATTTCCAAGCTGTGTAGAGCTTTATAAATCAAAAGTGGCCCACAAAATGAAAACCAGTGAAGGCTGAATTGGCTTTATGTATTTCTATTAGCTATCTAGAAAATGTTTTTGCTACCTCATTCTGTTTTGCTAAAAGTTCCCGGATTAGTGGAGGTGAGGTGTTCAGCTTTTCATAAGATCTCTGTTTCCCGGTCATATTTTTCTATGATACTACTCTGTGGTTGGGAATTGGTCTGTGATGGGGGATCTGGGTTATATTATGGTTTTAAAGACTATTTTGATTGATGTTTTTGTATTTGTTGCACAATTTACTCCTGTATTGTATTATTGGTATTTTATATGTCTATATTGTAAGCCGCCCAGAGCCCATGTGGGGTGGGCGGGGTATAAATCTCAGAGTAAAGTAAAGTAAAGTAAAGCTTTGTCCCACAGTATATCAGGACTTGGTGCTGAACAAATATTGCAAAACTGAAACTAAATGAAACATTGCTAAACATTTCTTGCCCAGCACTATTTGGCGCTATGCCTGAGTACTACGCCTGAAAATTGATGAACTGAACCTCTCCATCCGCAAATCAATAGTTTAGACTGTCTTCACATTCCTGTATAATGTCTTGAAATGCAGTCAGAACCCTGTATTTGCAGGGGGCACGTTCCAGCTCCTACTGTGCTTACCTGAAACTGTGGATAATTGCAGATAGGCCTTCTGGTTCTGAGGTCGTGCAACCTAAGTACGGGAAGTGCTTTTGTGGCCTCCGGAAGGCCTATTTCAGGCTCTGGAGAGCGTTGGAATAGCCATGTGATGCCACTGGACACGTCCCACCCACCTCCCAAGCGCCCCTTACATTTTTGGGACTGGCTGCAGTGATGTCACACAACTATTCCAATGCTCTGCGGAGGCCGATATAGGCCTTCCAGTTCTGAGTGCTTTTCCCCTATAGCACCCATGTGGTGTGGGGTTACTGAACCATGGTTAACTGAAACCGTGGTTACAGAATCAGTGGATACCAGAGTCCAACTGTAGTTATAGGTGGCTTTTTTCGTTCAGTTGAACAATCCATATATTTGTTTTTTTCCTTGCCATTTAACCAAAGTTCTTAGGGCAGGTTTTCAGGAATCTTTCTGCAAAAAACAAGTCCTCGGGTGTTTTTCCACTGTCAGAAATTACCCATTTTTGCACCCATTAAGGACCCATTTGGGTGTGAGCCAGATGATCCCATTTCCACCACGGCACCCATTTGGGACCCGATTGTTTCGACTGCCGCTGGGAAAATCCAGATCAAATGGGTACTTTCTGGCCTTTAATCTGGATTTTCTGTAGACCCCATGGGGTCTACAATGGGGTCTTCAGGCAGAAAATCTGGATTAAAGGGAGCCTGTTTCCACGCTTGTGTGGCAATGGGGTCTAGAGAAGGCTAGGGGAAGGGGGCACCCATGGGGGGGGAAGCCCCAAAACCTAAGCCTTGAAGTCATTTCGAAGTCATTTTGAAGTCACTTTGAAGTCTGTGCAAAATAGTTCCGGAGCATCTTTGAAATCTGTGCTGATCTTCAGAGTGAACTTCGAAGTCACTCCGAAGTCACTTCAAAGTCACTTCGAAGTTCACTCTGAAGATCAGCACAGACTTCAAGGGAGCTGTTTTGCACAGACTTCGAAGTGACTTCAAAATGACTTTGAAGCCACTTTGGAGATTGCACCCCCTGGCCCCAAAAACACCTGGGGTGACAGGTGGGTCAATACAGATTTCCAAATGACCCTTGTAGGTCAATACAGATTTGCAAATTGGTGCTCCAGTGTTTCCACAGCAGGGAGGCTAGCACCCATTGCTATTGGGTGCTTGACCACCCATGGAAACACATTTCCTAGATCTGGATCTTCTTAGATCTGGATTAAAGGAGCGCGGTGGAAAAACACCCCTCCTGTCCTCCTAGACTAGGAAAGCAAAGCATGGATTCTCCTAATTTATTGCTATGCTACAGGGGAAGAGTGTCTTTTCACCTCTGACTGAGCACTACTTAAGCATAAGGAATACATTTTGGAAATTAAAATGCAAGTTCTTGTTTCTTGGAATTCTGAAACATTTTAAGGTAAAAAGGGGCAGCATGTTTCAGAGATAGGGTGACAAGACTATTGTAGATATGTCTGCAATTCTTAATTATAGTAAAGTGAATGGGAATTTCTTGGAATATTGATTTTAAAACAGATGACCTTCATTAGCCTATCATTAGGATAAGACCTTTCGTTGCTAAAAGAGTACCTGTGCTAGTGGGGTAATTTCCTTTTGCCCCAACAATCACAGATCTACGAACACCTTAAAGCTCTGATGATGTTCCTTTAGCTAACCGCTGTCTGAAAAAATGTTCTCCATTCTCAGTTCCTGTGAGCCTTATTCTGTATGCCCAGTAGTTAGGGACCACTGGAGTAGTCTAGTATAAACCTAGAGAACCAAAGTTTAGCAATGCTTACTTAGCAAAGTGCATGGCTTTTCTGAATAGGTTGAATACTACACACCTAGACCAAAAACAAAATGCATGGTATTAATAAAGCCTGTTTCTTGTCTGGATAGAGCTTGAATTTGTTCTCTTCCATCCACGTAATGACAACAACCTGCTACTGTTTCTCCTCACCCTTGACTGCTTAAGTTATTCATTTGAACTTGTAAATGACTGTTCGAAGCTTCCTAGGCAATTTTGTTTTGTTTTTTTATTTTTCAGCAAAATTCCAGCCTTTCTGAATATTGTGGATATTGCTGGTCTTGTAAAAGGAGCTCACGCTGGGCAGGGATTAGGAAATGCCTTTTTGTCACATATTAGCGCCTGTGATGGAATCTTTCATCTACTACGTACGTATTTTTTTTTTAAAAAAAATCTGTATGTTTAAGTATGATTTTGTTTTACAAAGGGTTGGAAAGCCCTTTAAAGCCTATCATAAACTGCCTTAGCAAATGCAAATTGTAGTCATGTCTGCGAGACTGTGAACCTGAGGGCAGGGAGCTGTCTTTATTATTGACATTTGTAAGCCACTCTTGAGTCTTTTAGAGGCATAAGGGTGAGATAAAAATATACTTAATAATGATAATATGATGATGATAATGATGAAACACTGAGTATGAAACTCTGGTTTGATATCAACCTGCCCTAATGGAAATGGTTTCTTAGAATCATTGAAAGGTCTTTGATCCTGAGGAGACAGACTGTTGTTGGCGTATGGAAGGAAAACAGTATATGTCTATTTCCTCTGCAGGTTCATGCCGTTGGCGGAGGGCAGGTTCAGGGTAGTATTTGAAGGAGAAATGAATAAATACTTCCTTCACCATCTGACAGTCTGGGACTGGCAAGTTAGCAGAGTTCCTCTCCCAGCAAATATGAAATAATTATTTCCATTTACTGTATATTCTGGCGTATAAGACTACTTTTTAACCCAGGAAAATCTTCTCAAAAGTCAGGGGTCGTCTTATACGCCGGGTGTCGTCGTCTTATACGGCGAGTATATCCCAAACTAGATATTTTAACTGGAAAGTTGGGGGTCATCTTATACGCCGGAATATAGGGTAATAAGTTGTTCTTCATAGCTTTATGCAAAGATACTGAATAATATTTATTTTTCTTAGTGTTTTGGGATACTGAGTAAAAGCTAGACGGGTTTTAAAGTATATTTTAAACGATGTCAGAATGATTTCGGGAGAATGTGGCTTTTTCCCCCCAAGGGGAACAACTACTGTATTTTCTGGCGTATAAGACAACTTTTTAACCCAAGAAAATCTTCTCAAAAGTCGGGGGTCGTCTTATACGCCGGGTGTTGTCTTCTTATATGGCGAGTTTATCCCAAACTCTATATTTTAACTGGAAAGTTGGGGGTCGTCTTATACGCCCAGTCGTCTTATACGCCGGAAAATACGGTATTTGAATTTCAAAAACTACTATTATGCCTAGCAAACATGTAGAATCCTTTGATTGAAATAAAGAGTATGGCTTTGTTTAAAGTTCTGGAAAGTTATTGATGAATGGATATATTTTCAAATGTAAATATATGCACGTTCATATAATTTTGTTTAGGAAAGGTGGACTTTCTCAATAACTAACAAAAAGATCTCATTTCATTCAGGTGTTTTGGGCTGTGTGAATGAAGTGAAGATAACTGATTATCATGGTTAATTGTATTTCCTATAAAATTATTAAGAAGTGTTCGAATTGGTATTTTACTAGGACCCTAATAAAATGAAACTTGAAACTAGTGCATCTAGGATTGTTTTTCTTTAAGGCTAGTCCATTGTAAAAAGTAAAATGGACAGTAAAATTTATTTGGCTTCCAGTCAAATTGTGGAACAGTGAGGAAACTCATTATTTCTCTGGTGATATTAAAACCAGTATTTAGTAAGTTTATCCTAACCTTCTCTTGTGTATCTTGCAACAAGTGGCAGAAGCTGGAGTAACTAATTTTAATGGTCAGAGCTGAGGCAGTTAGTAATTTATTGCTTTGTTAACAGTTTTACTTATGTTACCACCATAAGGGAGAAATCTTCATCAGCTAAAAGTAGTTTTCTCAAGGGAGTGATAACAATGAAAAATATCTATGGGAAGGATCATTATTAAAAACAAAACTTCATCCAGCTTGCTTTTTTTTTGTTAGAGGCCAGCCAAGGCATCTTATCAAGATAGGGATTGGGAGTAAAAACTTGTGAAAATATTATAGGATATGATTTTCTCATTTACACCTATCTGGAATTGGAGAATGGAAAAACTCTAGGTATTGAATGTCCACTGTATATATCTAATTTATATGCAAGGGCCAACTTATTTCAGCCTGTTGAAAGTTAAAAGAGGGTATGCCGTGTTTGAAACTCTCGATCACTAACTGGCTGTTTTTATATTTACTATATTAAACTGGTGCTTGTTTGTATTTTTGTAGTATTACTATTCGTTGTCCTGGATGCTCTGTTGCAGTAGAAAGGCAAGGTGTGTGAACAAATCTAGCTCAGCATAATCCCCAGCCTAAAGCCTTCTGGGTTCATTTGGCCAGTTGCCCAAGCAAGACTTTCTTTTCTGGGTCAGTGCATGGAGGGGAGGGATGGATTTTCCTACCTGGACAGCAACTATTTAGTGTGCTGATTAGCTATTATATTAAAAATGAGCACTCTCTTTTTTTCTGGGTCCCCGCCCAGACTAAGGAAAGGAATAGAGACCACAAACGTGGGCTTGGATTCTAACAGATCTGATTTAGGACATGGTTGGTTCCGTTCTGTTCAGATGTGATTGGCCAAGCTAAACCATTA
The DNA here is from genome assembly GCA_023333525.1 of Aspidoscelis tigris stejnegeri. Taxonomy (NCBI): domain Eukaryota; kingdom Metazoa; phylum Chordata; class Lepidosauria; order Squamata; family Teiidae; genus Aspidoscelis; species Aspidoscelis tigris. The sequence goes on from JALMGA010000010.1 coordinate 28,014,690, forward strand.
GTCCTCTAGTGCACGTCATAAGTGAGCCTGCCCCTAAAGATTACTAGGTTGCAATCTGTTGGTTGCATAATTTTCATTGACACTGGCTACTGTTATTAGTGAGAGGCTTTCAAGCATGCCAAAGTTTATTTGGCTTTAATAATAATAATAATGTTTGTCAAAAGAACTGCCTTTGTGCTTTAGTTCAAAGCTCTATAGAAATAACATGAATCTGTCTCCTTCAATATAAACATTTCAAAAGCTCCACATAAATGTCCTGTGTTCCCTCTTCCATCACATCTGATTTCAGGTGAGTACCTAATCTCACCTTCATGCATGGCTGAAAGTCACTTCATATGATAACGTACACAGCTATGATGTACTTCCATGTCACCATCTATCTTGTGTGAATTTTCCTGTTATGCGAATAAACCTTATATGACAGGTCTCTCTCAGTGATAGGAAGTGCAGGGTAACTGTTACAGAATCAATACAGATTTACTATGTCTTTGTAATAAGCAGTTGGCTTACAGATTTATACTTTGAACATCTTATTACAGATATAAAGAACTAAGCGCACAGGCGTGTTCTAGAATCCCAACCAGTTCTTGGTACAGTATAACTCAAAGATTTTTAAAAGCACCTTTCATGGGGATTTTATAGTTGTCTATGCAGTTCAGAAATTAAATCCTACATGTGTCCTGATACAGTGTTATTGAGCATTTAAGATGAATAGAAAAGGAAAGCACTGAGGATCGTAGATACGTAAATGTAGGTTATTAGGCTGAGAATACACTTTCTTTTACTTTTCCTTTGTTTCTTTATTATTTACATTTCCATTCCACCCCATACTCTGGGTGGGTAACAACCATTAAAACAACAGATTAAAAGCAGAATGCACAATATACATTAAAAGCACTTCGGTTAGTTCTTAGTTTAGGATCACTTAAAATTTTATTGGAGTTATTCAGGGATAGTTGGCATCACCTTTTGGGTCTGCAGGAAATGTTTAATAGGTTTGCGATATAACATTTGCAAACATATTTCTTTTCTGTAGCTCTACATTCTGTAGACATGTTGTATTTTTATGTTTTCAGAATAGAAATCTTCCCTGCTGTTTCATATTGCAGGCAACTGCTTGCAGAAAAGGAGAGACCTATGATGATATCATTTAGCCACACTCTGTTGCACTACCATTTTAGTGAACAAAGCAAAGGCCACGTCTCATTCCCACAGCATGTATGGTTTTCCTTTGACAATTATGGAAGCACTTTTTGTTCAGCTCTACTTACACTGTGATACTTTTACCGCATTTTCAAGAACTTAAAAGTTGATGTCCACAAATACGTTGTGATAAGTTCTAAAGTCTCTGCATGTAATAGTTAAATATGGACTTTTTCTGCAGTGAGTATAGTTAAGGGAAAACTTCCAATAAGATTGTGATGGCAAGTATGTAAATAAGATTGTATGTAAATAACCCTAGTCCTAGCACTTAATGGCAAAATAAAGCTTTAGTACCAGAGATTTTCAAGATAAGTGCTGATGATGACTGCTGTCTATAAATTGTGATAGTTAAAAATGAGTGTTCATGTAGTGATTTGTGTTTAATGTGTAACAATATGAGGTTCATGAGATTAAGATCTTGGTGCTGTATGTGGAGTTCTTTTTACCAGCATATTTGTTCTCAGGTTTGGTAAAGCTGATAATCACTGCTGATTCTGATAGTCTTCATTTAGATATAATCTTTTATTGCTTGAGAAGTTGCAGGCAATGTGGAGATGTACATAAATAATTGTACAAGTCATGTGGTGATTTTTTATATCCCCATTATTTTTCAATAAGTCACTCAAAGATAACATATTACCATGAAATACTCTACATTTATAGTTTGATCTTCAGGATACAAGTAGTTACACAGCCCGGGGATGCACTCAAGTCCCTTCTAGTACTTGTATTAAATATTTTTGCTCTTCTACAAGAGATAAACAATAAATAATGCACAGTGTGTATTACTGAAGGACATATTTTGCAGTATGGCAGCTGCAAATATGGAACTTGTAGATAATGCTTGTTACATTCCATTTGCAGGTACTTGTAGGTCTGCCAGTGCAGAGTAGAAACAAGAGAACATTCTCCTGAGCAATGACAACAGTTTTTCACAGTATTCCAAGTAATAGCTTAAGATGTTTCTTGAGACAGTTAGCAAGTAACTGGGATGCTTGACCAGTAATTTTTTTCTCTCTCAGGAATTTGTTTTTTGCTTGAAATTTAGTTTCTTGGCAAATGTGCTTTGGCTTGGCACCTCCCTGAGCTACCCTGTTTCTGATCTCTCCAGTTATGCACTGTTCCCTTGCCTTGATAGCCAAGCTATTTTGGATAGCTGAACCAGCCAAACTAGGGTGTTGTTCCACTGAGCTCCTTTGATCCGGATCTAAGAAGATCCAGATCTGAGGAATGGGTACTTTCCTTAATCCGGATCTAGTAGATCCGGATTAAGGGAACTACCCAATGTGTTTCCATGGGTGGTCTAGCACCCAATAGCAATGAGTACTACCCTGCCTGCTGTGGAAACACCAGACTACCCATTTGCAAATCTGGATCTGCCCACAAGGTCTTTTGGGGGACAGGGGGTGCAATCTCTGAAGTTTCCTTTGGAGATTAGCAAAGGCTCCAAAGAGAACCGCTTGCGAGAGCCGGCTTTGAAGTCCCTCCAAAGTTGCTTTTGGAGATTAGCATAAGGTCTGCAGAAAAACCCCTTGCGAGAGTAATGCAGCTGTAAAAGGGTCTGGAGGATCTTTGAAGTTATTGGCAGATCGCGATCTACCGCTAAATTCAAAGATCCTCCAGAGCGCTTGACAATAGCATTGCTCTCACAAAGGGTTTTTCTGCAGAGCCTGCATTAATGGGGTCATCCAGATCTCAGCCAAATGGGTCCTTAATGGGTGCTTCAGTCGGTACTTAGTGCTAGTGGAAAAACACCTATTGAGCCAAGGAGATGACAGCTTGGTTTGATGTGAGGGGAGATTTTGCTAAGCCTTCCTGGTCCCTCTGGAGCAGTGCTTGGTTGAGGAGCTTGGAAATGGAGCTTGCCTTGAGGAGTGCTAAGCTTGAAGTACATGCCTAGTCTTTATTGACAGGCTAATTTTACAGGCATGTTGCTTAACTGTGAACCTGGTTAAGGGTCTTCTGTCCTACAGACAGGTGGAGAACTGGGTTAAGGAATCCCCTGTCCATGGCTCTGCAGTATTTGTATGATGTGTGAGATTTATAGAGAAAAAATGTGAATAATTGCCTTATCACATGTTTACCACATCTGATTAAAAATTCCTTTGAGTTTTTTCAACTTTCCAACAAGTATTCTGGACATCTTTATATATTTTATCTAACTTTTCATCTATCATATATGCATCACATTATAGAAGGTTTCTTTGAGATTATAACATACCATGAATTTCAGCCCTTTTGAACAAATGTTTTCCCAATGCTTTATCTGGATATTATAACCATTTTTTGTCTTGCATCTTGTCATACATTCTATGACTTGCTCATCTTCCATTTCAATTTTCAGCAGCAGTTTATACATTTTAGCCATAACATGTTCATCCCCCATACATAATAGCATTTCAAATTGTTTTGTTTTGTTCTAAACCTCCTGACCTTTTATCCATTTTAAATCTTTCCATTAGTTGTAGATATGGAAACCACTGAATTTTATATCTTTCTCTAATTAATTGTTCCCTTGATTGAATTTTTAGATTACCATCTAGGCCTCTATTTGTCAAGCATCTTTGTCCAGTATTTTTCTTTTAAGTGCGCTTCATGTAGAGGTTTTATTGCATGTCCCACGTTCTTTGCAAATGCTACCCATTCACAATACGATCATACAGAATTTTCTTTGTTACACTGCATGTTTTAGTTCTGTAATTTTTTTTATATTTTAGTGCTAGACTGTTAACACGCGACATTTGAATTCCATACCGTAAGCTTGATTTTAAGCGTTAATTGTATTCTGTGGACTTTTACTTTTTTTTAAAAAAAGTATTATATTGTAATTCCTTTGGACATATTTTGAGTGGTGATCAGATAAAGCAGTTTATTAAAAACCTTTGCTGTGAAAGAGTTAAAAAAGCTCTCCTTGGTATTTCTTTTTACAAGCCACCTGTTGCCTTAGATGCATAAGAGGATAAATTTGAACAAAGTGCTCATCACTTGTCAGCCATCATTGGCAGCATAAAAATTACTTGTGGTGCTTGCTTTGCAAGAAGTTCTTTTGTGTTTGTGACACAAGCTTTGTTTTATACAATTAAAGTATTACACGCTAGAATAATCTAAATTGCAACCACTAAACGGTGATGTAGTTCTTTTTTTTTTTTAAAGAGAGCTGAATTTGTTTACTGATTGCATGCAGCTATTGACTACTGCTTTAATATGACAGGTCCCTTGGGAAAGTGCTTTCTTCCTGCTAGTAGGGAAAGCATTTCGGGTTCATTAAAAAGTTCACTTATTTATGATTAGTCTTTTAATCAATGTGCCTTTGAAACATTTGAAATAGTTGAGTAAGAGCGTATTAAGTGGTTTTGAGATATATCTTAATGTAGTAATTCATTCTTCAAGGGCAATGGTATGTTCCATAACACAGTTAAACAGTTAAATGATAGCAATCAGTAAATGCCCCATCAGACTCCAATGCGTCTGTAGTATCTCTGTCCAAATGACTGGCCTCTAACAAACTTTAAAATCGGTATCTCATTTGTAGCAGCTTTTGGGCTGTTATGCCGTGTTCCAGGTTTCTTCTTCTGAGAACCTAAGCTTTTGGATATAACTGCAATATCCATCTTCAGAGGATTTTGCTCTTGGATAAGTCAAGGGTAACTGATGTCTTACTAGATCTTGTTTCCCTTCTTATAGAAGTCTGCTGTTTGTCAGCTCTTCCTTTGTTTGAGTTGCTAATGAGTCATAGTCTTTCCCTGGCAGTACTTTGTTGGCATTGTTTCCTTGGGTAGAACTGTTAATGGTGGATCGTTGAGGCTAACTTATTTACTGTGTTTTGATGTAATCCCTGGGGGTGAGTGACTAGTGGCTTATGTGTTTGCAGAATTCAGGTGTGAATCTCTGTTTTGCTTGTTTCTATACAGAGGTTTACAGATGTTGTTGAGAAATAGCCTTGGTCTCTGTTAAAATTGTGGGGATGTTATTGTATTTCAGCAGCCTCTCTGGTAGCCAGTTCTTGGAATTCCTTTACTTTGGCCATGGTTTCTGTTTGTTAAAATAAGATCTTGTGGTTCTCTGACCATGTGTGTTGGTATTGCTGATTTGTCTGTCTGCATGAGATGTATGTGTCTTTTGTGTTCACATTTCCTTTTTTCAATAGTGTGTGAGGTCATTCCTATTTCTGCATTCTCGTGGTATTTTGTAAATGCCTGGAGTATGATGAGGGTTGTTCGTCTATAGTTGATCTTAGCATCTGACTGATTTTGGTGATAGGCTTATAGACTGTGTTTATACACTTTTTGTGTAGTAACTTGCCTATGTGGTCTGTTACCTGTCTGATATACGGTTTTCTCAGTTTTGTCTTCCTCTTCGTGTTGTTTCTGGTGTCTGCTGAGGTTGATGGCTTGTTGTATGTCCACTGTGCGATATCCATTTGCCAGGAGTGCTTCCTTTATGTGTTCAGTTTCAGCTGTTAGGTATTCAGGTTCTGCAGTTTTCGTAGCTCTCTCCACTAGGGTCTTAGTTATTGTCCTCTTCTGTGTAGATAATGGTTAGATTTGGCATCCAGGTGTCTGTCTCTGTGGGTGGGTTTTCTGTATATGGTATGTCCTAGTTTTCCTGAGTGTATTCTTCAGACGAGGACCTCTAGGAAAGGCAGCTTGCCTTAAGAACATAAGAGAACATAAGACAAGCCCTGCTGGATCAGCCCACAACCCATCTAGTCCAGCATCCCCTCCTTCTGTCCCAAACCATGCCACACTCTGTGGAAGGCATGGCACATGCTAGGTGTCCAACAGCATCTCAACCACTACTTCTCTTGCACTCTTTATTTCTTTATGCCTACATTCATTAGACAGAAAGATCAAGGCTCATGAAAGCTTGAATTTTCCTGGCGTATGCCCCACGGCAGCCTCCAGAATTGCTCATTGTTAGATCCCATTATATCAGTCTAGTGGGAACCTCAGGAACTTGTATAGTCAACAGTCCCACTAGAGCAGCGGTTCTCAACCTTCCTTGTGCCGTGACCCCTTAATGGAGTTCCTTATGTTGTGGAGACCCCCAACTACGGGGGTGGAGCAGCTGGGAGGTGGGAGGGAAGCGTGGTGGGAGACTCGTCGCGACCCCTCTGAAAGGGTAGTTCGACCCCCAAAGGGGTCCCGACCCCCAGGTTGAGAACCATTGTGCTAGAGATACCCGCTGAATTGCTACATAGAGTTCTAGTTCTACGTTAGTCTGCTGTTACAAACTAGTCAAGAAAGCTGAAGCTCTTTACAAGTAGAATTGGGCCTACAGGCTACACTATATTTTAGCTCATGGCTACTCTAGAGACTTGCTACTCTAGGGATTTTTTTCTGGTGGATGGCTTGTTTGATTTCAGAAATAGAAAGAAGAGCAGAGTGCTTGTCTGTAAATTTATTTTCTGGTCTTAGATGGGTAAAGCAACCTGGCAGTGCCCCGTAGTCAGTGTATATCCATGAGTTTTCCTCTGCTTTCTTTTATTTCAATTTACATACAACTTTACACCTATGAAATTCCAAGGCAGTTGACAACAAATAAATTACAAGTGTGTAAACCCCCAATTCATAGAAGGTTTTTCACTTGAAAGGTGCAACTGGCTTAACAAGGTGCTGAAATGGAAACAGAGGAGCTGCCCAACAGACCTTGGAAAAGATGGAATTCTATAGATAGAGACAGACACTGGGCCATGCCACTCATTGTGGGGCAGGGTGAAAAAAATGTGCACTAGTCAAAGGGATCTTTTTCTTGCCTAACTTGGCAGACGAGAACGGATGTTATTGGAAATTACCTAACTCTTCTTTCTCCTTTTTTAAGCCGTCCACAAACTTATTTTTGTACAGTTCCAAAGAAGTATGGAGATTACTTTGATGGGTTATTTCCAACTGCTGAAAGCTTTAAAATTCCTTTCTTGAATATAGTAGTGGAAGGATGAGGAAAAAATCTGACAAATTAGATTCTCTTCCAGCTGTCTCTTTGAGGTCTCTTTGCAAGCATGAAAGAGACTGCTGGGATGATCTTGGAAGAGCTATGAATTCTTGGTAGATACAGGTCAAAATGGTGAGCAAGAGTTCATATGTCACCAAGGGTCAAATATAACTTGATACCTAAGAACTTCAGCAATATATGATGTATAGGGGGGGAAATCTATATAGAATGACTACACAGCAGACTGATTTCTGTGAGTTGTGATGGATTTCCTGTTTCACTCATGATCTATCACTCATCCTATAGATGATGTTGCAGGGGTCAGCCATTGCTGCCATTTTGCCAGTTCCTGGAATTTAATGGAATTTTTCCTTGGATTTTAGCTAGAAATAGTTTGTTTTGTCTGCTGGAAGAGTCTAAATTTGAGCTTCAGTTCTTTGGAGAAAAGGGCTTGAAATTTATCAGTTAACCCCTTTCACCAAAACACAGAAATATTATTCTACAGTTTTGGTCTTATATATATTTTGTTTGATACAATAAAATGATTAGTTATCTGAGAAAGGTGAACCTTGGTCAGTTTTTTTCAGTCTGGTCTTAGGAATGATTGGAGTTGTGGTTCCGTGACATCTAGGATGCATCAGATTGGTGGAGCCTTATGTAGGCTATAAAAAGGATGTTCAGAGCAGATTTAAATTACTTTTTAAAAAAACAGGCTGTGAGTCTATGGTTTTAGATACTGTTGCTAAATGTCAATGTGTGTTATATTTTGTTCTTTCTGGGATTCTAGGCACCCCTGTGTTTATAGTGAAAGCTTTTATAAAGCAAGATTGGTTCTCTCTTTCTCAAGATATGAGGTTACTAGAGCTATCATTCCAACTGCTGTCTTTTGGAGTAGCCATTTCTATCTGCCGTCCTTTAGCATGCTTGGAAGATATTCCACATTTTACAGTGGCTTTGGCTTACAGCAGGAGTGTAGCCATCATGTGCTTTTCTCCGTAGCCCTAGTAGGCAGTATAAAGCTATGCTTCCAACTGCCTCCTTGTTCCCACAAGTTGTTTGGAGATGGTGATTAATAGCAATAACTGTAAAGGGTCTGGACTATCGTGAGTCTGTTCAGAAATAGCACCAAATAGCAGAAACTGCATCTTCCAGTGATGATTAGTGTAAAAGGACTGAAGACCAGTGGCTGGGAGCAATGTAGAACATTGCCATTAGTTCCATATAATCAAATGCAATAGCTGAAGCTGGAAATTGGATAGCATTGCTCACTAAATCTTGTTCTAAGCTACTGTTTAGTAAATTAGTCCATTAAGCTGCCTGGGCGCTACCAGGGTGGCACTGGCTGCCAGAAAGGAGGTAGGAGTGGAAGATAACATTTTTTTGCTTTATATTTTTAACTTACAATGGTTTGGAGTGTTAATGGAACAGAATTGCTATCTTCAAGGAAATGATTGTTGATTTTTAAAGAAACCTTTTAAAGAGTTGCTTTTTGACTTCTTTCAAGCTATTGTTACAAGCTGGAAGTACAGTGTTAGAACACTGAGTAAGGTAAAGATACACCTTCACTAAAACTCTATAAGATTTCAGTGATTATAATGTAAAAGGAACATGCAAACAAGGTTACTACTTGTTTTGATTGTTTTCTAAATTGAAGCTAATTGGAAGCTTAAAGTGAGTGTGAACACAATTTCTTGTACTTTTTCCTTTTATTTTCAGTATGCCTAGTGAGATCCTACTTAGGTAAATGTCTCATCTGTGCGTAGAAATAAAACCAGTGGATGCTGATAAGATTAATGAAAGGAGGTATGGATAAATGGATTTGCTGGAAATAAGCATCCAATGTAGAAACACATTTAGTTTTTATCTCATAATTATAAGAACAATTTGATGTAATGGCTGGATTTGAGGGGAAAAAAGGATTTGAATAAAATATTGCTGTCTTTGCAACAACATAGTTAAAATAGATTTTGTTTAAGAATTTATTTTTGCAGAGTTAAATAAGATGTAAAACATAACTGCTTAAATGCTGTATGCATACTGATTTTTAATTTTTTAATTTTTTAACTTGGTCTCAAACAGATTTGTGATACCTCGTGGCCAGAATTGATTTATAAATGCTGAAAACTGTAAAATATGATGTTAAAACTTACCAAATGAAAGTATATTAAGAACTAAAGGTGTTGTAGATAAATTTAAAGTTCATTAATAAACATTTGATAGTTCTGCTACATTGTTAGCAGACATTGGAATACGATTAAAATTGCAGTAGTCATTTATTCAGGAAAAGCACCCTCCAGTCTCTAAACTAACAAGTAACAAAGGAGATCTTGGAACAGCTGATTTTTGACTCTCCTCACTACTTCTGAACTGAAAACTATTAGTTGCAAATAGGCAGTTTGCAGACCTTTTTTGGTCACAGATAAGCCTCTGAGGTTTTAAACCTGTGAATTGCAAGGGATGGCTAGATTACACTGAATCTAATTTTACTTGTTCCATTTTACCTTGGCTTTTTCCAATATTTACTTGCAGTACTGTAATTATACGTGATAAGTGAAATTTTCAAAACAACCCCAATATAAATAATTTAAGTTTATTTTCACTGAAATAATTGACACCATGCGTGCTTCATGCCTACTTTGACATAGTTGTTTTGCTTTGTTCAAAATTTGTTTAGTGCTGCCAAAAAATAAAATTATACAGTAGCTTTCTGATGGTGAATTATGTGATTTTCAGAGAGAAATTAGAAGGAAACAACAGCATATCAACTTTATAGCTGCTTTATCTGGAGTGAGATGATTTATATTAGTAAGGTAGCGTGAATGTTGCTACAAGAGGTTAACTAATATATCTTAATACAGTAGTAGGGATGTACAAAATTGTATACCAAAATGGCAGCAGTAACTTTTTACTGCCAGAGATAGTGTAGCAGGAGTAATACTCTTGCATAGCTTAGGGAGCAGCCAGATGTGAAAAAATGTAGACAGTTTGTCAGCATCACATCTGGACTGCCAGACAGCTCAAAAACCATGTTGAGGATCTGGTGGTCTATTGACTGTTAATTTGTAGTAAGGATGATATGGGATTCCACACTATTTTTGCTACTCTGATTTACTGGAGGTCTGGGAGAATCCTGTGACATTGCTTTTATAACAACTTCCAGGAGATCAACTGAGAATTGGGGGGGGGGGGGAGGACAAACACACAGTGAGGCCTGGGAATTTGTTACTGACATCACATCATAGGAAACTCACCAAATGTCTAGTTCAGTGCTGGCGGAGGTGACTTGCTTCCGGCAGGCCTTGGCGGGAGGGGGTAGGATAGCTTTCTGTCGAGAACCGGTGTTGTGTGTTCCTATCTGGAGCCAGATATAGTTTGTCAGGATGCCTATTTTTAGTTTTTTCTTCACTGGCGAGAACCTTGAAGATGAGAACAAGTAGGTAGACCTTCAAGAAGCACAGTAAGTCCATACAGAAAAGCTTTTTCTTTTTTCCACTTATGCGTATCATTTTCTTTGGTGCATTACTTGAATTTTTGTATGGTTTTTACAGGAGTCTGACTGGGTAAGGAGTGTTCAGTAATGCTTTGTTGAAATAAGCAACAGTTTTATTCTACCTGTTGTACACGTCTTGCATTTATTTTGCATCTGTTTGGATCCTTTTTTTAAGTACTCTTGGAACCAATTATGCAAAAACTGTTGCTGTTGATTCAAAACACTGAGGCTGATCTTGTACAGTACCTGGGGCCTTTCTGCACTTACCTGCACTTGGTTGGGATTAGTATGTCTGTAGTAGCCCAGCCCACTGATCTCAACCATGGGAAGCTGTCTGCATCAACAATGCTGATATGGATCAGCCCACACTGTGATCATGAAACTCAAATGAGCTTTGTGGCTTCACTCCCACACCTCTGAGGCCTCCAAGGGTGCATTTCAGCAGCATGCTATGGTTTGTCACTTAAATATTTCCCCTGATAGTCCCAAATACAAGAGGCACGCCTTCTGCACACCACCTATATTCGAGATCAGGGCTGCCCTGGTCCACAGGTAGGTAGACCTGATTAAGTGGGTCTACCAGCGATCTGGATCAAGCCCTTCTTAATCTTGATCACACTCTGTCTAATGTACATCTGAGAGACTTAGGAGTGTACTCCATGGTCCCTTAATCTGTATTAAGGGTTATGTAGAAAGACCCAGAGTTTGATTTGAGTTGGGTTTTTTTTTTACCTTTTTATAGACAATTTAAAAAAAATGTTGAAGGTTTCTAACTGAAGGGAAGATTCTGCCTCATCAAAGATTGCATGTTTTGTGAAGGAGCGGCCAAAATCTAATTTTCTAAAGCAGGAATCTTGTACTCAAGAGTTCTTAATGTGTGTATGGATCCAAAACATTTGCAGACACCACTTTTAGTGGATCTCCTGTTTTAGTTTTTATTAGTACTGCTTCATTTCAATGATTTCTTACAATATCTGGGCTCAACATTTAAAACCTAAAAAATAATTTTGCCAATCAAGCAATATAAAATCATAATTCCTATTAAACAGGGCAATTGCAGTTGATAATAAGGGGCTAGTTTGATTTGCATAAGGTAGAATGAGCCCATTTTATTTTAGATTTCAGGATCTGCTCTTTTTATAACAGCTGTTATGTTCCAAATTTGAAATATTGGACTGTTTCCAAAGTAGACAGCAGGAGAAAATCACAATGAGATCCTACAGACCTCGTTCCATTGGAAGGCTAGAACCCACAAAAGATCTGGGGCAAACCAAAGTCAGTACTGAAAAAAGCTCATTTCAGTTTAGAGGGGAGAACCTGAATTATGTAGGATTATATAACAATAGAACAGAAGACTATTTTGCAATTTTGGTAAGTATTCCTTGCTTTGAGGTGCAGGTTTGGCATGATCTCACAGCTGTCCATCCCTGAGATGGCAATACAGACCAAATAGTGAATTCCTGTGCTTTTTTGAGAGGAAATGTTATAGGGATATGCACTGTTGTCTTAGTGAGGAATTGTTAGAACAGTGGTTCTCAACCTGGGGGTTGGGACCCCTTTGGGGGTCGAACGACCCTTTCAGAGGGGTCGCGACAAGTCTCCCACTGCCCTTCCCTCCCACTTCCCAGCTGCTCCGCCCCTGTGGTTGGTGGTCTCCACAACATGAGAAATTCCATTAAGGGGTTGCGGCATTAGGAAGGTTGAGAACCGCTGTGTTAGAAGAAGGTTACAGGAAAAGAATAATTTGTGGCTCACTAGTCATAATGTCCCAAGCTCTTCCTTGTGTTCTGAGATCATTTTCCTATACTGTTCCTTGCAAATCCATGTAAAAACTTGTGTGTTTACACTAGTATTTTGAATAGAGGTAGAGTCTCAAAAACAAGATTTTTAATTAATTCCAGAGCCTAGGAGCGACTACTGAAAAGGATCTCTTTTCATGATAGTAGAAATGAGAGAACAAGCTTTTTTGTCAAGTAAGCATCCAGACAGGTTTGTGTGACATGTGATTTGTCAGGTAGATTGGTCCCAGGCTGTGTAAGGCTTTGTGAGGCAGGATCTTCATTTTGAATTGTACCTGGCAATGGACTAAGAGCCATTAACATACTTCATGGTGATCAACGACCATTAACAAAATCAATAAAATAATAAATAATAATAATAAAAGATGATTCAGTGTATTATAAAATGGTAAAAAAATATTAAGAATGACCAAAGGCTAATGAAACTGTTTTGGTAGCGGAATGTACAACAAATAATAAACATTTTTGATATCTGGTAAATGTTAAACCATACAGTTGTAAAATAATTGAATTTCAAAATGTACAGGGTATTGATGACCAAGGGATAAATTAGTAATATATATTCTGATTTTTGGTGGTACAATGGGAAGTTCTTACCAGATCAAGATCACAGTTAAATTTTGCTGTTGTTGGTTCCCCCAATTTAATTTCTTCCAGTATGACAATTTTTTTCCTGTCAATATGACAAATAAAACACTGGTTGTACTGGGGGGAAAATATGCTACAAAAAAAGCTTTGTTGACCAAATGTAGGTAAAATATGCATCACTTAAATGTAATGGCAATCAGTAGCTAAGAATTTATGTCTTACATGGCTTGTGTAATGTATGTTACTACTGTTTGGTTAGCTTCACTTTTTTCAGTTTTATGAGTCAGTTGTAGAATGCAAAAATAAAAAATGCTTTCAAGTGTTTTGCAGGAAACTAAAACCACAACCCTTTCACTGTTTGTAGGAAATATTTACAGGAGCAAGCTTAGAGTGCAAAGATTCATGTCAATATTCAGAATTCATATTTCTCTTGAAGAGATGATTGTGATAAAATGGTACATGGTGTGTTTTCATTGCCTGTTGAAAGACATGCATGCAGTTAAAATAAGCATTTTGATGGTGGTTGAATTAAGAGTTTTTTGTCAGTCTCTTCTCATCATGGATGATTAGACTAAAATGTCTGCTTGTCTTGACTTGAGATCACCACAGCTTCAGATAACATGCTTTGTGATTGAAGGTCGAAATATTTTGAATTCTAATAGGCTGCCAGATGAATTGCTTGAAATAGACTGTAAAATTTCAAGGCTTTCTTTTCCATCTGCTGTGAAAAGAACCATTGGGAATGGTTGAGCTTGATGATCATAGAATTACTGGATGGTGATTCTAAAACCCTCAAAGGGAAGTTGCTATGGCGATCTAGTTCCCAAACTGTGAAATGATTCACCTTTGAAAGGCTTCAGGGTCTGAGAAGCTGAACACATCATTGTTCAGGTGGTCATTGGTTAGGAAATTGCTGGTGCCTGTGTAATCAGCACTCCTGTGGTAGTTAACAATCTAAAAAGGTTTGTTCAGAATGATGTGGGACAACAGCACTATGCATGAGATGGTTTTTCAACCCTGGTTTTGTTGCTTGAAAAAATACAGACAGACAAATAAGGGAGTAGAACTGCTTTACTGGAAAGCCTTTTTTTGTAGACAGAAAAGTTTGTTCCATGATGAATGTTGGAAAGTTGATATAAAGGAGGGGATAAAATTGGATTTTAAGAAAGAAAGTGTGTATGAATTGAGGTATTATAATAAAATCCTGTTTATTGAAGCATACATATTCAGTATTGCCTTTCATTATGAATCCCAGAACTTTCTAGAAAATTAATAAAATGGGTGCATTAATACAGTATAATATGGTTGAAGGAAGAGTAAATGGTTGGCCAAGTTGTTACACCGTTAAAAATCTTCAGTCATCTTGATCTCAAGCTTTTCAAAGCTTTATATGCCAACAACAAAAGTTGAAAACTGGCTTGGTAGTGAATTGACATCCATTGCAGTAACATTTTTATGGTATGCATAGTCATTCAGGGTGTTACCCCCTGTATTGTACACTAGTTGCAACTTCCAGATTAGTTTTAAAGATAACATATAATAGTTCAGTCTTGAAGCTTTGTCTTGTGTATTCTTCAGGTGACCAATAAATTGTTGTTGACTGTTTTTCTCTAGGAATTTTGCAGTTGTCATACTTGCATGATTGGTAAAAGATGTTCCGAATCACCCAAATGTCCTTGAAATTGATTAATTGCTCCTTGAAGGGCAGTGTAGAGATATCCAAAACAGGCAGCCTGCCCCATTCTCTAATGTGGGAATATGGGACCTTTGTTTTGTCACAGTTCAGTTTTAGTTTATTACCAATTTGGGCAGTTTTCTAGGGTCCTTTTATGACTTGGCCCTTTTTTGGAGTATATCTCGTGATAGGGGTCTAGTGTCCTTGTGCCAATGCAGGCTATGGCAGGTCAAACCTTCAGCCTGTCATAGTCTGCAGTACCATGCAGAAAGCAGGCCCCTGTTCCAGGAAGTATACCAGAATCAGACCTAAGTGTGGAAAGGCCCTAGGACAGTGATGGGGAACCTTTTGAGCTCGGTGTGTCAAAATTCACAAAAAAAAAACTAGCTTAACTCGGGTGCTGTGTCACATCTAGAAATATGCATAATTTTGTGATATTTGTAGCTCTAGTAAAAAAGTTATATTTTTAATATATGTGTTTTATGAAAAGCAAAAACAAATAATTCTTTACATTAGCAACTTTTGTACAAATCTTCAATGGAAAGTTGGTATTTTGTACACTTCAAGAACAAGCAAGCACTACACGCCCAGGTGCCAGGGTGACGAGGTGTGTCACCCAAAAGGGCTTGGCGTGTCACCTGTGACACGCGTGTCATAGGTTGTCCATCACCGCCCTAGGACTTGGAAAAGCCTTACCAGTTCCTGTTGTTATAGAAAAGTTGATGACAGTGTTCTCCAGATTTCCTGATGACTATTCTCAGTGGGAATCCACTGCATGACCATGAGGTACATGAAATACCCTTCAGCATCACTCTTTGAAGCTGACCCTGCAGGTTGGAAAGCTTCTCTAGTAAAATGGTTACTCCTTCTCCCAGCAACCTAAGCTGGTGCAATAAAGCCCTCTTATGGTTGATATCCAAAGTTAATAAAAGCCTCCATGAGAATAGGGTTGTACTTCCTGTGCTAGCATCATGATAAAATGCAATCTGTCAAGATGACCAAAGGGTCCAGATCATCTAGGTCAGATAATCGGTTCCCTTCAAGAATGCTCACAACTGAGCTACAGCCCCAATCTCAAAGACTACTGGTGTAATACAGGCAACATACTGATGTTGGGACAAAGAAGCCAACCTTTCTTGTAGTGCTTCAGTTGTTTTTGAATCTGTCCATGGAGTCATTATTCTATTGATTTATGCAGGTTCCATGTCAGTCTAGTACCTCTGCAGTACATATTTTCATGTATTTAAGCTACTTAAATTACTTGTTTTGCTTTTCATTTCTAACTAGCTGCTTTGAAATAGTACTGTGTGGTGGCTGGTGACCAAAATAAAAATTCTGTTGAGAAAATGGGAAATTCCAAATGTTGGAAACTCAGCTTTCCTGTGTGAAGAAAACCACTGAAGTCTTAAGAGTTTTAAACTGTGATGCCTGCTCCAAGAGCTGTGTATACTGACTGGGCTAGCCGATCTTTTGTTGAAATGAATTGGAAGAGACTTAAAGAGCAATGCTGTTCAGAGAATGTGCCTGCAGTATATCACTAAATCAAAAGAATGAAGACTAGGTCCTTTGTATTCTTGCAGAATTCACTCTTCTGCAAATTGATACTTGGATGTTGTATTCATGGCATAAGTAGAGTAAGTTGTAAAAGTGCCCCATTGTCACAGTAGTTGAATAAGTTGCAAATATTTTATTTATTTGTTTGTTTATTGAAGAATTTATTTATGAATTTATATCCCACCCCTTACCAAAAAGTCCCAGGGTGGGTCACAGTAATAAAAAGATAAAATATGTAAAGCATTCTTAAAACATATTTAAAATATAATCTTCCCTCCTGCCCCCTTGCCTGGCAGGATGACACCCAGAGGAAGCTAAACATTAATGTCCTGGGTACAGAGGTAGACTAATGCTTCCATTCCTGGCAGTTCAAAGCATTACTTAAGTTGGAGCATGAGAGATTACAGGGCACTTGGGAACTTCAGTGATTGATTATTTGCTATTTTATGGTCTCCATGACCTATCCTGAGATATTGTATATGATTCCGGTAATTCTGCTTTGATGTGAAGTAAGGCAAGGTGGTGGAACTGCTCCATAGAAGGAAAAGGGTTCATATTGCCTTACAGCAGCACTAAGATTTATTTATATTTATTTATATTTATATCCCGCCCCATACCCAAGGGTCTCTGGGAGGCTCACAACATTTAAAAACAAACATATCAAAAACTATATCAATCCTAAAACCAGTACAAAGTTTAAAAATACAACATTAAAAAAATACAGTTTAAAAACAGCAGTGTTTACAATGGGGGAAGCGTGAGGGACATTAAACCAAATGCCTGAGTGAAGAGGTACGTCTTCACCGCCTTCCTAAACAAAAACAGAGAAGGGGCCTGACGCAACTCAAGGGGGAGACCACAGCCTGGGGGCCACTACCGAGAAGGCCTTCTTCTGGGTGCCCACCCGGCTAGATGCTGAAGGTGGTGGGATAACCAGGAGGGCCTCCCTCCAGATCTTAAGATGCGGGCAGGTCGATATGGGAGAAGGTGCTCCTTTAGATATCTGGGGCCCAAGTCATTTAGGGCCTTATAAGTCAGAGTTAGCACCTTGAATTGGGCCTGGTAGTGAATTGGCAGCCAGTGCAATTCTTTTAGAACCAGCATGATATGTGTCCGGCTAGCTGTTCCGGTCAGCACTCTGGCAGCTGCATTTTACACCAGCTGCAACTTCTGAACCGTCTTCAAGGGAAGCCCCATGTAGGGTGCATTACAATAGCCCAACCTGGAGGTTACCAGAGCATGGATAACTGTGGCCAGGTCATCTCTGTCCAAAAAAGGTTTCAGTTGACGCACTAACCGTAGTTGGGAGATGATGTTTTAGCAACTCTCCTTAGACTGAGCCTTAGTGGTGGCTTGTAAAAGTTCCTGTCCCAGGAACTTGTTTCATCCCCTGTGCGATAGACATCTTAAAAGTTGTTTTAAGCAGTATGGGCTCTGATGGAGCAGGAGATTCTTACAATCCCTCTAGAAATTCTACTGAGTGTAGCCTGGCAGCCTGGAGTAGGGATGTGCACAAATATTTGTAGGCGTTCAAAATCCGAACAATTGTGCCTGATTTTGACATTCGAACTCGAATAGAATGTCCTGAAATTCAAATGTAAACATTCAAATCGAATTTTGAACTTTGGATCTATTTGTTCGAATTATCCGGACATTTGTACATGTACAGGTTCGTACATGATGTGTACTTGAGGATCTGCATCTTTCCCACATCTGTACGCATTTGTACGGGACGAAAACAGGTTGCATACGGGATAACTATGGGATGCATACAGCCGTGTGCAGGAAGATGAGTACGTGCACGTATGAATTTTGTCGACATTTGTGTGTGCAGATTTGAATCAAAAATTCAAACAATGGATATGAATTTTGTAAAAACGAATCAAATTGTTAAATTCGAATTTAATGGATTTGAATCGGATCGGATTTTTGGGTATTCGATTCTATTTGAATAGAATGTCAAAAAAAAGAATCTGTGCACATCTCTAACCTTGAGTAATATCTTCTTTTTGTGTTCATTTGTACACATCTGTTGGTGAGCCCAAGGAAAGTACTCAGTTTGAAACCTCTAGATTGGAGAAGACTGAATATTTTGGGGAATAAGTTTGATTTTGTTTATTTTATTTTCAAATGCATAAAGACCAGACATTTAACTGTATGCTGCATAGATGTGGATTTGAACAACAAATCCAAAATCAATATGTATTCTGTGTTTCTTAAAGTACAAACTCTTTCAAAAGCTAGTGAAATCTTTAGGAAGCTTGGCATGCCATTTTTCCCAATTTATGAGAGGAAAGCCCACAAAAGATTAGCAATAAAAATAGGAGTCTTTAGCTTGATGGTTTAGAATACTAACCATATTTATTTTACTAAGTCCTCCAGTAGATACAGAGATGACTCATTTTCAGTAAAAGAAAAACTGGAGAAAATACTAGGAACCTCCCCCAGGACTCCTTGAATGCACATTTTACCATAATCTGTAGTTTAATCAGTCTTATTTTCTGAACTTGTCACTATCAGCAATTTCTACTTTTTCTTGTTCTCTGTGTCCCATATTATGTCTTGTCTTAAAACAAACACAGATCTTAGAATGGATATTCCTATAAAAAATCCTACCAACAGGCTTAAGGCGATCTGCCCTATATTTTAATTGGGTTCCTTACCTCATAGGGGCCCCGCTTAGAGGGCCAATCAGAGTCCATACAGCTAGCCATACAGCCAAACAATCGTAACCTGCACTTCCCTCCTGCTGGCCCTTCTCAGCAGCTTCTGCAACAAGCATTACCATGAGTTGCTGAGGCAGACAATAGATTAAACTACCTTACAACATTACAACGAGGCCTACGCAGTGCTTCCCCTGCCTGCCCCAAAATCAGTGGTGGCAAACTCTTAGGTGCAGCTTGTAGCTTGAGCATCTACATGAACATAATCTCTGCTGCAGGCCTGTTAGCGGTGAGAGCCTCCTCTTCTCCTTGCTGTGCCAGGTTCACAGAGAGGCTGGCTGATTGCATGTCTAATCCTTCATGCTGGCTGCTTTGCTCTTGTCCTTGAAATTAACTCCATCGGTACTGGGGCCTCCTCCTTTGCTCCTGCCTTGGTTTGTTTTCTGTGTGGAAAACTGGCTCAGCTGTTTTATTGCTGTGCTGTATGTGCTTTACCCGTCTTGTTCCTGTTCCCGGGATTGTCCCTCCACTGAGTTCTGCTGTAATAGGAGTGTAGCATTCTCCTGTATAATCCCCCTCATCCTATTTTCTTTTTAATTTTAGAATTGAAATTGATTCATGGCTTCTCCACTAAATGAACGTATTTATTATTGGGTAATGGATCAGTGAGGTAATGAGTAAGAAAAAATGTGCCTGAAAAAGTATTAAAGTAGAAATTGAGTAAAATCACATCCAGTGCTATATTCATTTTGCTTATTAAAAGGTTTTGTACAGTTTCTCCATTGCAAGGACCTAAAGTAGTTAACAGCATAAGAGAAGAGCAAAAACAGACGGAATTATTACCTCATCCTCCATGTCCCCATGCAAGTTTGGTACAGTTCCGAGTGCAGGATCGGCAAGGTTCATCCCCACGTGCTTTGGATTTGGTCTGCGAAAAGCGTACCAAATCCCCCCAAACTGTGCCGGAAGGGTGCCACATTTGATACCTGAGAAAACAAGTCTTGGCACGGTTTGGGGGGCCATCACGCATTGCTCAGCGAGCCGGGAACGCACATAGGGATGATTGCGGGCTAACGGGGAGATTTGCGCTCATGTCATAGGGAGGTGGGGTGTGCTTGCTGTCTCTGACCTGTCCATTGAAGATTGCAGCCGCTAAATTTTTAAAATGCCGATCACAAAGGCAGGGTGGAGAAAGGTTTGGTTTTTTAAATTTCTGCCATTTCCATGGAGGTAATTCCAACCCCGTTTCAAGAATGCCAAGGCAGGCTGCATAATGGCTTGATATTTGTTCCATTTGCAACCCCATTTCCCCGATCGGTGAGGCGATCATAAATAAAGGCTCGAGTCTCTGCCTTTCAGAGTTGACGGGTGTTCTCACGGTCCCTGATGGAGTGGAGGTGTGCAAAACTGTTAAAGCACTTACTGCCGCTAAACCTCATAGCGGCTTTCAGTGTTTTAATTTTTTTAAAGTTATTATTATGAATGAAGCTTTCTTTTAACTTGTTTCTGTGCCTCCCACCCCAGTCCTGGCTGTCAGTGCTGCTAAGGGAGGGGGGGATGCGACACAGGGGTGGGCTGATGTCAGTTTGGCTTCCAATGAGGAGAGAGGTGGCAGAGAGGAGGTGGCACTGCTCTGCTGTACCAGGGTCAGCACAGTTCTCATGGGGATGCCCACATACCCGCACAACCCATACCTGTCCCACGTTGCCGGGACATGTTGGACAGCCCTTTGTGCTCCTACATAAGACCTCAGTTTTCCATACAATTATGATCTAACAGATGCCCCCTTTCTTTGTCTTACTATGCTAGCAACAAGGACACCTTAAATATCTGCAAGCACACTTTTAATATCCAGAATGAGAATGAATTCCAAGAAAGAGTTCTGAAGAACTAGAAGCACTTGATAGCCCAAGCGGTCCCTTCCAACTCTGTGGTTATATGATTCTATGCAAGTTGTGGTAGCCTTTCAATAATGTAAAGGACCAGGACCAGAAGAAGTGCTGGCCAAGCATTATATAAGGGAGGTTCTGGTAGCACATATTCTAGGTCTTAAATGTGAGGTTTCACATTTAAGATGGAATAAAAGATGATCACTTGGATGCTTTTCTTTCTTTTTTTATTTTAGCTAAGAACATCTTATCTAATGCCTGTTTTGGCCTCTGCTGTTTTCCTGCTTGTTTTTCTTTTTCTTTGCTAGCGGTAGGAGTTGAAAGGGAGGATTAGAGGTTGATTAAAAGTGGTAAGGTAAATGGCACTGTTCCTACCCAAACAACCTTTTCTCCTTTAGGGACAGCAGTGATTCTGAGCTTAATGGGAAGGCTGGACATTTCATGGAAGCAGGAGGATAGCCTGAAATCTGCTTTTTACTTATCCATATCAAGGAATCTAAGGTTCCTGCTGAGGTGGAAAAAATGATTCGTTGGCCATCTTTTATGTGCAGCTCCTTAACTGGTGCCCCAACCATTCTGCAACATTCTTTGGACTCTTTTTGGAAGATCTTCAGTAAAGATACCTTTAGTAATTTCTTTTTTAAGAAAACTTCCTTAAGTATAGTTATGTTGTACAGTTCTAACCATTTTCTTACTTATAGGTGATTACATGAATTTATGCTCATTTCATTAAGATTTCTAGAAGAGCTGGCAAAGTGTAATTTCTGCAGCTCTGAACAGACTCATTTCCTGCTTAGGTGAGTACCTAGGGCTTCATGCTCACTGCGTGCAGCAACGCACATGAGATCCTGCTCAGAGTGGAAAACACGGAGCCATTTTACAGATTGTCTTTCTGTTTTTAATCTCAGAATCATTCAGTAGACTTCACAGAGCTTTATGGGTACTTTATGGGGCTTTATGGGTACTATAAGCAGAATCTGCATGGTGCCTTTATGGTACCATGAATGTGGCCTGAGGGGTTGGAGTTTGCATGACCCCTTGCTACTTGTGCTGCATTCAGTTGCAGGATGAGTGTGGTGTCCACATGAAGGCTGCATTCATTTCCCTCACCGTAAGGGCTCATCCAGTCCTCCAATGGCAGAGTCGGGGAAAGAGCTTTCTCCTGCAGTGGCAGTGGCTACTGTGTTGTCTTATTGAACACAAAATGGCCTGTGTTTGCTGACTCAAAGATTGCAGCTGGGAAATTGTGACAGTATTCCTAGTCCACAGGAAGATCCTTACGTGTGGATTGTGCCATAAATACAGCCTTAGTAGCAGGTGTAATGTAGAAAGGAGGTGGATATATTCTAAAGTGTATTGTCTATGTGCTAAACGACTTTGTGAGCCAGTTTGGTCTTGGGGTTAGAATGCCGGACACTTGTGGTTACTGGGTTTGAGCCTGTACTCTCCCATGAAGCCAGCTGGGTGACCTTTGCTAGTCACAGCTCTCTTCTGAGCTCTCACAGCCCCATCTGCCTCACAGGGTGTCTCTTGTGGTGAGAACAGAAAGTTTTGTCGGCTGCTTTGAGTCCCCTTAAATGGGTGAGAAAAGCAGGGTAGAAAAGCCAACTCTTCTTATATTTTGAAAATGCTTTTTAAAAATATTTCCTCTATTTTTTTCATTTTATTGCAATGGCTAAATCACTTTTTTGACTTGGTTACCATAGCTACTTATTGTATCATTATCATTTACATTGTTTGTTACAAAGTAATACGATATATTCATAATATCTTCCATGAAATAATCTTAAATTCAGCCCCCTGTTAAATGCCCCTACGTAGACCCTGCAGTTGAGCCTCCATTCTCTCCGTCTCCCCAATGGTCTCAGAACTTGCAGAAAATGTACATCTCAGGTCTTCATAGTACTTACTTCATGTCAGCTTGTTAATTTCTGATCAAGGCATGGATAAATATAGTTTTTCGGAATGTGAACTAACTTCTGCTAGCAATTTGGCTTGCTTCAATTAATCCAGTTTGACTATCTTGGATTTCAACTGAGCTATCTCTGTCTGGGGTAGATCTCATTTAAAATTGACCTTGGTTGGGCTGAGACTATTTGATGACCTTTCTCCCTTCCGTATTTCTGGGTGCTTACCTCCAAAAAATCAGGAATTGCCCAGAGACGGAAAGGGGTGGAAAACAGAAATTGCTTCAAGAGTAGCAGATTCTGTATGTGCTGTCAGTAGTGCTGTGGAAGTGATTTCTCCTTTCCGCCCCTTCCCTTCTCCAGGTGAAGTGACTGGAGGATGAGGGGAAGCTGGCTAAAGCCTGATTCAGGTGACCAGCAGGCTGAGCTGAGTCATCATCCCCTGGTTTGGATGATTGGTTAAGCCAAGCCAAGCCGATGCCTGCCAGCTTGGAGCTGAGCCAGTTGTTTTGGCTTGAGTGTATTCCTGGTAGTCTTATTATGGACTGACTTGGCAGTAACCAACAGTGTAATCAGGTTGGAAAGCCAAGATAGTAGAACGAACAACTCAATGGGAGAAGGGCCAAAAGAGTAATTGTCTGCAGGCATCTATTTTATAAAGGGTTTTGGTCCCTTCCCAATTTAACGTGTTATTTGTGCTGTTAAAATCCTCCCATTTCACTTTGCACAGCATATTATTTTTTAAATGTCCAAAATGCAGAAGGAAATCCAGTGATTGGATTATCCACTCTTAGGAGCAACTTGATGAGGTTTTGTTTTGTTTATTCTGGGACAGTAATTGGACATTTGAATTTTCACTTCCTCGCATTTTCACTTCCTGAAGTTGCCCAGGACTTCAGCATTCCTTCCCTCCCTCACCTATCTTTGAGCAGTGTGTTTCCAGTTACAATGGGCCACTCTGAAGCTCAGATCAAGTGGGGAAAGCTGGAATCATTGGCTGCCCCTTATATCCAAAGTTCAATTGCATTCTTGTAACAACTTTGGGCCAAAGTTGTGGAAGGGAGGCAGGCATAGAGTAAAATGTGCATGACAGAGCATCTTTCACAGTTCTGACTTGAGTTGACCATTTTGGGCGTGGGTTGTCCTGGCATCTAAGGATAGATACATTGAATTCGTAGTCTATAGTGGAGTGCCTGCTGAGTTAAATCCCATTATTTGATTCAGGGTTGCACACAGGGTCAGCTGTACTCTTTCCCCTTACCAGGAAGTGTAACTGAATCATCTGGTTAAGCCTAAACTGGCTCTGACCCTTAGACAGCTAGCCCAAGCTCATGATGGACTGCTGGGAGAGAAGAGAGATGATGGTGATGATGATTTCTACCATCCTTTCCACCAAATAGCAGAAGTTCCCTAGGTAGTTCAGAAAGGAAACATAAGACAGTAAGTACAAAAGTAGGACATATAGTCATGAGAAAAGTACACCCTCTTTGAATTCAAACAAAGTGTCAGGGGTATAAGTCCTTTCCTGACCTTATACCAGGAGCCACCAGTGCACAAGACACCAGTGCGCAAGACAAGTCCTTGAAGGTGAGGTTGCTGTTTTGTAACTGCAGGGAATGTGCAGGGAGGCTTGAAGACAGTTCCATGGCTACCTGAAATTTGGATGTGCTGACTACATCAACCACTTTGGGATGCATATGTTGTAATGTTTATAATGGTTACCTGCATTTTCCAGTGTTCTTTTTCTTTTGTTTTGTCTTGAGATGATTTGAGGTGCCTGTTGCTTATACAAAGTAGAATAGTCCTGGGTACTGCATTCTCTAATGCATAAATATTCATCATCAATAGGTGTATAAGGCGTCAGGGTTGTGGTTTATTGGTTGCCACTGAGATTGGGCCTGGGAAAAGTTGAGGCATTGTTCAAGTTGCAGGAAGCTTTGCAGTTGTGGAATCATACAGCAATGGAGTTGTTTAATTGGAAGGGTCCTCAAGGATCATCTAGACCAGTGGTTCTCAACCTTCCTAATGCCGTGACCCCTTAATGGAGTTCCTCATGTTGTGGAGACCCCCAACCACGGGGGTAGAGCAGCTGGGAAATGGGAGGGAAGGGCGGTGGGGGACGTGTCACGACCCCTCTGAAAGGGTAGTTCGACCCCCAAAGGGGTCCCGACCCCCAGGTCCCGACCTATTCTTTGCAGTTTCAGGAAATCAAGTTAAACCATAGTTGAGAGGCAGATGCTTCCTGAAGACCCTCAGAGATGGAGAACCTGGGCAATTTACCACTGGAAATTTTTTTAGCTCGAACCTTTGAAGCTGCAACTTGTAAACATTATTCTAACATCTGTGGTCTTAGAGAATAATTTGTCCCCTCAGAAAAGAGCTGCATGATAGTGGATTGTAGTGCTTTTAACGAGGAGTGCTTACCCTGGCTTTGGAAGTGGGAAATGTGTTGTTTGCACCTGTGTGTGCACATGTCCTTATGCACCAGGCCATGCTAATGAGTGGCTTCAACATTTCTCATGGGGTCATTTTGTGAAGAGCCAACAATGGCCCTGGAAGTTGATCATTTTCTGTTCTTTGCTAAATTGTTGCGGGCAGAAGGCAACACAAGCTAGGCTGCTACCAGTCACTGCTGTCTATCCATGTGGTGGCAGGGTGAGAGGGCAGTGGAAAATGCTGTCAGAGCGCTTCCTTAGTCTCTGCAGGAAAAGCGGCTCCAAGATCTTTCAAACTTCTATAGGAAGATGGTGTCCTGATGGGACTGGGCGAACCTCCCATCTTTCACCTCCTCCATGGTGCTATAAATGCCCGGTGCATTAGGGATGTGCATGAAAATTTGAAATATTCATTATCTGTATGAATTCAGACATTCGTATATGAATTGAATGTCTGGACATTGGAGTTTCTGAATTTGAACGAATACGAATATCTCTAGTTATTCGTGCAAATGATTTGGACATTCGTATCTGTATGGGTATATATCCATCATGTACATACGCGTACACATCCATACGGATTCATACGGGATGCATACGGATACGTATCATTGGATAAGAACATAAGAGAAGCCTTGCTGGATCAGGCCACAGCTCATCTAGTCCAGCATCCTGTCGCACACAGTGGCGCACCAAATGCTCATGGGCATCTCAAGCAGAGACAAGGACAAACCTTCTCCTGCTCTCGAGTCCCAGCAGATGGCCTTAGAAGTGCCCCGGTTCCTCCCCCCCCCCCCCCAGCCTGAAAGATGCACCTAGGCATTCATTCTAGTAACCATTGATACATCTGTCATCCATAAATTTGTCTAACCCTACCTTAAAGCCATCTAGACTGGTAGCTGTCTCCACCTCTTCCGGCAGCACATTCCATAAACCAATGGCCCTCTGGGTGAAGAAATACTTCCCTTTGTCAGATCTGACTCTCCTACCCATCAGGTTCAAAGAGTGCCCCCTGGTTCTAGTATTGTGTGATAGAGAAAATAAACTTTCTCTATCCACCTTTTCTATACCAAATATTCAAACAAAAACATATGAATGTATTCATATCAAATCACATAGGACATTTTCATTGTTTTTCATTATTCAGACAAATTTGGATTTTTGAATAATTCGTCACAATTTGAATGTTGAAAATTGCATTTGTGCACACCCTTACTGTGCATATATTGCTTTTGTCTTCAGACTTAACATGCCTGGTTTCCTCAGTTCAACTATTTTTTCTGAGACATAAATCTTCTTTATTCCCATAGACACACTGATTTAAATTTGTGTATTTGGGATTCTGACATGGCAAGGTAGAGGGCAGCACTCAGATACCAGCTTCCCCCCAGCTACTTTGACCACAGTCTGATGGCCTCAAATGTTGGAGGAGTCTTGAGTCTTCGGTCTATATGCCTACATGGGTGGCTGGTGCTATGCAGATCTAAGAAAAAGCAGATGTAAGGCAGTGCTATAGAAATCAACTTGAGTACTCAGAATTCATGCCTGCAGAAGTCTTAAGATAAATGAAATTGGTTTTTTTTAAAAAGAAAATTGCTTGCATTTGATGTGGATTTCATGCTTTGGATTTCTGATTCCTTTACTTTTTATCCTAACTGGACCTGTAATTTTTAACTTGAAAGAAGGAATTTGACTTATACAGAAACATGGAAATCAAAAGATTTATACTTAAGCTATCTAGCTATTGATTCAATGCTCTGAATTTTTTTCATTAGTTTTATAACACAGATAAAGAAGAAACTCATTCAGTGCCATGCTATCAAATTCAAGGGAACACCTAGAAATATTTGCTAGGAACGAAGGTCACTTGTTCTTAATTTTGTTTGCTTTTCTCATTATAGATTATTTTTTATACTTTCAGACTACTGCTTTTTTATTTTTGGCTTGAATTGAATTAATAGCTGTTAGTCTGAACTTTCTTGGAAGACCTTTTGAAGATTTATACAGAATACAGCGTGTTTGTTTAGGTTAAATTGAAAAGCAGGTGGGAGATTAGTTTTGGGTTTTTTGCTGTCTTGTCATCTTGCTTCTTTAAGTCCATAGATAACAGGTTGTCAGAGAAATTGTTTATTAGATTAATTACTTTTTGCTTTGCTAACTGGTCATTTGTTTATTATACAATTTGTTTTAGAGGCTCTTGTAATTTCATCTTAGTGGCAGAATATGTTTTTTTCTACCCTAGTTAGACATATTGATTTTAAGCAAGTAGGTCTGACTGCAATTGTAATGCAAGGTGTTATGGGAACTTCAGGTTATAAACTCTGATTATATGAAACTTTTACTGTTCTTGTCAATCCAATACCAGCTGTCCTTTGGCCTGCTTGTTGGAAACTATTTTTTGTGGAGAATTAATGCAGGTATACATCTTTGAAACAAGGAGGTTTAGAAGTTTTTATGATCAGAAAGAGATTCAAGACAGAATTCTGATTGACTTCAAGAACTGAATGAAAAAGTACTGTATTTTCTGGTGTATAAGACTACTTTTTAACCCAGGAAAATCTTAAAAGTCGGAGGTCGTCTTATACGCCGGGGTCGTCATCTTATACGGCGAGTAAATCCCAAACTCTATATTTTAACAGGAAAAGTTGGGGGTTGTCTTGTACGCCCAGTCGTCTTACACACTGGAAAATATGGGTAGTTCAAAAGCTTTTGCTATGCGAGAAAAATACCGTTCTGCATGTGGACTCCAAATAAAATGTTATCTCGAGGATAAGTGCCAACCTTCTCTCTTTAAAAACAGTAACAAGAGCAATTGCTAAGAATATCTTTTATCCATGAAAAACATCATTCCACTACAGTTCTTTCAAGAGCCAGAACCCTCTACAATTTAGTTTCAGCAAAAAAATCATGTACCCGTATATTCCGGGTATATTCATAGTCTTTTAGATCTTTTTATATTTTATTTATGAATAAGTTTCTGAATAAGGCTACACAAACCTAATTAGTCTGGTATCTTGTGCTAGAAGTTTTTGAGTGTCAGATCATCTGTGATCATTGACTTTCATTTGGTTTAATGTTTTAATAGACAGTGTTGGATTGCATTTTTTTTAAAAAAATGTGAACTTGAAGTTCATGGTGTTTTTTAGGAACCTTGCAAATTTTAAGGCATGATTCCAGGAGAACTGGGTGGGTAATCTTTTTGTAAGGGTTGCAGATTAATTGTGGGAGGATGGGCAGGCAGAGAAAGAAATGCATACCTATTACCTGTGATATGTATTTGTTAAATTAATTATTCTTTTGCTGGGTTCACATGCAGTAAAAGAAAACACCTCTGAGGCAACTTAGAGTAGGCTAAGACGTGATTTGCAGGTGTTTATTGTTCACATGCGAATTTGCCTCTTTCCGCTCATGAAAAGATGGATCAGGGATGAGATGAGAAGCATGCTGCCCTCTTTAAGTTGCTTTTGGCTTACTTTTTGCCATGGAGCCTTTTCTTTTCTACAGTCTGGATCTCTTAACTTTGTCTAAATGTTGTGGTGTTTACTAAAATTTTGTTTCACAGCGTACATTATCCAAAGAGAAAACATCTACTACATAGATGTAATATATCAAAGTCTTCATACACAGAATGTAGTAGAATTTTTAAGTTTCTTGTACTTTAGAGTCATCAGAGATTAAGAGGAAAACATGTTTAGTGAAACAAAGTCTTTATCTAAACAGAACGAGTAAATCAAGCAAAATAATTATTTCCAAAGTCACAGAGTACTTTCATTTAAACTATATTTATACATAATATTGAAAAAAAAATCTAGTTAACTTTAAAATATGTAAGTTCTTGCCATTTCGGGTTCTGTGAAGCAGATCATCAAGAGCGTTGCAAATCAATGACTGTTTCTATTTTCAGAATTCCTCATCCCTGAGTAATTTGCTTTAATTTTACCCAATCTAACCTGTACTTCACACCATCACCATTCAGCTCTAATAGCTATGTTCCGTGCATAAGAAAAGCATATAAATGTCCACAATTACATTGCAAATGATTATAACTAGTTAGTGTTTTATAAAGCAACATGGAAGCAAAGTTTACTGAGTATTTTGAAAAATCATTCTCCGGATGTCATCTGTCAAGTATTTTTCAGCTGTATCTTAATTTGCTTAAAGTTGATGACATCTGTACTTCAAATTAAAGTTTTGTTCTTACAAAAGAATTAATTCTACCAGTATGTATTTACACACTATTCTCTTTCCAGGATTAAAGCTGTTCCTTCACTCTGGCTTCACATTATTCGTTGACATGGTTTTTCATCTTTAGCATCTGTGCAGCCTATAAGAATTATTTGCTGGTACAATACCATTCTGGGATATTAGACATGTTCAGAAGGGAAATGTGAGGAACCAGTTCTTATTCTAATTACTGCTGGGTTTAGAGGTGGAAAGGAACAAAGCAAGAAATAACAGAAATGTTGGGGAAACAGTCAGCTTGCTTCTGTACTTGCATAAGGGAAGAATTTGACTTAGAAAAACGTTGACGTGCAAGAGCGCCTGTCCAACAGAATTCTTTCTGTGTTTTGCATATAGAGATGTTTTCGTGCACTTCACTTTGCAGTTCATTCTGCAAGAAGCCCTTGTGCCTCATTCTTGTCAAGATCACTTCCGCATGATGTTATGGACTGTGGGTTTCAGGTGGGAAGTGCTGTTGGATATAGAGCTGCACTCTTTCTGATCTTCTGTTTTATCGAGATCACTTCATCAAGTATCAGGTCAAAAACATAGGTAGAGAAAGCTTAGACATATTAGTAAGCCTTTATTAATAAAATATGACATCAAGATTCTGTTAACATTGTAATGCCATGAGTTCCTATAACACTCTGATAGTTCCCAGTGCAATGCTATTAGCACACATTGAATTTAACAACAGCATAGGGGAAAGGCAGGATCTGTAATGAAATCTAAGAGAGAAGGCTAGATGTGTGAAAAGGACAAAGATGGCAGTGCAGTGGACAAGCTGACAGAACCACTGCAATAATATGGAACTATTTACCTTGAGCGTCTCATGAGGCTTGTCACCATCATTTGAAAATAGAAAGGATTGTGGTCAAATTGAATGGGTATTCCTCATATCACCAATCAGTGCTACAAAAATTCATGCATATTAAATGTGGGACATCCTGATATCTATGAGAGGACCTTGCGCTTGTTCCATGTGTTGTTTGCATAAATACTTAAACATTGATTATTCATTCATCCATTCCGCCCTATGCCCGGAGGACTTTGGGCGGGTAACAACATCTAAAATCAAGCATCATTTAACATCATTAAAACATTAAAACAGTAACAGCATCTGCCAGTGGGAAGATTTATAATTGCCATATTCTGTTTGTATTAACGGTAGTAAAACCATGCATGGTGTTTGTGTGATTGCTGCATAGTACTTTCTTCTAAGCAACACAAGGCAGCGAATCTTAATAGATCTTACAGAGTAGTATTCAAAGGTATAGGAGGCTTTAGTGGGCAAAGGGGCCAGACGACACTGATCTTCTCTAGGTTCAGTACCATGGTTTATTTGCCACATCCTTCCTTTTCCTATGAGAATCCAGGGTAACTAGGACAGGAACTCCTTTGAAATCTCTGTCTTGGTCTTTCCTAAATCGTGTTTGTAGTAAGTAAAGATGATAGCATATCCTTAATTTATGTGCATATAGGTTGGAGATAGGTTTTTCTTTATTTAAAGTAGCTGTTAATTGTGTTTGTGCCAAATATCCTGAGGGCAATTATCATTGAAGCAAAAGTTGTGAGGGAAAAAGACTCTTCCACATTGGTGTGACCTCTTGCCTCTCTAGCTTTCCTCATACCATTTCCCTCTTTAGAATTTCTTCTCCGAAATTATTATTCTCCACATTGAACTGTGTGGAGATACGTCCTGGTCTCTACCAGTGTATGTGCAGAACGCTGATGGTGCATTCACATCTCCAACATCAAGCCCACTCCTTAGTAAAAGGTGCATTATGTGTCTTACCATTATACACACTTCCACTTGAACCAGAATGAACATTTGAACTTTTTGTTACATGGCATGGCCCTCACAGGTGTGCACTTGATCTGGGTGCATTTGAATTCCTACAAATTTCAGTAAATTAAGAAGGGGTATTAAACTCATGCTTATGCAAGTTGGTATCTGGTGATGTAGCCTCTAAAGCATGAAAAGTACATGCTTGGTTTGTTAACGGGGCACTACTGAAATTACAAGGAGAATAAAAATGAGAACATTGTCCAGATGCTTCCAAAATATGTCATTCATTAAATTTTGGAAGACCAGTGGGGTCTATTGTCTCAGTTTACCAGCTACTTGTAGGACTTTAGCTTAATTTTAGGAGCGCTTTTTGGTTCATTATATTCTTCATTTAGGTATAAGCGTGTTAGAGATCCATGTGTATTCTGCATATATCTGATCCTTTTATGTAGTCTCTTTTAGGGATGCGCATGAATATTCGTAACATTAGTTATTTGTACAAATTTGGCATTCATACTCAAATCAAATGTTACATATTCGTACGTTAACATTCGTACAAATAGTTCAGACATTCATTACATTGGGGTTGTGGAAAAACGGGGCACCAGTCACATCCGCAGTGGATCCAGATTGCATTCCGCATGGATCGACAGTAGATTAAAAGCGGATTAAGGTCGGATTTGACATTTTCAGAGCTTGGATACATTACGAATATGTAACATATTCGTATCAGATATGTATTTGTTTGTATTGGATAAGTATCCAATACATATTTGTTCATATCCGATACGTATCAAATAGTCGTACGAATATGTATGAATAGATTCATATCGAATAGAATTTTACCACATTTGAATGTGATCTATTCGTACAAATATGGATTTTCAAACATTTGATTTGTTACAAATCGAATGACAAAATGCATTCGTGCACACTCCTAGTCTCTTTATGCTTCAGAATCAACAATCAATGAATTCTAATTGATGGTTGAGTTTTTTCCCCTAATGAGAACATCATGTAGATGAGAAAAGATGCACTTGGAAAATGTGAAAGAGTGTATTCCTTTGTTTTTACAGAACAACAACAACAAAAAAAATCTGTTGCTTGCTTTGAAGCAAAAACATTACAAATGAATAGATCCAATAGTAGTTTCTGAACTATTTCCTCCTATAGACAAAGCCCAGACAGCTTCACATTTAAGTCAAACTAGTTTCCTGTGCCGTATCATAAAACTTTCAGTCCAATCAGCAACTGCATTTAAATACTGCAAATTGTAGCAGCAAAACAATAATTCTGCTGATTAGCCCCTTTCCATTTCTTGTAAGTGAACTGTTTATGCTGTTGAGTACCTTTTGAAAAAAGAAAAAGCCAAAACAGCCTTGATTAGTCAAGAAGTAATTGGATGACTTGATTTTAGCAAGAGAATGAATTGGTTGATGATAGCTTGTAACTAAGTGTAGTGGTTCTGTTCGGAGGAATACATAACACAGAGTCATCAGCTCTTGACAGGTATAACATAAGCACTGGCAAAATCTCTGAATGTTTTGAAATAATTGTCACGTGGACGGTGTAAGAAACAGCAGAAGAGTGTGTGTATTATAGAATAATATCTGAAAGAAACTTATAATTTTAAGCAAGCGTGTAAAATATGGGTAGAACTTACCATCCTAAACAAGGAAGCAAGCAAAGTAGAGATGACCACAGCAGTTTTTCTCTAGTGCAGGAAGGTCACATTTGGCATGTCAGGGAGTGGTAGTGTTTTGGTCAGATGCCTTTCAGAACAAGAACTTTTTTAAAAAATAAACAGAATAACCCTTAGTGTAAATGAAGTATTTCTGCTCTTGAGTATTTAGTGCAATTTCAAAGCTCTCCATGGGTGGAATCTTCAATTAGGTAAGGAGAGCAGAGGGAATACACAGTCAATGAGTTGCGCAAGATACTGAGAATGAAAAACAGCATCTTGAAAGCATAACTGAAAATTGTGTACCGTCTGTGGCCGCCTTCAGACAGATGGGCTACTGGGTATGGTATGTAGGACAGATGAAAGGACTTGCCTGCTCTGGATGCTTGATTCCTGAGATGTCATAACATATACATGCTGGTGTACCCAGAAGTGTTCAATCTTTGCCTTAAGTGCATGCACGACCAACATTTTAGATCTGATTTGACCTGACACATGTGTGGTGTCCATTTCCAAAATGGTGGATCGTGTGAGCGGCTTGCACATTTTTTGTAAAACCCAGGTTGGGAGTTGATTTTCCTGCAATAGTATTATTGCAGATATCATTCCAATATACTGTTACTGTGTTGGGATTGTCTCAGACAAGTGGCAGTCTCAACATAGCCCCGGGATAATACTGGGTTTTACAGTCTGTCTGGAGGTAGCCTATGATTTAACATTCCTAATCCCTTGTCTTCTCTGTCACTAATTGTTTCCTACAGTCTTTATGCACCTAAAGGTTCTTTCCTTTGGCATGGCTTCTGTGTAAATGCCTGGTCTGTTACGAGTAAATACATTATTGACTTTCACAGTTGATTATTTGGGAGAGAGTGGAATGCTTTTATGCTGTTTTCAGTAGTTCCTTGTGTTTCATGCTTGTATCACACTGCTAATATTGTTAATAGATTGGTAGATAATCTATATTACGACGCCTAATGTGCTGTCAGTTAGAACTGAGTTTGTTGGATAGCCATAAAGATCATTGTGCTTATAAATAGATAAAAATGTTGTAGATGTCAGTTTTGTTCAAGTAAAAGGATAAGCGTTCCTTAAATCAGCGGTTCTCAACCTGTGGGTCCTGGCCCCTTTGGGGGTCAAACTACCCTTTCAGAGGGGTAGCAATGAGTCTCCAGCCTTCCCTGCTCATACTCACCTGAGCTGCCCTGCCCCTGTGGTTGTGGGAGGAACTGCATTAAGGGGTCGCACCATTAGGAAGGTTGAAAACCGCTGTCTTAAATGTTAGTTGCTGTACAAATCAGCAGAGTTTTTAATTGAATGCTAACCTGTTAAGTGTAAAGCAAAGCATGATGGACGAAATGTGGAACAAGAGGATGCATCCAGGTTGTTACTAGCAGCACAAGACCCAGTTGACCTAAATCACCTTTCTTGCTGGTAAAAGTTTTCTGGTGGCAAATAGGCTTAAACGGTTTGGATGGACAGCAGCAAGGCCTCCCCACCTACACACCCAGCATATTGTATTGCCCTGGCAACAGTAATTCAGTGGCAGTTAAAGAGCAGAACACCTGGAGACATTTGGATGCAGGTCCATTGCCAAGTTGACTCTTCTCAGCAGCTGGTAACAGGGGAGACAGAGGTTCTTTTTGCAATTACTTGTGATCTACTTCTGGGCCTCCTTTGTTTGCACATTGGAGTGGGCCAGTGAGGCTCCTCCCTTCTTGGTGGACTAGCAGACACTGCCAGAATGAAGCCGTATTCCAGGATATGTGTTCAAGACTACAGACAACCCATAGGCCGGAATGCCATGGGGGACCCATAGTGCCACTGGAAGTGCTGCTGGAAGTTGGCATGTTCTGAAACAGGCCCTCCTGGCTGGGAAGTAAGATTTATGGCCTTTAGAGACTGTCATGTCTCCAGAACATCTTTAATGTTCTGAGACATATATTTGGTTAAGGTTAAAATAGACTTTTCAATGTACTAGTGCAGGAGGAGAAAGGTCTACACCTTTAAAAAAGAAAAGGATCGTATACTGCCTTTCTAGTCAGTTCCTGTGAGTTTGTATAGTAAGCATCAGCCAAGTCAGACCTGGAGAGAGCAGTTTCTTTTGACAAATGTAGTCCATAAAAATAGGAATTTGTCCACAGAAAACACGGATTCAGTATATAGTATATGGTAGAAAAGAAAGAAAGCTACAAAACAGGACAAAAGCAAGTATTTAAGAGAGACTTTATTTAAGAGTTCAAGTTCTTTGCATTTGTAACCAGTAAAGTCTTTGAAAATCTAAGAAGTTTGTGGACAATTCCTTTGTCCTGGCTGTGCTCCCGAGTGCCAGAAGGCCTTGCTGCACCAAGAGCTTCATAGCATTGCCCTTGGGACAAAACAGAACCCAACAGCTGCCAACGGGACCATTCTACGTGGGCCAGAGCTGCTCCAGATCCATTCCACTCTTAACTTTCCCTAGCCTGTAGATCTGGGCTTAGTACTGTTCTCTTTGTTCCAGAAGACTATGGAGTAGGATAGGTATCTTGGCATATTATTGTCCCTTACTTGGCTTGTATGGCAGTATTTCTCTCAGCCCACTTTATAATTGAGGCAAAAATCTTTTCCATTCGTAAGTTTTAGGGTATTAGCACTCATCATGCTACAGATGAGGAGGAAATAATGTGTAAAGTATCTTAAAAAGCAGTTAATTGATGGTAGTGGTTTTTTATGAGAATCTATTAGAGACACATAAGTATGACTATATCTACACAGATAAACTTTTGAAAGAGTTTTTATACTGAAAGTAAGAAAATCAGTTATAAAAACATTCTTGTTATTACATCAATATTAGTGTTCATACATTAAAAGACATTTGAAGTATAATTCCCAATTTTTCTTTCTAAATAGTTGTTAAAGTTTTATGTGGTGCATTATTCATGAATAGGCACAGTTTTAAAATTATGGTTGCTATTAAGAAATATTTTAAATTTTTTATTTTCATGCTTTTATTTATTGATAACTCAAGAGTATTTCAGTTGAATTATGTTGCCACGTTATGTCTTCAGAGGGGCATAAAGTCAGTACACATGCTTAAGTAATATCTGGTTGTTTTACCCTTATGTTTCCAGTTGGCAATTTGAAATTACGGCTTCAACTGCACTTTAAATATGTGATAATAGCATGTGTTTCTAATAAGGGCCAGCACCATTTTGTTGAGATAGCATGAATAGTTGTCACTCATATATGACAAATGCACCTTCATCTGCGTCTTTGATAGCCCCCTAAAAACCATACCCTCAAATCAGACCGATGAAATTAGCTGCTGTGTAAATTGTGTGTCTGAGTGGTTCATTATCTAATCACCGTCAGAACCATAGTGATAAAGTAGCTTGAAGCAGGGAAGAGGCATGCCAGATGATTTCAGGCCTTTTTTTCTTTTTTGTAAATCCTGTTTCCCTTGGAAACCCATTAGTATAGTGCAGTACAGAACTTCAGAATTCTCTGCCATAAACTTCATACCAATTTTAGTGTTTACTGCATATAATGAATGGCTAAAAATCATCCTATAATATCCTGAACCATTGTATTTATTAAGTGATGCTTTTATTTGGTCATCTCAAGAGATGCTGTAAAATGTATTGACTGAATGTAACACACATTCTTCACCAATTTTCTATTGGAAAAGCACTTAAATTCTTGGAGTGGTTTGGTACAACCTGGTGTCTATAACTATTGTATTATGTTTCATTTGTCTGTATTAGGTTATGCCTTGTAGTCTGGCAATGTATCTAATTTAACATCCGAATTTTACTCCTTCAAAAGGATCATTCGATGATGATGACATCACACACGTTGAAGGAAGTGTTGAACCAGTTCGAGACATTGAAATAATTCATGAAGAACTTAGGCTAAAAGATGAGGAAATGATCTTGCCCATTATAGACAAGCTAGAAAAAGTGGCTGTACGAGGAGGTGATAAGAAATTAAAACCTGAATATGTAAGTAAGCAAAATTTTCATTATAATAGAGTTTCCTTTAGCTTTATGTTTGTCTTTACAATGATGGTTCAGCAATTACTTATTCCATTATATTTGGATATTCTGGAATGTCCATGCATTATTGCAGTATATCCAAATATGATTTCAGAATATATGATTGAAGTTTAGATACAGTTTTAGATTTTAAATCAAATTGATGATCTGTTTTAATTACCCTGCAGGAAATCAGCCAGTCACAGTTTTGTAACGTCTTGGGTTTCTGCTCAAAACTATTCCCATGCAGCAGTGTATTGGTTACTTCAGTTTTCTGCATTTTGATATGTCAAGAACGTAGAGCAGTTTTTAAACAGCCGTGCTTACTAGGAATGCGCATGAATGTTTTTTGACATTCTATTTGAATCTGATCGAATACCCAAAAATTGAATTCAAATAGAATCTGTTAAATTTGAATTTAACAAGATTTGATTCATTTTTACCATATTTGAATCTATTCGTTCTAATTTTTGATTAGAATCTGCACACAAGAATGTCGACATGTTCATATGTGCCCGTACGCATCTTCTCGACATCTATACACGTCCATACGTATCACGTAGTTATCCTGTATGCAACCTGTTTTTGCCCTGTAGGGATGCGGAAAAGATGCGGATCTTTAAGTACGCATTGTGTACAAACCCATACACATACAAATGTCTGGATAATTTGAACAAATAGATTTGAAATTTGATTTGAATGTTTACATTCAAATTTTAGGGCATTATATTCGAGTTTGAATGTTGAAATTTGGCACATTTGATCGAATTTCAGATGCCTATGAATATTCATGCACTGGGCAGGAGTACCTATGTAACTGTCCCTCCATGCACCCTCAAGCCCCTTTGGCAGGGGTACTTTGGAGACAGGCAGACTTCACTATCCTCCAGTCTGGGTTGAATGGACTTTGGAGATAATGGCTAAATCTCTTTGCAGCATTCAGTGCTTTGTTGAGTGTCCACAGTTGTTACAGGCACTACCATGTACTTATCACCTTGGTCTAGATGCAACCTCTTTTTTAGAAGACAGTGTTTCTTCTCTTTCTCCTTTTAAGAGCACTTGAATTATTGAGAAAGTAAGATTAATGAAAATTAGTCTTGAATTTATAGTCAGAATCATTACATAATACAGCATGGCCTTGCTACTTTGACATAAGCTTTTGCTATAGGTTGATACTTCTTGGTAGTACCATGGTGTGATAAAATCAGGTGCTGGATGGTCCTTTTGCCTTCTTAGACCGGTTCTGGTCTTTGTGCTGGAAGGAAGGTTTGGTAGAACTCTGTAATAGTTTTACGTATATGCCTTTAAAATCTGATGTGTATACCTTATGTAGAGCTTGGAACTAAGGTAGAGTAGTATAGCCTGTGTGTTCTTTGGCAAAAGTCATAGGAGAGACTCTTTGACGTGAAAAGAAAAAATCAAATACCAGTATAGAATCACAACCATCTATCCATTACAAATTTATTTCATTTTCTGAAACTTAGATCAGATTCATATTAATGCATTTCCCCAAGATTGTAAGAAAATCTGTGATTTCAGTGGTTCACTCTGTGACTACAATGTGACACTTGCGTTTTTGTTGTGGTTTTTGAAAGATCCTATACAAAAGTCATATGGCTCAAGAGTGGAGAATATTGGGACAATGGAGGAACAAGGAGGCCGAACAGTCACTATTGATAACATAGGTGAAGTTGTAAAAGACACAAAGGGACCCAGAAATGGATTGGAAGATGCTGAGGAGGGGGAAGAGACTTAGGAAGGTCTGTGCACGCAGCTCAACTAGTCAGTTTTGACCCACTTTGGTTTCTTTGTCCCTCCTCTAATGCTTCATTTATTTGATATCTGCCTTCATGTCCCTGAGAAACACACACACATTGGACCGACCCCCAAGACTTGGCTGCAGTGAGAATGTAAAGGAAGGGAGAAATTTGTGTTGTCATTCCAAACAGCTGGCTGGACCATCACATAGGTGAACAGATTTGGGTTTCTTAAAGAAGCCGTTGGCTAAGTAATGGATGACGTCTTCATGCTGAGGGTGAAGAAAAGGTCTGGAGTTTGTACAGGTGGTATCTGCCATTCTGGACAGCTCTTTTGTCTTAGTTAATCCCTTGCTAGTTCAAGGCTTGAAAAGGAACAGTCAAACTGCAGACAGCTTTGAAAGAGTGTGTATGGGTGGAAGAGGCTACTGTGTCATAATAAAAAGTAGCTGGTCATTGAATTTAAAGTGCTGTCATTTCATTTGGATTCTGGCTCTGTATCTTTACAGCTTGTGGATTCTGAATCAATTTTTCATTTGAAATGTAAGGAGAAATGTGATTTAAACAATTATGTGGAATGTTTTTCCTTTAATTTGTCCAGAGGGCAAGATCTTCCAGTTTTGGTCCCCCAGTAAGCACCTTTGATCTCTCTGAAATATGTTTTGGTCAGAATATATTGCAGAGTTCAAAGGTGCAGCTTTGATTATAACCTTGCTACCCTGCTGGTTCTGTGGTAGCGGCCACCACAAGATCCTACAAGCGGAAGCTGTGGCAAAAGACTTACTATTGATAGCAATAAGTTCAGGAATTCCAGAGGCTCTTCTAGACATGTCTTCAACAAGAACTGGACAAGACAATTATCAGGAAGAATTCTGAAGTATAAGCTGTGGCCATATTTCATCGTTTGAACCTTTTGATGGAAGAGCCCTAAAACTGAGTTAAAGGTATCTCAAAACCCTTAAGGATATTCATGGACAATTTCTGTCATGATTGCATTCTTGCTTCTTTGTGGATGTTCTGCAGTTTGATAGGTATATTGCTTCCAGTATAGTGACAACCAAGCACTTTTGACTGAGAAGCTTAGCTGAGAATATTGCTCTCAATATTTTCCCCAGTTTTCTTTCAAGAGACAGTAAACGCTTTCAGTGTCTGTGTGTCTCAGTTGAAATAATGGATAAGAAGACAGCCATACTGCAGATAAAATAAGAGAAAATAAATCTGAATACCAGCACTCTCGAAATATCAGTCTTC
The DNA here is from genome assembly GCA_023333525.1 of Aspidoscelis tigris stejnegeri. Classification (NCBI taxonomy): domain Eukaryota; kingdom Metazoa; phylum Chordata; class Lepidosauria; order Squamata; family Teiidae; genus Aspidoscelis; species Aspidoscelis tigris. The sequence goes on from JALMGA010000010.1 coordinate 28,054,533, forward strand.
CAGGCTTCTTAATTCAGTTATATGTACAAATGGGTTTAGCCAAAATGTCAATAGAAGTGATCAAGGAATTGTGTGGTTCATGATCCCAGTCTTTTACTACTGTACTTCTGTTCCTGATATTAATCCTGCATCCAAATTACCCATATGCACATTGTGTTCCGGACAGAGATAGGTATCAGGATTGCCTGTCACTGGAAATATCCAATGAGGTACAGGACTCTGTTCAACAAAGTATATTGTGTTGGAAAAAGGGGTCAAAGAAACAATCTTATGGAGTGTCCTTGTCTTAATGCACAGTTGTTCCGTTACCAGACTTCAGCAATCCTTCCAGTTCAAGGCAAAGATCATTCATGAAAAGGGAGAAGCAGAGATGATAAGGCTTCAGAAGGCCAGAACTGACTTCAATATTGTTAAAATACCTCAAAGAGGAATCGTCTGGAATAAAAGAGACATCCTGTAGGGTTGCAACAGCAACAGTTTTTAGGTGTTGTTTCAGGAATCATTTGTTCTTTGTTTCTCCTATCATGCTCTTGGATTCTTTGGCATCTTAAGAGCCTCTGGAATTCCTGACTGCAGTTTTGTCCTTGTGAATCTCTTTCACATTATGCTTTTATGTGTTCATCGAACCCCATCTTCTTAGCTTGCTACTGAATGCTACCTGGAGAGAGACTGATAAGATACTACACTTTGCCCACAGCCTGGGCCCAAGATAATGGGACATATCCTGGAGCTCCTTAGTCTTCCCACAGATAGCTTTGGCACATCTTTGAGCCAAGCAAGCAGCAAAGGCGATTAAAGCACTTAGGATGTTATGGAGATTAAAACAGACTTACCTCCTTTTCCCTGATAAAAATCGGAGGTCTTCTCAATTTATCTCATAGTTCAGTGTAGTAGCTGATCCGCTAGGCATTCTCCTGCAGTAGTGAGAAATCCAGTGGATTTTCTAATAACTGTAGCCTTTTCAGGGACATACCTAATATTTCTGTATGTATCATAAGACGTTTTTATGATTCCTGAAGGCAGTTGTACTATTCAACTTGCCTCCTATGGATGATGAGCTTGAAATTCACTCATGCAAACTGTGGCATATTTAGATACTAACCATAAACTGATCAACAAACTAGAGAAGGGGTGTTTTCCCACTAAGTACCCATTGAAGCACCCATTAAGGACCCATTTGGCTGAGAGCCAGATGACCCCATTTCCACCACAGACCCCATTAGGGACATATTTGTTTCCACCTCTTCAGGACCTATAATCCGGATTTCATGTAGAACCCATTAAAGGGGTCTACAGTGGGGTCTTTGGCCTTAAAATCCAGACTGTAGGGGCCTGTTTCCACTACAGTCCAGCAATTGGGTCTAGAGAAGGCTCAGGCGGGGAGGCACCCATGGTGTGCCCCAAAGTCAAGACTTGGAGTCCGTCCGAAGGCAGCTCTGAAGTCCCCCATGCCTTCGGAGATTAGCAAAGGCTCTGAAGTCCCTCTGAAGGCAACTTCAGAGATTAGCAAAGGCTCTGCAGAGAAACCCCTTGCCTCCAGGCATGGAAAGTGGTGCATATTAAGGAGGTTGACTTGTCAGTGCTCACAGGAGAGATGCAAGCAAGGAGCTAATTAATATGCACCTCTCTCGTAAGGGGTTTGTCTTTGGAGCCTGTGCTAATCTCCAAAATTGCCTTCGGAGGGACTTCGGAACCTTTGCTAATCTCCGAAGGCAACTTCCGAGATTGCACCCCCTGTCCACCAAAACACCTGAGGTGACAGGCAGACCCCTTGTGGTCCAACAAAAAACGAGCTCCAGAATGATGGTAGGTTTGTGCCAAGTCTTTTGAAATTTCTGTTTGTGTTTCTAATCAGATTTTATAGTTTTAGTTATTCAAATTCTGGCTGTTAGGGTTGTCCTGCCATGAGATTGTAGCTTGTGGATGGTTTTGCGCTTGAGTTCTTCAAAAGATCCCCTTTCAATTCTAGTTATAATTTACAGTGGTACCTTGACATACGAGTTTAATTCGTTCCGTAACCTTGCTCTTATGTCAAATCGCTCGTATCTCAAAGCAATTTTCCCATTAATCCATTCCAGCTCCCAAAACACCACCTCAGTTGTTTTTGTTATGTACTGTACTGTATTTACATACTCGTATCTCAAATCTTGCTCTCATCTCAAAGCAAAATATCACTCACTCGGCGGCTTGTATCTCAAAACACTTGTATGTCAGGGCACTTGTATGTCGAGGTACCACTGTATAATGAAAAATCCTATAGGAATTAACAAAAATATGTGTTGGTGGCTGGCCTCATGCAGACAGTTCTATGGAGTCTTTCTGATTCTATATAGATGGTGGCCATGCGCATGAGCATCTGGCTGAGAGATCTACCTGCAAAAACTGGTTGGTTGAAGTCTTATAAGGCTTGAAGGAACATCTGTTGGAGGTTGATTGAATTTTCAGCCAACACCATCTGAGTCAAAATATGTTTAGTGAGGAAAGGTGCTTCAGTGAAGCTGATTAAAAAGTTTTAAGAGCAAAGATTTACCCTTAGAAAATGTTGTATTCCTTCTTTCTTGCAAGAGAGTTTTAGCAGTAGGTAATATGCAAAAAAACTGTACCAGTTGCTGTGCCAGAATTTCTGTAACAAAAGCAAGGAACGGCTGAGACCGCATGCATGGCCTTTGAGAGTAGACACAACGGCACAGAACTCCTGTTACTGAAAAATCACATAGCCTAAAGGATCAAAGGTCATAAACTTCCAAATAATACAAGCAAAGAAGGGAAGGGATAATATAGAAAAATAGCCCTAATTGCTGAAATAGCCACCGCGGGGACTCAAAAAAAGACAAAAAAAAGTCAGCTGGTCCTTCTAGTTACCTCATATCCCTACTCAATATGGCAGCCACGACACAATCTTTGGAAGAATTGATAGGTTTGCCAGAAGCTTCCTCTTCTCGACTGGCTCCTATAAGCCAGGTAGCTCTGAAGTAGACACCCAACTTTAGTTCTTACAGAATAACTTGATCAAGGAATGGCAATGCTATATTGCCCACAACAAATGTTAGGTAACAAAACTGGTTCTGAGGAAAAAGCCCTTAAAACAATTGCATGCTTATTATAGAAGACACAGACAATGGCCTCAGAAGCACTAGATGTTGCTGCTTCAAACATAACAAAAACGACTGCTTCACAACTGAGAGAGCAACTTCCAAACTGAGATAATAGATCACTAGTATGAAAAACCCCTTGCTTAAGAGGTCTGTCACAATATGAAAAAGGAAGTGATCTGATAGCATTTCTCTTACAATGGTTTGAAATCATTCCTATGGTTCACTTAGCTTCCTCAGAATCGCCAAAGACCACAGAGGCATTAAACCTTAAAATCTTTTTCTCAGAAATATATTGTTATGGGATTTGAAAAATTCTCCACCAAACAGTTGTTAGAGCTCTACAATAAATATCATACAATAAATAAAAAATATTCGTACTGAACAATATCTCTCAAGAAACATTGAAGCAGTGCAGAACGTGCATATTACTAGTTTTCTTCAAAGGAAAAACTGTAAAAGCTGCCTCAAAAAAAAAAAAAAGAATCCTCTTTATTGCTCAGCTCACTAAACTTTGAGGAAAACTGAAATCTACTATAGGCAGCAAAATAATTCCTTAGCAGTAGCAACACTATTACTCGATCCTTTAACCACTTGGCTCAAGATTTTCTTCAATCACAATGTGTCAAGCCACACCAATCTACTTCAGACAACACCATTTCAGCTATGTTCCAAAAAGACAAAACAATAAATATCACATCTTTGCAATTAATTCCTAAATTCTACAAGTCAAGAGTCAAGACTATCACATTTTGCCATATCTAAACAACAGACACCACCTGAAGAAAATCTGATCACCAATACTGGCTTCAAATAACTTTTAGTATTATTTATCATATAAGAATAAGTATTTTCATCATATAAGAATTGGTAATACTGAATATATAACAAACAACTTAATTAACCATTACCCTGACCTCCTTTTTCAACTTTTCTTACAATGAATTGCCTAAATCTAAATCACATGATAGCTTCCTTATAACCTCTCTATTATATAAAGGAAGTTGTAAACTCTCTTTCCCTTCTCAAAATGTTTGACAATGCTATAAACTTTTTTAAAGCAAAATGTAAGCTCTGTCATAACATCCTTGTTCTACCTCTTTATTAACTTCCGTACTTTACAGAGAAGGTTTTCAACTCCCTTCTTTACTATACATAGCCTCAGAAAATAGTTGAAGAGGTTGTAAGCTTTCCTACCTTTTCTGATAACCCCCATCTTCTTAATACTCCAACTTATCTTGAGCCTCTCTAATAAGTAGAGAAGGCTGTCAGTGTTCTTCACTCTTTATTAAACCATATCAAATTGATAACCGTTTAAATTTAATGATTTGCAACTCCCTTTACATTCTCTATTTCTTAATTTCTGTATTGTTTAATTTATAGAGAAAACAGTTTCTCTTTACCCCAGCCAAAAGGTTGTAGAGGCAGTTAATCCCATCTGTTATTGGTTAAATGTTTAGTGCATATTCAACTAACCCTGGTGGCTAATATATAAACATACTGTATATTCTATGTTAATGTTGACTTTACTTATTCTTCTGAATGGTGCTGATCGGATATTAATATTTTATACTTATATTTAGTTATTAGGTACTATCCTTAAATGTCTTTTAACAATGCAAACTTTTAATCCAGAAGGACTGATTAGCATTTCAAAGAGGAAAAAGTTGAAGTAAAATTTTAAAAGGGATGAAATTGATTTTGCCTTTATTCAGGGAACACAGTGTTCAGACAAAAATAAGTTTATCTTAAAACCACATGCTATGCAAATACTGTATATTCCGGCGTATAAAACGACTGGGCGTACAAGACGACCCCCAACTTTCCAGTTACAATATAGAGTTTGGGATATACTCGCTGTATAAGAAGACAACACCCAGCGTATAAGACAACCCCTGACTTTTGAGAAGATTTTCCTGGGTTAAAAAGTAGTCTTATACGCTAGAATATATAGTAATTTACTACTCCAGACAGCTCAAAAGAATTGTTGTATTCCTCCATCCTAATATTCCATATGAAATATTAGAAACTAAATACGATCAACTGTAGAAGGTCTATATTTTTAATGACTCATAATAGACTTATTATAATTTTTATGTTACCAACACTAAGCAGAAAAAAGTTTTAGTGAAAATTTGGCGAAAAGTGAAGATGTTTACCATAACAGATCCTATTATACTAGGAGATTTAAATGTGTCTGAATAAACATTCAAGGTAGGCAGCATTTAGTAGAATATATCACAGAAATTAACGAAAGACCCTTTTTCATAAGTATAATAGAGATGTATATAGATTCTTGCACCCAAGTGAAAAAGACTACTTTTTCTCTTTAAGACATAAAGCTTATTCTCGGATGGATTATATATCAGTCCCCAAAGCCGTAGTTATACCTCTAAATTTAATTAACATTGATCCTATTACCTTTTTTTATCACTGTCAGGTCACAGCAGAAATTCCACTGGCATAGCAAAAAGATAAAACTAATAATGGGAAATTAAATACCTTAATGCTGGCTAACAGAAATGCATTATCACAAATAAAAACAGAATTAGAAGTATAATTCTGGCGTAGTTGCTTTTTCCCTCTAGGAAAGTAATGGTCTTTAGAAGCATGTGCATCTCTGTTAGTTCCTGGAAAAAGGAACTGTACAATAAGAACGTAATTACATGAATAATTGAAGAAACTGGTACAAATGCATAAGCAAAATAAAAAGAATAAGAATTTTTTGACACTAGTCACATAGCTAAAGGTAATAAAAATATTATCAACATGGAAACAAAAGCTCCAAACTGGTAACTTCACAACTTAGCAAGAAAGCACAAAAAAGACACATACTATCCCTTAAAGGTAACTTAAGGTCTGTAAAAACAATTAGTAAGGAAATAACAGGCATATTTCAACTTGTTATGATGTATACAAAGATTTCACCAACATGTTTGCTGATATAAAACTTCTCTTGAGTATGCTTAATTGACTGCAGAGCAAACTGACTGATCAAGAAATATCTAAAGTCATTAAAACAAAGGAAGAAAAGCTCCTGGCTCATATGGGTTCCCCTGAGCTATCTACGAATCTTTTTCTAAATTGCTAATCTCTCATTTATGAGAACTTTGGAACTTCATCCTTGATGGAAACCCTTTCTCCACAAAATTGGAAAAAATAAATAATAATCTTCCTTAGATCCAGCTCATACCACCCTATTGCACTATTTAGTCAAGATTACAAAATCTTCCCCCATATCCTGGCAAACCATATTAAATCTATATGCATATCAATAATAGAAATGGATTGGTGTGGGTCTAGCCCAAATAGAACAATGAAAAACATTATTTGCACTGTGTTTGATGTAACCTGGACCAGTTCCAGCACCAAAACACCTGTGACATTGTGCTGCCTAGATGTTAACAAGGCTTTTGATTTACTATCTCTTATTAACCCTTGAAGTGATGAACTTTCAGGGAGGATTTTTCAATTCTGTTAAATAAATGTATTCTAAGTCTGTAGCATGCCATGTTTGTGCCAGAGGTCACCGGGAATTTTCAGACAGTAAACCTTTGCAAACAAGGCAGCCCCATTTCCTTTCTCTTATTCAACCTTCCTATTAAATTTCTTTCAGTGAAAATAAGGGACAATCCTAACAGTAAAGGCTATTGCCTCTGAAAAAAATCCTGTGGAACGAAATCTTTATTTAGGAAGGTTGACACACTATTTATGGTACTACCTTGTGAGCCAGTTTGTTCTAGTGGTTAGGGAGCCGGACTCTTATCTAGAAATACTGGGTTTGATTCCACCCTCCCCCCATGATGCCAGTTGGATGACCTTGGGCTAGTCACAGCTCTCTTCTGAGCTCTCACACCCCCACCTACCTCACAGGGTGTTCTGTTGTAGGGAGAAGAATAGAAAAGCTTTGAGTCCCCTTAAATGGGTGAGAAAAGCTAGGTAGAAAAGCCAACTCTTCTTCCCTTTTTTATTTATTTACATCCCCACCTCCACCCACCCACCCACCCATCCATCCATCCATCCATCCATCCCATCTTATACCCAAAGATCTCAGGATGGGTAATAACATTTAAAGTCATATATATGTATATATAAAACAGTATGTATTAAAACAATAATGGTGCCGGAAAGTGGGAAGAAGGTATCTCTAAACAAGTAATGTTTAAAAGTATTCCCCCAGTTATCCATCAATATTAAAATAGCTCACACTGAACTCAGATATTTTGGTTTTATCCTTCAGAAGAATCCTAATAAATCTCTTTATTGAAAATTATCAACTAATTTAGCATAAGATACAAAACAAGACTAGATCTTGGAAAATAAACCTGTCTTCCTCTCACCTCTCCAATTAGGCCCATATAAACAATCTCATCCATGGCAGAAAATCTGTGCACCAGTTCAATATTATTACTCAACCAGGATCTAGAAAACTAGGAAATCAATACACACCAAATAAAGATCCTCTAGTATTGCAACATCTTAAACAACTGTTGCACTTAACTGACATGTAATGGTTCATCATAGCCTTTTCTCTTTGGTGCCAACTCCATAAAATATCAAACTGCTTTTGAACGTAAATACACTACTTTACTATCCCACCTGAAAGGGCAAACCACAGCTATATATGAAATTATAGTAGAACATGATAGCAGTAATCTTTATACTCTAAAAGCCAACTGGGGAAAAGATCTCAATATCAGCATGACAGATGAAGAAAGGGAAGGAATCATCTCTAAAAATTCCTGAAGGATGCTAATTATAAAGAAATACACAACAAAATACTACACAATGGTACAGAACCCCAGCATTTCTGACTCACCTATTTCCATCTCTGCCACCTAACTGTTGGCATGGATGCAAGACCCATGACACATACTTCCACTTATGTTGGGAATACTAAAAAATATTTGCTGTTGGTATTTTTAGATATCTGTAATATAACAAAATCAGGAATACAGTTTACTCCAACTTTGGGTGTTTTTCCACTAGCACTAAGTACCCATTAAGGACCCATTTGGCTCAGAGCAGGAAGACCCCATTTCCACTACAGACCCCACCAGAGCCACTATTGTTTCCACCTGTTCTAGGGAAATCCGGATCATATGGGTCCTTCAGGACCTATAATCCAGATTCTCTGTAGACCCCATTAAAGGGATCTACAATGGAGTCTTCAGGCATCAAATCCGGATTATACAGAGCCTGTTTCCACCACTATTGGGCAATGGGGTCTGTGGGTGGCTCGGGAGGCACCAATGGAAGGGGTGCCCCAAGACTCAAAGCTTCAAAGCTTATGCACATTCTCCGAAGCCGGCACTAAAGTTCCTCAGAAGTTCCTCAGAAGTTGCCTTCAAAAATAGCACAGGCTCCAACGAGGAACCTATGTGAGAGCAATGCCTTTGTCAGAGGCTCCAGAGAATCTTCAAAGTTTGCGGCAGATTACTCCAGAGATTCTACGGAGCATCTATGGAGATTGTACCTCCTGTCTCCCAAAACACCTGGGGTGACAGGCGGGCCCCATGTGGGTAGATCTGGATTTGCCACATGGGTGCTCCGGTGTTTCCACTGCAAGCAAGCTAGCAATTGGGTGCTAGACCACCCATGGAAATGCATTGAGTATTTTCCTTAATCTGGATCTACTAGATCTGGATTAAGGGAAGTACTCATTCCTTAAATCTGGATCATCTTAGATCCTGGTTAAGGGAGGTCAGTGGAAAAAACCCCTTTAAGTCATATATTTATATATTTATTTAGTTTCCCATGAACTAATCCCTACTCTGACCCATAATATGACTAGAGAAGGCATGGTAACGTCCTTTCTTCAAACTTGGTAACTTGTATTAGCGTATCAACTCTTACGAACCAGTGAGAAACTTCATAACAATGTGTTCACACTTGCTTGAGGAGAGTATAATTTTTTCTTCAGATAACCCCAATCTTCTTAATACTTATTTCTAATATATCTTTGGCCTCTCTAAATAGTAGAGAACGCTGTTGACTTTCTTTCTTCTTCTCTTATCATCAAATTTTTTATTATTCATTGCCATGAAAAATGGTTGAGGAGACTATAAACTTTCCTTCTACTCTTGATAACCTCCATCATCTTAATACTCTGTTTCTAACTTTAGCATTTCTAAATAAGAGTGAAAGCTGGTAACTTTCTTCCTTCTCGTCCTGTAGCCTTATCAAATTATTTTAAAAATTGTGTTCTTTCCATTCTTTATCTGTTTAATTTCTATTGACTCTGTAAAGAAAAGCAGTTCATTCTCTTTTTATTTTTCTTTCCCTCCAAAAATTTGAGAAGGCAAATAATCTTTCCTATTTTAGTTACCTTCTGTAAAATGCTGATCACATTGACAATCAGCACACCATAGTTAATATAGAGATACTGATTGAAACCAAAATATCAAATGCAGATTTATTATAGATGAAGGGACTATTTTAGAACAATTTTTCATTATACAAAGTTGAATTAACACTGTAAAGTTAATTATTATAACAAGTTTCTTTAAAAAAATATTTTCTCAACTATTGGTCAATTAGTTCCATTTGAATGTAATTTCAGGGTTGAAATAAAATAAAATAATAAAGCTGGGGATTCTCAAGCTTGTGTTTATGCTAAAAGTCAATTTTTAAACATATTTTGGGAATTAGTTTTGCTAAACATTAACATTACTATCCTAGTATGCTTGCTGTGAAATTGCTCTCAGATCTTGCCTTCAGAGAATAATTTCCATGAGAAAAAGGAGGTTCTGGTCAGGACATCCTCAATGAGTAAGAAACATCTGGCGCTATACATATGTGCATTGAAAGCAAAGTGAAAGATTCTACAAACAATCTTAAAAATAAAATAACTTTTAAAAGTAGTATTTTATTTGGCTGTATGAAAGCTGGACTGTAGAAATTTCCCTTTGTAAATACACAAAAAACAGAAGAGTGCATTGAAAAATAGTTGCAAATTAGTGGTCTGCAATGGATATAGTGAACTTAAATGCAGCTGTTTTTTCTCTGGCAGGATTGGAACACAAGGGGGCAAAGTGCTACGAGCATAATGCTCTGCTTCTTGTGCACTACTATGCTGTTAGCGCTATTCTTATTGTGATGATGTGCTGCTGCCCTCTACTCTTGCTGTCACCATCAAAGCTGGTGTTTTCTGGCTGTGAATTTGATGGGCAGGGTAAGCACCTCCCACCATTGAGATTTCTGCTAGGGAATCCTTAGTAGTGAAGGTCTTTGGCGAGGGAACTACCCCACCCATTGGGATTGCCACCAATGAGATTGCTGGTAAAAAAAAAAGGTGCATAGATGACAGCAGTGGCAGGGATGTACCATTCTGCTATTGTAATGCTGTTATGGCAGCATGGCTGGAGGATGATTGCATCATTCATGTGCATGTCAGCTGGTTTTGCACAGAGAGTGCATCATGAAAAGACAGGGTCATGTGGACTCCCCCCCCCCCATAAAGGTGCTGAGAAGATCCTGCCAAAGTTTACTGATGACTTGTTCACTTTATATTTTTAAAAAAATCAATACCTAAAGAATGCATCAGAAAATAACTATTGTTCTGTGACTCAATTAAAACGAGCCATTTAACATATCTGAAGACCGGTGGGATGTCATAGATCCCCCAGACAGGGGGGATATAGCACCATTATGGTGCCACTATGGTAGGGTTGCCACATCTGTCTGTGGCAGCCCCACCATAACTCAGCCGTGTCCCCCTAAAAAGCATGAAAAACTATTGCTGCAAAACCCAGTGCTGGTTCCAGCAGCTGCACATCTATGGAAGCCAAAACAAATGGCCATGCAGGGGTGGCAGCAACACTTGTGATGACATACACTTCTAGGTATTTGCCACTAGCTACATACCGGGGTATGCATGTTATTTTAAGCATGGAAATACACTGCTGGACAAAGTACTGTCAGGCTAGCAAGCAATAATGGTAGAGGACTATATTCCAAATTATTGCTGGCTAGTGGGCTATCTGGCACTGTCTGGAGGCGGTCACATATTCTGTATGTGCTTAAGTAGAAAGCTTTAGTCACTTGTTGTGGCCATGATTCATTGAATTGCCAAAGTGCATCTGAGTGACCATTAGAGTAAAGAACCTGGGATTAAAAACAAAACAAGAAATCTCAGCTGCTTGCAGATTTTGAATAGGGATTCTTTGGATTGTGACAGTGTAAGAAGAGTTGCTCATAACTAGGGGTGTGCCCAATATATATATATATATATATATTTTTGCATTCGAATGTTTAAAATCCGAATGTCAAAAAATCTGATTCGAATCCGTAACATTCGTTCAAATGTTAGGTTCATATTTAAAGATACGAAATCGTATCTGTTATATGTATCTGTGCGCATTCTGAATGCATCCTGTTTTATTCCGTATGCATCCCATTTTCATCCCTCCTTATAAATGCAAATACGTATAATATTTGTACAGATACGTTTGTCATACATACAGATCTGTACATTTGAATCGTTCAAACGAATGTTTCGGAACATCCGAAATCCATTCGAATGTCTAAATTTGAATATTATTAACTCAGATTCGCATTTGAATGGCAACATTTGTTGGATTCGAATTAGATTTTTAAATTTTCAAATACTCGTGCACATCCCTACTCGGAACTCCTCTAGGTTTTTTATCCTTCGTTAGAATTTTATAGCTACAATACATTGTTTTCTTGCATTTACACCTCGCCACGTTTTATTTCTGTACCGCAGACAATTTACATGTAGTTCCTTGAAGAGCTCCATTTAGGCTGAACTAACCCAGATTTTAAAACCATTCAAGCCACAGTTATGGTATCATTGAAAATAATATAAGAAAATCGTCTGTGATTCTGCTTAGAACCGAATTTCTTTTTTTAAGTACTTTTAATGCATAGTTCTCTGAAACTCTCAGATTTACACAAGCGAGTCTGTTCTATATATTTTGCCATCTGCTAATACACTAACAAAAATAATGCAGACATCATTCTGTTGTGATTTGTTTTGTTTCTGCATGATTTGGAGTGAGTAACATATTGGAACTCTTATACACACTTAGGGGAACATTTCCAAGGGAGTGAGTGAGGTTTCATGGTTGTGGCCATCCACATGGTTGTAGAGTGTGGCTATATACTTCCCCTTGATTTTTGTTGCTGGTGTGCAGTCATTATACTAAGAAGATGGATTTTGCTTTTTGTAGGAAATTGATTTAATCTTTTTGATCTAGTGTGTAAAAATATGGGCTTGGGTACTACTGCTGGATGCTTTTTGGTGCTATAATAGTTCACTCAGCATCGCAGGTGAAGAAATATCTGTATTAATACATTTTGCAGAGATTATGGAAAGGTTGCGCATCGGCATATTTAGTTTCTCTGGTCATCATATAAAGTCCCTGTAGGAATTGTTTCATCACCAGTAGTTTAACTAATTTAGATAATTGTGTCCTTTAAAGATACAGTGATCATTGCTTTTTAAAGGTGAGATTTATAACTATTTTGTGCTGGAAGAAAGTACTGAAATTCCTGTACTTTTTAAGCTTGAGGGATTTTGCTTGAGGGATTGTACTAATAATGAAGTGTTGTCTAAAATATACTTCAAAATGCACATAGCAAGATTTAAGTGGATTAATTATTTATTAAATAAAGCTTGACGTATAGGTAAGGCCCAAAGAGAGATACTTCTACTATGTGTTTTTTTAATGTGTAATCTTGTTGCATGTCTGTACATAAGCTATTCTGGCCGCTCATCACAGTAACCAGCTGGGCCATTTCACCTGCTGGAGCCATTAAAGAGGACTCTCTCCCCCTAGATTAATCCCCTCCGACATTAGTTTTTAGCTCTGACAACTGGAGCAGGCATTCAGAACTTGCAGGTGGCCAGTGTGACGTACATAATTGCCTACAATTTTAGGCAATGAATAAAAATGGTCTACATTACTTGTCAAAGGTTGTATATGCAGTGCCAAGTGAGATCTATGGGAAGCCTTTTAGGGTTTAAAGAACATTTAATAGCAAGGCTGCACAGTGCTTTTTTAATCATAATGCATTTGTAATATAGCACTTTGATCTTCTCCTTGTAGGAAATGGTGTTACATTAGCCACTTTTAAAACATTTATGAGTGAAAATCAGTTATAGGAGAGTAAAAGTGATTATTCTTAGGCAGAACATGTTATATTTCATTAAAGGTTTTCAGCTTGCCCCTTTCTTGTTAAAATCTGTGGGGAGTCTTATTCCTGGAGGGTTACAAATCAGGTTCTAAGGGTTTAGAAGAGCTTTCCTCCTCTTCTTCTTTTTTCTTTCCCCTGAATGAGTTGCAAGATGGAGAATATTAGTATACTAAATAGTAAGGCTGTATATTTGTAAATGTTGGGACATATTTATAGCCAAATGTTGAGTGTATTTATGTGTCTTTTAGAAGAAAATTGATGACTCGAAATGTGTGTTAAATTCATTCATTAAATATTCTACCAGTGGTAAATTTCATAAGATGCATAGTTAAAGAATGTCCATAAATTATCTCTGGCAAAAAAAAAAAAATTGACACTAAAATGTACTACTTATGGAGGAGCTGGGTTTGACCTTTCAGACCTAAGAGCCTTTTATTAACACCTGCCTATAAGGCAAACCTTGCCACACGCAGCTTTCAGATTCAGAGCCACAAAACTGATGAGGAAAGGCTTGAAGGGTTCAGTTTGTGTCACTTGCTGTTTGCCGTTTCCATTTCACAGATGATTAATCTTTCTGTGAAGAAAGGCCAGAGAAACAAAGCACATTGGGCTCTTCCTGCAGTTCCTCCTTCTGAATGCATACTAGCTTGCTAACTAAAAGGCCTTTAGATTTCCTGCAGGGAGAGATGTTCTGAAAGTGAATGCAGCTGGTTGGAGGTCACCAGTGCAAGGGCTCTTGCCATTGCGTAATGGAAGCTTTGGCAGGTTTCATTTTTGGAGGAAAGGGGAAGGTGTTGACAAAAAATTAATTTAGAATATGGAGGTGTTTGACAATGTAAATTAGTATCTCAAATGTATCGTGAATGATCAGCTCAGTTTCTTTTGCATGTTACTTTTGCTCATATCCCCTCTCACAATAGCATGTTTTTCTGACATGTGATTCCTTCCATTGTAAGGTTAATTGCAGTGCCATTATGTTGTTCAGAAAAGTTGTTGAATTTATACATTGAATTTTTCATTCCGTTGTGGACTGGTAACTACCATTTGCATTTTCCAGTTAAGTGGCTGAGAGAATTATTCCTTGTTCATTTATACTTAAGCTGACATGATATCTGTGTCCGTCTGTCCATCTGTCTGACCACACATGCGTTCACGCAACCAGACGTCTTAGATGACGTGCAGTGTTTGCACATTATAAAATTTATGACATTATGAGAGATAACTTTCTGGCCTACTCCTGAGTATACTCCGCTTTTATTGCCTTTTCTTCTCTTTTTCTTTTTAAATTTTGTACAGGACATAATGTGCAAAATCAAAAACTGGGTAATAGAGGAGAAAAAGCCCGTCCGTTTCTATCACGATTGGAATGACAAAGAGGTAGGTTTGCAGGCAGCGCTTTGTCCACTAAGTTTAAACCCTTTCCTTTAGAAACAATATGTCTTTGTTAAGTCTTTCAATTTATTTCTCACAGATAACACAGTCATTAATTCACATTATGTGAATTATTTTCAGCAGTCTACCTCATTAATGTACCATTTCATAAAAAGGTGGCTAACTTGTATATTTCTGGTATGTTTTAATAGAACGTTTGTTTTCTGGTCTTTAGATTGATGTGCTGAACAAGCACTTGTTCTTAACTTCAAAACCAATGATATACTTGGTTAACCTCTCTGAAAAAGACTACATTAGAAAGAAAAATAAATGGTAAGTTTACTGAACTTGACATTAAAAAAACCTCCAAAACATGTCTTCACAAAAAGCATTGTAAATGTTATCAAAATAATGGGTTATTTTTTGTATTTGGTAAAAATCTGAATGACTGGCAGTGTATTGACTTCTCTGTGGAATGCAGGTACGGTAGAGACTTTCCTAGAATTTGGCTTTAGGGATGTGTGTTTAAATGTATTTGTGTCCTGCAGAAAAAATACATCTTAATATGCTTAGAAGTATGCAAAAAACCAAAACAGCATATTCCATACGTTTGCAGATAATCAAGTATTGCCATAAAGTTTATGGCAAATTCACATTTTTAACAGAATTTGATTTTGTTTGAGTTGATTAAATTTAGGAGAATTAATATTGTCACTTTAATAACTTTAATAACAGTTGCCAGTATGAATACTTGTATTTGATTATTACCCTTTAAAGAGGCAGTGGTCACAATGAAGATTTCAGTGCTTGATTTTGGAGAAGCCTTCCAGTTGTAGCATTTGAAAAGACTGTTGCATTAGCTTGTAGTAAAAAAGTTTTGCTTTGGGGAAGAGTAGATCATTACATAAAGGAAACATTAAATCGTGTTTCTAAAAGGTTTTGCTACAAATTTTATGGTATACAGAGTTTTAGGAAGTCACAATGAAGTGTATTTAAGATTTGGTTATTTGCTTAATTGCTTTGTAAAAATATCCAGAACAGTGTAGCAAAAGTTTACTAAAGCAAACTCTCACACTCTCTCTGCACTTCATTAAGTATTTAGATGCACATGGTTTCAATTTTCTATTAAAATTTCTCATTTCCATAGATATCAAAGAGTGAGAAGGCTTTAAACTAAAAAATAAGCATCCATAGAGTGGAAGCCAGAGCAATAATTAATACCATATGGTTAATTTCAATAAGTTATTAGTACAAATTCTCTGAAATCATTTCAACTAAAGATGCTTTATCCCTGCTGATAATAATGCATTTGTAATTTATTCTTAGGAGTGTATCTGAATTTTTTAAACGTTCATTTCAATAGCAATTTTACCCCTCCAGGTCAGAATAAAATATTTCGTTTGAAATTATATCACTCAGAAAATGTATTCAATACAAAATGTGTGTTGGAAAGTTGGAAGGGAGAGAAGGTTTATTTTTAACATGTTTTAAGAATACTTTATATATTTTATAGTTTATTATTATAATCCTCCCTGAGACCTATGAGTGAATGAAGGAAGGAATGTTTTTCAAGTTTTATGCCATTGTATGATGGCAAATTTTTGTATTCTGAATTAAGTGATATTGCAGAAGTTTCTCAACGAAGCACACACATTAAAGTTTGTTTGAAAATGGGGAATTCACTTTCCTTGCTCAGAAAGAATCATTGTACATGTATTTGGATAATCACAGGTAAAGCTCACTTGTTTAATTGTTTGTCAAGTAACGTTCCTTACAACACACTGTCCTGGGAGATGCCGCTCTGCGATTGGGCTGTTGATTGGCCATGTTTGTTTCATTTCAAATGAGACTAGGTATGTTGATGACAGCATACTAATTTAGCATCTGGGTTACAGTTTATACTGGTAAGAGTAGTGTTGATGAATTCTGTAGAACTGAGAGGTTGTTTTTTTTAAAAAAAATCCAGGTTTCTTGGACGTTTGTGTAATTGTAGCTGAAAGATCAAAGTCTGGGATAGCTGAGTGGTGTTCCAGAAGAGAATTCGCCACATAGCCATTTTCAGTACAGTTTCTGCCGCCTGCTGTTCCTATTTTCCCTCAAGCTAGCCATTGACAACCCCCTGTGCCTCCCTGCTCGTAAAAAATGATTGAGGAAGTATTTGTCATGTATTTATGAGTGGGAAACACTCTGTGATATGGAAAGGCATCTGCTCAGGGCTGACTGAGGACCAGTGGCTGATCTTTAAATGCTTTCATTTTTTACAGTATATCTTTTGCATTAAAGAGCAAAATGCATTATTACTGTGAACTATGTAATGGCGACCTTTCATTATTTAGGGCAGTACAAATAGTTACCGGTGGTTATAATGTTTTACTTGCAGATTTTAAAAACTTAATTTTACTCAGGTAAATTATAGTTGGATTAAATGCTCAGCTGGTGAAATTGTAAGGGAGTTCTATGTAATTCAGGAAGTATACAGCACTAAATGTTTTTCCTTTTTCCTTTTTTTTTTACAGCGGATTAATATTTACATGAGGATCAAAATGATTATGAGATCTTGGAAGACTCTAGATCATTTGTGTTTGCTGTGTGTCACCCTTCCTGAATAAATGAACATTTTTAATTACTAACAAAAACATGCTAACATTTACAAGAGAACATGTCATTTTTCAATCTTGGAAAACAAGAAAACAGTGTTACTGATAGCACTTTTGTGTACTTGAGTAGGTGTATTGACCTTTCAAAAGGTATAAAAGCTGGAATGGCTCCAAAGAACTACTTACTGGTATTAACAATGTTAAATTAGTCATTCAATTGATATATGATTAAGACCTTGTTCCTGAGGAGAAGCTGACATAGCAGCTGTGTTAGTTGCACTTTTATTTTGATCAGATGACACTAATCGTGATGTATATAGGAATCTACTTCAGCCTCTTAGAACACAACTCACTGTTCTTTAAACACAGTTAAGTAATCAAATGCTTTCCCCATGAATTTAAGCATTTTATGCTGAATATAGAAATTTAGTTCTGTCTAGTGCCATTTCTGTAGAAGTATGTATTATGAATGCAAGGTAATTTTGTCTGTTGAGGAAACTGCTATCTAGTAAAACTTAAAAGTATTATATAAAGCAGGGCACAGAGTCCCATAGAATGGTTTGAGGATTATATTTATGTGATTTTTACAAATCTACTATATTACATATAGGGTTGCGCTGTATAAGACTGGTTGGAATTCATGTGTCCCTTTCTCTCCATTATGTTAAGACATTCTCCCCTTTTGGTTAATAGCCTAATCTACACATTCATGTATACACACTAACACACACATGTTGGAAAACGTCCTGACTTCATATCTTTGGGGCTGATTTGCAGATGCAAAGATAACAGTTTTCCAAAATAGTATATTATTTAGTAGTGGGATCTTCTTTATCTTTATTTGGAATACTTTGATCTGCAGACCAATATGGAGCAGGCTGGTGGCCTTAGTGGCCTTACTGGCTTAACTCTGTGAATCAATGAATCATTTGTACTATTCAGTGATCATGTTGAAGTAATAGAGACTTCCTCCAGACAATGAGAGAATATAGCGAAAGGAAACAATAATATTTGCTCCCTTGCCATTGTTGCTTCCTGCCTAGACAGTGCTGTGGCCAGTGCTGCCTTTGTGCACTTTGGTGAAATGCAGCCTGGGCCTTTTGGGTGTTGTCGAATTCCTGGATGGGCACGCAACGACCACCGCACATGTGTGGTCAGCAGTTTCAGTCTCCATGCATATGCTATGGATGGAGCTACAATGGCGGCTCCATACAGAAAATAAGTGGCATCCTTAAAAACCACTGTTGCTGGAAAACCTGTAACCAGCAATAATATTTTATGCTTTTTGGGAGGGCAGGCGGGGCTATAGCAACCCCATCATAGCAGTGCCATAATGGTCTTGTATTTGACTCGTATGGATGGGGCTATAAATACTGTATTTTCCGGCGTATAAGACGACTGGGCATATAAGACGACCCCCAACTTTCCAGTTAAAATATAGAGTTTGGGATATACTCACCGTATAAGAAGACAACACCCGGTGTATAAGACGACCCCTGACTTTTGAGAAGATTTTCCTGGGTTAAAAAGTAGTCTTATACGCCAGAAAATACAGTAAATGATTCTGAATGTCAGAAGGCTGCCAGATTTGGGTGTTGGAGGCTAATCTTTGTAACAGATGCAAGAAGGGATTTCTATGTCACACTTTTCTGAGGTTCTCGTCAACAGCAGCTGACAAGTGGTGAAATACTTCTCTTCCCAAGTCAGCCCTAACATCTGCTTCACTTGTAAGGAAATAGCTCCAACCAAAAGGACAGTACCGTACTGGTAGAGTAAGCAGTTCATGGACCTACTAGTTTTGTGCAGTTTGCATCTTGGTCACCAGAAGCAGATAATTCAGCAAAGGTTTAGCTTTAATAGTAGAGCCGAATCCTTCAAAGAAGTGTAAGAGACAAAAGGTAGAGAAGAAAGCAAGGGTCTCGTTGGTTATACATTGGTTGGGGCTTTGAGCTTTTTCAACTGTTTTAACTAAAGGACTTTGGAAAAGGGAGGCATCTTATTCCTGAATACAGTTTTAATGAGATTGGTCTGAAGATCTCTTAGCATGTTTTGGGGAGGGAGCATTTGAAATATAAATGACAATTTCACAAAACTCATTCTCATAGCTGCAATATACCTGACATAGATAAGTGCTTGTTACACTATGACATAAGGTGGTCTTAATTTTCTTTCAAGTGGAAGTGTAGGTAGCACTGAATTTTCTCATATGTCCTTAATAAGTAAATACCAAATACTTCAAACTTTTTTTATTTAACTGAAACTTAGATATCTTCTGAAGTTCAAGGTGGTAGTTGGCAGAATATTTTAACACAGAATTTCTTATTGGAGAGGGTTGATTGTTAGACCTGATACTTGAGCAAAAGTATAAAAAATAGATAGCAGATCCAGAAGGGAGCAAAGAGGGTATGAACAGAAGAAAATTAGCCATGTTTCAAGTTGTCAAGTTTCTTGTGTTTACATTTGCTTAAATAACATGTATGATCTGGACCCCTTGTGGTTCTCAAGGTTCTTAATCTCTTTTGACCTCTTAGTATCAGTTCTACACCATTGTTTAATCCAGTGATCTGCAATGCAAGTCCCATGAACAATGCAAGTCCCATGAACAAGGCTTCCTGTTGTGAAATGGGGTCAATTACAGGCAGATTGTTGTGTACAAAATACTGCTGAATTTCCTCCATGATCTTTTCTGTTGAAGATTTATTACCTAGTAGCATTCATTTTCCAGTAACCTAAGTGCTTTGGTGGGTGCCAGAAAAGGGCATAATCAGAAAAACTGACATTGCTTTTCACAACTGGTTGGAACTGATAAGCCAGTGACTTGGAACAGAGACCATAATCTACATGGAATAGCTCTTATGTCTCTTAGAATAAAAAGTGTACTCTTTGCTTGTTCCCTGGAAAAGTCTAAAACTAACTTTGTTAACAGGTGTTTCACTGAAAGCCCAGACTTACACTGGGTTGCAAGGTGATGATGGCTTCTATCCAGGGGCAAGTCTGTCACAAGGTTGAAATCGCCACCTAGGATGATCTTTCCGTTAGCAAAAACAAATACATTTTACGAAGTTCAGCTGATGCGAGTTGGGTGCATTTGAAATATAAATGACAATGACAGTTCCTCAGCCTGTCCCCCCTCTCAAGAAGAGGTAGCAGCCAGATGCGTCCACTATAGTGGCCTGACATTGGAATGGGAAATCTGTTGCTGTCAAAATTGCAACCCTTCTTGCGGATGATGTCCCAGGAGCTACAAGCTCTGTAGGAGGCAAAATGTTTCAAGATGGAGCAAACAACTAAGAGTTTCTTTGATGGGTTTCTTGAAACATAAGCACCTGGACTTAATCAACTCTAAAAAACAGGCCCTGCCCAAACGCTGTCATTCCACCAATACATTTGGAAACCTCTTTGAAAAAAGGTGGTTCCCACCCACCCCAACCCCCATTGTAGCCAGTCACGGTGTGAACAACTGTAGCACACCCAAAAATGCAAGGTGGAATGCCACAATGCACTTAAGGGTCAAACAGGCTAAAGACAACACAGCCAAAAATAAATTTGTGCCATTCCCATCCACCAAACCCAGCAATGAAATTAAGATAAAATGACTGTACCCCATAAACCAGCGGTTCTCAACCTTCCTAGTGCCGTGACCCCTTAATGGAGTTCCTCATGTTGTGGGGACCCCAAACCGGGCGGGGGGGCAGCTGGGAGGTGGGAGGGAAGGGTGGTGGGAGACTCGTCATGACCCCTCTGAAAGGGTAGTTCAACCCCCAAAGGGGTCCTGACCCCCAGGTTGAGAACCACTGCCATAAACAAATGTGTAGAATGAGACCGACAGCCTGCACTATAAATAATAAAGTTGTTACAATTTTCACCCCTTTTCCTCTAGTTACAATAGAAGAGGCCCATAGAGTTGGGAAAGGAGAAGCTTAGGGTCGTCCAGAAGAGATCAAAGGTGAGAAAAAAGAAGACTCCCAACTCAGAGAGAATGTTATTTTAACACTAGTGTCACCTGAAGGGAAGGCAAAGGAGTTATCCCTCTCATCTGGAGACCTCAAGAAGTAAGTGTGTGAAGGAAGTGACAGAAGGAGAGCTAACTTCCTTTATGGCCTGTGTGGTAATACTAGAGAACAGAGAATGGAAGGAAAGTTGGCAGCCTGTGCAAACTATTATACAAGGTTAGATAGTGAAAGGGGTGAAAGAAAGCTGACAACTTGTGTAATCTTTCTTGCAAGGCTAGATAGCAAAGAAAATGGGAGAAAGTTGACAGCTAGACAATATATAATACAAGATGTGATAGCTAAAAGGGTGAAAGAAAGTTGAAAACCCGTGGACACTGAAGTTCAGAGTTAAAGAGCAAGAGGAAGAAAAGCAAGTTGGTAGCCTTTGCAGTCTTGAAGCATGAGCTTGACCACAAAGGGAATGAAAGAGAGGTGCATTCTGTGATGCAAGTCGTGATGGCAAAGGTGAAAGACAGTTTGCAATCTCTGTTGCGTGGCGAGATAACGAAGAGAGCAAAGGAGGTTTGATAGCCTATGCCATCTGTGATGTAGGGTTTGATAGAGGCTAGGGATGTGCACAAAGGCAATTTTTGACATTCGGTTCGATTCAAATCGATTGTTCCAATATCCAAATTTGTACAGATAAAGAAAAATGTCTGGGCATTCAAACTGATATGAATACATTTGTATCTATTCATTTGAATATTTGATACGTATCCATTGATAGGAATCTCGTATGCTTCTGTACGTGCACGTCCTGTACATATCCGTACAGATGTGCACAAGATGCATATAGATACGTTTGCAATGTGTACGTATCTGTACGCATACAAATGTCTGAATTATTCGTACAAATAACTTGGAATATTTGTATTCAGAAGAATACTAAAAAATGATTCACTTGATTCATATATGAATGTCCGACTTTGTCCGAATAACGAATATTTAAAATATCCGTGCAAGTCCCTAATAGCAACAAGAATGAAAAAAAAAATTGACAACCTGTCTGTGCAAACTTTGTTGCAAGGTGAGATAATGAACTAAGCAAAGGAAACTAGATACAAGCTTTGTTGTTAAGTTAAAAATTGAAAAGGTAGCAAAGCGTTGACAAGCTAAGAGCTGAAGGAGAATGACCAACCTATAGCTATAGAGGCTTTAACATAAAGTTGAATACAAAAAGAGTGAAAGTGTTGACAGCTTGTGTGCTCAGAGTGCAATGCAGCAAAAAGGAGAGGACGAAAGTTAGTCGTTTGTAAGGGAGAACGACAAAGTGCAGGTGGAATTTAACAGCTTATGTATACTAGGTATGGGGCAGAAGTAAAGGAGGAGGAGTAACAGCCTTTCCCTGATACTTGGTGAGATCTCAAGGGAGGCAAAGCTAAGGTCCTATACAGCACAGTTAACAGGACTGAAGGAACAAATTAGCTTTGGATAGAAGAGAGCAACATTGTACAATCAAAGGTGTATAACTGCCCCATATGTGACTGTATCTCCCACATGATCTGCAGCTACTAGTTTACCAGCCACTAATGCACTGTAATGATAATCAAGTAAACTGAATTCCCTAGAAACAAGCCACTCAAGTGGACAAATGTTAGCCCTCCCTCAAAACATAACAGTAACAGATATGTTCACAGAACTATGAAGGGAAAAAAAATCACACAGCTGCACCCTGCTGTTCCTAAGAAGAACCTGAGAGTCTGATCCCATTTGAATCCCTCTCAGTGCCCTGAGTGATGGTGAGGGACTCTGCTATGGTTTTAGGGTCTCCAGAGATGGTGAGAGTGTCCTTCTGTGGGCTCAGACACTTCTTTATCTTGTGATTTCTGTGAAACCATCATCTTCTGTACTTCATCTTTGATACTAACAGTCTCCTGCCATTAATTGTAACTTGCACAGGTGCACCTTATCCTTTTTCTGTGAGTTCACAAAGGCCATGATAATATCACATGGCTTCAGTGACTGTCCAGCTTTCAGACTGCCCACATGAAGAACTCTTTGAATATCATCATGTTGAATGTAAAGGTCCAGTGCCACTTAAGTTGATCAAAAGATCAATTATTTCATGCCCCTCTTGAGATTTCCCCCTAATTTCAGGTTCTGGCGTCTAGATCTGTTCTGGAAATCAGTGTACATTTTAAGGGCAACCTCCTCTGTGCTAAGGGAGAAAAGACTCTCTGTATTGCTGGCACCATATCATAGGCCTCTGAGGTTTGCAGCTTCTATACTGATAGATTGGAGAATATCAAAATGCCTCATTTTTTGAAGTCTGGATTCCAGAGCACGTATAGAGGCCTTCCACTTTCTTCTGAGGTTTTTCTTCTTGCTATTTCAAATATATATGGAACAGTTAATCATCTACAAGGGAGCCAGTGGCTGCACCAGAAAACGAGGCATCCCTGGCTACCACCGGGACCTGTTGCAGCCATTGGAACTGGCCTGCTTTTTTGAGCAATCTTGATGTGAGCAAATACCACAATTCATGCTGAAACTGTTTGAAAGGTAGCACTGAAGATTCCCAAGGTAGGACCATAGTCTGTTTGCATCACGGTGAGAGATGGTGGTGGATAGAATCCAGACAATGACTCAGAAGCTGCTGTCATGTTGCCTGCACGTACGCGTTTCAATAATCTAAAGTTCTTTCAGTGACGTGAGACTGGTGTAAGGTAGCCGATGAAAAATGTTTAGGTTCATGGGGGGGAGATCAGTGAACAAAAGGTTTTAAGAAACCCTGCATTTGATTGAATTTTAAGATCTTTAGTATGAATCAGCTTCCATACCCTGAGGCAGAAACTATCTGTTTAATGTTCCACGTACTAGAGAAAATAATGTAGCTTCTCATACATAATGCAAAAATGTGTGCTACAAAACGCCATTATAAAAGTAGTGTCTGGCAATGAGAAACTGATGGAGGAAAATCAGCAACTTCTAGCCTGGATAGTTTTAAGAAGGTCAGAGAAATTCAGTGGAGATAGGTGTATCAGTGGCTACTAGAATGGATTACTTGGTATTGCCTCCAGGTTGGAGAGACTGGCAGGATGCCTCTAAAGGACATTTGCAGGCAGTCGAAAGCAGGCAAGGTTTTGCCTTTGTCTTCTGCTTGAGAATGTCCAGAAGCAATTGGGCCACTGTGTGAAACAGGATGCTGGGCTAGATGGGCCTAGGGATGTGCACAGGTATTTGAAAATTCAAAAATCTCAGATTTGACAAATATCAACATTTGTAATTTTTGAAAATCCGAATTTTTGAATTCAAACGGATTTTGGATTTTTGAAAATAGAATACGGATTTCTGAAAAATTCAACTAATAGAACGTCATATATTGCATCTGAATATCCCACTATCAGGTTCCTCCGCTCTTGCTCCTGAGCGACCGAACGCCTTTGGAGAAAGTCCCGGGAGTGGGCTGATTTTGTTCATTATAAATTTGTTCTTACTTCTTTTTTGTGTGCTTTGTCTATAGCTAAGCAGAATTATTTCAAGTCACTAATCCATGCCAATGAAAGGCATCCACAACGCTTGTTTTCCTGTTTCAATGCTTTGCTTAAACCTTCTTCCCCTTCTCTTCCTTCATTATTTTCTTCCGCTGACTTTGCTAATTACTTTACCTCCAAAATCACTTCCATTCGTTCCGAAATTCCTGTTGCTGATTCTTCTTCTGTCCCTAACCTCTTGGTTTCCTCTTCTAAAATTTTTTCTCAGTTTTCTCCTCTAACCTTGGATGAACTTTCTCTTCTTTTGGCTTCTACTAAACCTTCCACATGTTCTCTTGACCCCATTCCCTCCCGTTATTAATGTTATTTCGTGTACAGCGCTGAGTACATGAACAGCGCTTTATAAATAAACTATAATAATAATAATAATAATAGTTTATTTGCCCTTATAATAGGAGATGCAAATGGAATGCAGGCGGGATAAAAATGGGATGTGTGCGAATTCAAAAATTGGATACGAATGTTGCGGACATTAGTAGTTTCGAGTTCGAATCAAATTTCCGAAAAATACAGATTTGGATAATCCGGGTTCGGATCTGATTTTTGAAAATCTGGATTTTTGGATTTTGAATCAAATATTCTAATATTTGAACTGACTTGAATTCGTTGCAAAAAAAAGCATTCGTGCACACTCCTACTATGGCCTGATCCAACAGGCCTTCTTTTATGTTCTAAAGTGATTTGCAAAATGGTTAGGTGTCCTGGAATGGTACTACTATTTTCGATAACACGGAGCTGATATACCTCTGAAAGAAAATCTGTAATAAGGAGACCTCAGAATGTCAGAGGGCAGCCAATGATCCACTCAGGCCAAAAAGATGTCTCTTTCTCCTGTGTTGAAGAGCAAGATACCTTTGAGGGAAGCTCTTTGTCTCTCTCTGGTTTTTCATGCAAGGTCCAATTTTTAGGGGTGTAAATGGTGAAGCTGCTACTAAAAATACGGACATTTCAGAGAAATTAAAACAACACTCTCTTGCCAAAAAACTGTTGTAGATTGTCATTGATGGAGGGCATGATTAGCTGCAGAATTCTTTCTTTTCTGGAATACTACTGTAGTTAAATAAAATAAATCTGATGCAGTGACAGCTCAGTTTCGGGAAATGTGAGGTTGAATTGTAACTAGGGAAACCTATGGGTTGTTGGTAGGTAGTGTTAGGGTGTTGTAGATAGATTTGTATGCTTCTCACAAAAGCAAGGTGTTTGTTGATCAGGTGTCGCTGCTAAAAACAGACTTGACCCTAGTAACAGGAAGTCTCCTGACCCCATTGAGATAGTTCACCAACTTTGCTTGTTACTGAGGAGAGATAGTTTGGTTGCTGAACCATGTGATGATAAACTCCTGGTTGGTTTGTTATAATGGGTTGTGAGGTTGGCACTGAAGTTGATTTAGGTGCTGCAGGTAGCAAAAGCAATAATATATTAGTTTATGACTGCCCTTTCAAAATATTCTCAAGACATTTTGCAACGTTGTAAAATTCGCATAACTGTAAAAATAATCTTTGTTGGGTATCACTGAATTGTCATTGACTCCAAGGGCAATTGTGTGTAGTTTTCTTGACAGAGTTACAGAAGCAGTTTGCCTCTACCTATTTCAGGGGAATGGCTGGGGATCAAACCAACAACTCTCTGCTAGGGTAAAATTAATATGAAGTATCAGCGAAACACAGAAAATGCAGAATGTAACATAATAAAAGTATATAAAACTCTGGATAAATGAAGCAGTCACTCCTTCTGTGTGAAGGCCCAGGATAAATACAGAGCCCAAGACTATCTTTGCTTAGCCAAGTCTTTTGTGAATAGCTAAGTTGTTAGAGACAGAATAAAGCCTGGAAGATTCAATAAACACGAATACCCCCAGCTGAAATCACTGAGGTCTTCCCGAGTTACCAATGTCCTTGCCATAGACAGTTTTCTTAAAAAAAAAATCAGAGCTTCTGTAGAAAGTGGAATCAGGAAGAACACCAGCTGGTGCGGCACATAATACCCATTGAGAACCACTGTGTTTTCTCCAGGTTACTGACCCAGGTTCTGGAGGAGTTGTGCCATCTGCCATTTCTCTCCCAGTTCAGATTGCCACAGTTTGGGCATTATTTTTTAATGGTTTTACTTTTTATTGCTGTTAGAGTAAGCCTAAATTTTTCTAGGATTTACGCAGTGTGGTTATTTGAATCGCTGCTTGCCCCATATTAATTTGAAGTGATTGGCAGATGAGGCCTTCCTGGCAGTTCTGCATCTGTGTGAAATCTGAAGTTGGGCAAATGAAGAAAGGGCATACTCTTCACTAGCTCCCTCTCTAGGGTGTTCTTTGCTCTGTGAAATTTGATTGACAATGTTATCAATTAGCAGCTGGAGTCATAAAACCTTGGAGGGGTTTGATATATCTCACACTTTTATGTTGCATTTTAAACATTTCTTATATAAGAAAAGGAATGTTTTTTAAAAAATCCTTTTTGTCTGTTAGAATCTTCCAGGATTCAGCTTCACTGGGTGACCTCTTGTTCTACTATTTTGGAAAAGGAAGAAAAACTCCATTCTATCCATTTTGACCATACCAGGCATAATTTTATAACCTTAGTCATGTCTCTCTCACAGTAAGCCCCAAACATTGCAACCTTGCCTCGTAGGGGAAGTTCTTCAAGAACCTTGCTCATCTTAATCATTCCCATTTGAATCTTCTCCAACTCTGCTGTAGTATTTCTGAGATGTGACAACCAACTGCAAACAGTATATTTCAGATAAGGTTGCACCAGCAATTTGTATAAAGTCAGTATAATATTAGCATCTCTGTTTTCAGTACAGTTTCGTATTATCTCTGACATGCTATTGATTATTTTTCCTTTATAGAGAAAATATCAAAATTTTATTGAATTATCCACTATTTCTTAGAATATTTTTTTTCTCGTCAGTCCCGGTTAAACTCCAATCCCATTAGTGAATATAAATAATTAGGATTTTAGCATTACTTTGCATTTGTTAATGTTGAATAGCATATCCTATTTTGGTGTCTAGTCCCCTCCTAGCGCCCCACCCTTTTACCATTATCGTTATAGTAGAAATGTGAGACTTTCTCTATACTGTGGTCAGTGGTCTACACTGTACTTTTAGGTTAATCAGGATTATAAACTAAAAATGACTTTTGCTGGGTATATGAGTATTCTTCAAGACTGAGCAGAGATTTTAAGAGGCTGCACCAAGATCTGGTGTGGTGCATTAATGACAGTACTGCTCTGTTGCTCAATACTATTTGAAAACATTTTGATGAGGCGTGCTTTGTCTATTCACTTCATTCTTGACTTCAGAAAAGATACCTTCTCACCCAAATTAACGAGGAGATCAAGATGTATGCCGTTACCCTCCTGAAACACGTGGTCCCCAAACCCAATCTCAAATAAACAGCAGCAGCAACAAAACCTTCAGGAGAGAACCTACAATAAATTATGTGGACAAAATATTGTTAGCGTGAAAGGAGGAAGGTAACACTTGAGTAGATGTGGCAATTAAAGTCAAAGAGTTAGTACAGAAAGAGCTCAGAAGTGTTCATATTATTACTTTGTTCGATGAAGGCATTTACCTGCCGAAAGCAGTGCAGAGGAAATAAGGGATTTAGTGTTGCTGGAACTGGATACACATTTCTCTGTTTCACGCCAACTTTGAATGAAGGAAGAGGTTCATAACAGCTCTTTTATAAGGTGCTTTTGCTTTTACACCTTTGGCAAAATATGAGTTCCTTTATATAACATGGTGCTTT
The DNA here is from genome assembly GCA_023333525.1 of Aspidoscelis tigris stejnegeri. Lineage (NCBI taxonomy): Eukaryota > Metazoa > Chordata > Lepidosauria > Squamata > Teiidae > Aspidoscelis > Aspidoscelis tigris. The sequence continues at coordinate 28,082,988 of JALMGA010000010.1, forward strand.
GTAGGATGGTTTTTGTATTACATAGTTGGTAAAATGTGACGTCCCTTATGTAATGTACCTGCAGAAAGTTTCAGTAATGACTTCTCCACGGGACTACCATTGACTTACATTGGTAGATTTGAACTCCCTTGTACCATGTCTTTTATTTATTGATAGTATGGGCTTCTCCTCCATAGTGTTATTAACTTCTTTTGGTTGACTCAGTCCTTCAATGCTTTCGATTTCCATTGTTACACTGTACCTGCATGGGCTCTAATAGACCTCAGTTTTCCACAGGTGCCAATGAGTTCCATGATTTTGTACAACACGTTGGTTTGCAGTGATCACATATAATCACATTGTACCATCTGTATCCATTGTTACTTCGAAATGAGGGGAGAATGAAAAGTGTTTTGGCTAATCGATACTGGAATGCATTTGAAGGACCTATAACTCCAATTTCCAGTTTTAGTTCTATATTTTTACCCAACATTTCAAACTTATGTCCATTAAAAGCACTGTGTAATTATGCTTAAGAGCAAAAGTATCAGCAAGCTCCAGGAACTGGGATTTTCCTAGACTGGAAGTAAGATGGCTGGGCATGGGACCATGAAGGGAAAGAGCCTAATTCTAATGTAAAGTTCATGCCAAAAATCCACCCTGCAACCAAAGCCTTGATTATCAGGAGACTGAAGAACAGATCCTCTGCAGAGGTGGCTGGCACCTTTAATGTGTCTCAGCGTCAAGTACAAAGAATTACAAAAAGATTTGAAGAGACTGGAGATGTTTTTGACAAGCCCAGGTCTGGCAGACCCCGCAAGACGACTGCTCAGGAGGAACGTTGGTTGGTTCGAAAATCAAAAGCCAGCCCTTCTTCCACTGCAGCAGAGCTCCAACAGGCCTCAAGTCCTTGTGTCAACTAGAACAGTTTGTAGGATTCTGTCTCAAAATGGCCTCCATGGTCGAATCAGTGCCCAGAAGCCAGCACTAAACAAAAGGCAATTAAAAAACCGTGTGGTATTTGCCAAGGCCCACAGCCTACTAAACGGATGGATGCTGGAAAAGTGGCAGAAGGTGGATTTCTCAGATGAATTACACCACAGCTGCCACAAATACTGCAGGAGACCTACTGGAGCCCGTATGGATCCAAGATATACCCAGAAAACAGTTAAGTTTGGTGGTGGAAAGATCATGGTCTGGGGTTACATTCAGTATAGGGGTGTGCGAAACATTTGCAAGGTGGAAGGCAATATCAATAGCCTAAAATATCAAGACGTATTAGCTACCTCTTACATTCCCAATCATAAAAGGGGTCAAATTTTGCAGCAGGATGGCGCTCCATCTCATACATCCATCTCTACATCAAAGTTTCTCAAGGCAAAGAAGATCAAGGTGCTCCAGGACTGGCCAGCCCAGTCACCAGATATGAACATCATTGAGCATGTTTGGGGTAGGACGAAAGAGGAAGCTTGGAACACAAAACCAAAGAATCTTGATGAACTCTGGGAGGCATGTAAAACTGCATTCTTTACTATTCCTGATGACTTCATCAATAAACTGTATGAATCATTGCTGAAATGCATGGATGCAGTCCTTCAGGCTCATGGAAGTCACACAAAATATTAAATATGGCTCTAATAGCACCACAACTTCATTCACCAATGTTATGAAACATATCTTTGTATTTGAAGTGAATTATCTGTTTGATTTTCACATTACTTTTTGTGGGCAACAAAACTTTTGTCTCGCCAAAATCTGACCTTTCTGTGTTCATTAAATGATCAATATTTCAGCAGTGAAGCAAATTTATTTTCTTTTTAAAAACCTCATTTGGGAGGGTTTCAGCTTTCATATGAGTCATTTTTAAAACCAATGGATGAATTTTAAGTCAGGTTATAGGCTTTGGTTTCAACAACATGGATAAGCGACAGAACTTTTGTCAGGCACTGTATAATTAAGTATCCCAAATAAGAGTATTTTACATTGCAGCTACTTGTAGGTTTCTGATTCCATTTAAATTGCTAGCATTCATAGAGTCATAGAATCATAGAGAACTCCAGGGTCATTTGAGTCCAGCTCCCTGCTCAATGTAGGATTTCCTTACCCATCCTAAACAGATGTCTGTTCAGCCTCTGCTTGAAGACTTCCAGTGAAGAAGAGCTCATTACCTCCTGTGGCAACCTATTCCATTGACAGATTACCCTTACAGTCAGGATTTTTTTTCCCGAATATCTAATAACTTTTTATTGCCAGCTGATCTTGCACTGAGTTATTTTGGGACAACTGTAAGCAACCATATGTATGGTTCATTTTTCTTGGCTTTTTAGCCACCAAATAAATCACAAGAGTTAGTTAACATATTTCAAAATATTGACCTTCACTGTTACCTTTTTGCATGCATTTATAGTTTGAGCTGTAAAAGGGTTGTTGCAGAACAGTTTTTTTTCCTAATTACATGTTTTTTTTAAGTTCTTCTATATAATGCAATAAATATCTAAGATTATTGTTATCTAATCTTATCCTTTGACATAGATTTCCTTACGGGTAAAGCATGTCTTCTGTACCTCTAGTGGATTGGGATTAGCCCTGATGAGAGGGCTGAATCACTGATATTGCTTCTCTCTCACTGTTGGGTTAAATCAGATCCATTTATGGAAAGACAAATCATGCTCCGGGCCAGTAAGTTTATGATCCACTTTTGGAGTCTTATCAGAGTTCTACAATTCTTTTTGTCAGAATCACTGGCCAGGGCCCCAAAGTTTCAGAACGAGGCACAGAATTCAGCATCAAGACACAGAGCTGCTCTTAGCCGTTTCTTCTGTTTGTTAGGGTTAATAGTAGAAGACTGAAGCAGTGCTAGAGTATTTGACTAGATTCTCAACGCACTTTCCCACGGGCTTTCCCTCCCCCATCAAGGCCTTCATAGTTGCATTGTGAGATAACAATTGCAATGGCTAGAGAGGTTTCCATGAGAAAGCTGGATCTAACAGGAACGCGAACAAGCAAGGCCTTGTTTTAATAATACTAAAAGATGGACGGGCAGTGGCCTTTACATTTTTCCACTCTATGTTCTCAGTACACAGAGGGTTGCTTTTTAGTACTCCTGCTCAAAAAGGTTTATTCTGAATTGTTACTGTACTCTGGAGAAAATCTTCCTCAGGTACCTGTAGCTTTGTTAGGTGGCACATAGTAGGGATAGTGCAATGTTGGATGTAGTGGGGTAGCAGGGAAAAGGCATTTTTCTGGTTTGCACCCTAATTTTACTTTCTCCTAAATCCGTGTTCCAACTTTAGAGGTTCAGAACAGATCTGAGGGAAGGGAAGATGTGGTACTACCTTCTTTTGTGTTCCAGCAACTATCCCTGATTTACAAGAGATGCTTGGTATATAATGTATAAGTGGAAAGTATGTTATGTGTACACTCATATGCAAATATATGTTGGTCATCCCCTCTGTTGGCATGTAACCTTTAGAAGGATGGCTAACTGTTACCTCAATCCTGGACCAAATCTATAAGCAGTTTCAGATTTTTATAAGAAGACTGTCATAGGTATTTGGCTATCCTTCATGCATCTTGTCTGATAGAGCTTTTTAGTCTATAAATGGGAGAGTTCTTGGGAGAGCTTATGTGGTAGAGAATGCTGGCCATTCGGAATATATCGGAAGAGACAGTAGCAAATCACTTTTTTATTGTTGCCAAGAAAACTTCATAAATTTGTGCATGTAACAACTGCATATGATGCTCAACTTGGAGACACATTTTTTTAATATCAAAACCAGAATCTTCAGCTGAGCCTAGAAATAAGTTGCTAACCGTGGCAGCTAAGAGCAATGACAAGTATAATTCCCAGACAGTAGGCAGTTGCTTTGAAGTTTAGCTGTCCTGTGCAGAGAATTTTTATCTTTTAAGTTTTAAATTTCGTTTGTAAAATATCTGTTCTGCTCTATGTGCAGTGATGCTCTCAGAGTACCAGACCGAACAATTTCTGAAGACAAAACCCGTAATTAAATGTACTTTGCTTAAATACTTAATCCTTATGGAATTGTAAAATGAAAACAAACGGAGTGCGATGTAACACAATCAATCTTATTTTAGCTTCTCAAACGTTATCTGACATTTAAGAGGTGGTGTTATTCAAAGCAAGAACAAGCCCATGGTTAATCACACTTCTGTGGCAAGGATGTCTTATGTGTGGAAAGAGCTGGTAGTGAGAGGACTTTGTCCCAGCAAGCTATAATTACTGGATCAGGCCTTTGTTCAAGAATTTAATGCACTGAGGATAGTATAGGAGTCAGATAATACAAAATAATGCCCAGTTTTTTCTAGCCTTAAATTTTGGCATAGGGTGACTTTCACGATAACTTAAAATTCTGGCAATCATGACATTATTTTTCAACAAATAGCGTGGATCCATTAAAAAAAAACATTTTACTTGTTATCTGGAATGCTTGGTATAATGGTGGATTCAGAAGGAACCTTAATAGCAGCTGAGAAGTGGGAATTGCCCATTGCAAGCGTAGTTGTAACTGGCATGTGGAGATCAGTTTATGTGGAATTGTAGCAAATTAAACTTGCACCAAAATGCTTCTACCTTATAAAATGATTCAGTTATGCGTTTGAGATAGCCAAGCTGGTTTCTGTAATATGTTCCAGTTTAGCTTCATGTAAAATTGGTTGTGGCAATACCAAAATGTTTTTCTTTGAATGACAGAACAACATTTAAACTACCATTGTTCCTGTCTGCCTTATAGCATCTAGTTTAGTCATTGGTGACAAACCCAGTGGTTTGCTACTTGGCTTGAATGTGTTAATAAAAAGTATGTTTTCTCAGTGTTCTAACATCTCATGTAGCTCCTTATTGTCTGATGGGAAAATTCAGGATGCTGGTTTGACCTCTCTTAAATATATGAGTTTTCTATAACTAACCAACAGTGTCTCCTCCTCTCTACCATCATAAGCACCTAGATACTAGTTCTTAGTTGTTCCCCTAAAATTTCTGAGTTTTCCTCACTAGAAGGCTGTCGAATTCCAGGCCGCTAAAGCATGATGTAAATTTCTGTTTCAAGCTAACATTTAACAGTCAGGATTAAAAGACCATGGGGGTAATTTCAATTTTGCTTGATTTTTTTTAAGTTTAATTTTGAATGGTTTCTTTTGTTGCCTATTCAGAATAGTTTGGAAGGGACACACTAAAGGTTTAATTAAATAAATTGGTCCTAATGGTTGAAAATAATAACTATTTGAATTGCATATGAAAGCATGACCAGTAGGGATGTTAAATACATAGATTTTTATGTCTCCAAAATGCTATTTTCCTAAATTGCATAGTCATTTTATAAGCAAACTGTACATTTTGAATTTGTACAAAATGACTGAATATTCTTTACATTGTATAGAAAGTAATATAATTAATAAGCACTACAAGTTAATGCAATATTCAAGCGGTACTGCAGTGTTGTGTGTTCTGAAATTTATGGGCTTTAAATTTTTTAAAGACAAAAAGAAAACTTCCAGTTTGATAATGTTTGCCTTTGGCTCCCTCTATCAGTGTGTTTTGTTTGCATTTGAGTTATAGATTTTTGGCAATACTCACCTGCTGGAATAGATTGAGTGGCTATAAATGTGCCATCAGTTTATTTATATTTCAGTAAATTAAATTCATAGAAAAAGTAAACGATTCAAAATGTGTCAGAGAGAGAGAATTATCTAGTTGCACTGAAAAAATAATCGCCATACGCCACTGCATTTTTTATAACACCTATATGATATTCTAGGTTATCATTTTATATTCTCATAAACTCTTTGTTTCTTGAGAGTTTTAATGGAAACATGTTATATTAATTTCTGTAGTACTGTTAGTCTCCATCTATTTTGCCCTGTTGACATTGTGGGTAACTGGGTTGTTCTATTCATAGTTCTCAGCAGATCAAAATGATTTGATATGCTAAGCTTTTTCTGACAGTAGATGCAAAGTTTTGACAAACATGCATGGCTCAGCAAGTGTCCAATTCTAAAAGAGCAAAATAAATGCAAACCACCATTATGGGGAAAACAAACAGGCTGAAAGCAAGTTATTAGTAAGCAAATAATTGTTGAACTGTTATGAATGGAATAGAATGTTGAAATAAGTCATGATTGGCTGATGGTACATATGTCCTTGATTACCTTCCTTGTGCTTTTATCCTAATAAGTGACATTCTTTGTATTCCCTTGGATGGCTAGACAGTCTGACACTAAAGAAGAATAAATATTGCATGTGGTACACATTAAGCTGTCATCTAAGACAGCATTTATAAAAAGTAACTGGAGAAATTCGTAAGAAATTCTGCAGTGCTGTAGTTTCCTGGCTCCAGTCATAATTGTCAAACTTCTTGACACATCCAGGTCTGCTAAATGACTTCAGCTTCCCATTACTTAATGGGTGAAAATGTTTTTCAGTATTTTTAATTTTTTTTTGCTATTAACAATGGTTATTTTGATAGAATGTTGCTGAATATTTACTTTAATAGGAAAATAAATGTATAGAATGTAACAACCTTTAAGGAAAATCAGTGTTAAGAATATTTTAATCCAGTTATAATACAATCAAATCCATGTCCGTTCAGAAATAAGTTACAGTATGTTCATTGTTGCTTATTTAGAGGAAATGAAGTTAGAATTGCAGTCTTAATATAGTACATCAGTGCATGTTCAAAGGCTACAGATTGATGTGCATAGGGCAGAAGCAATCAAGAATTGATCTGTTTTTAATTAAAATAATACTTCAATCTATGTAGAAGGGAGTTCTTTTTTTTACATTTCCCTTTGTGAGAGCTACTATCATGCTGCTCCCACAAAATGAAGGACTTAGGATAGCACTGGGTCAGAACATTTCATTGGAGCAACATGATTGCTAAAACAACCACATAACCATGCTTTTTCTTTAGAATAAGATGGAATAGGCAGATTGAATATTTAACAATTCCCAGAAATGGAGAAGAATGTACCCAAGCAGTCCTGGGTGGTGTCCATTCATATTTGATAACACATTTACTCTCTATAGTAGAACCTGTCCCTTTGTCACAGAAATGTAACTCTTCTGAACAAATCCAGCTTTAGCCTTGCTTCAGTTTTGTATTTGAATCACTAAACTGGTTTCAATGATCGTTATCTACTGAATTGAATACCACATTTTCTTTTAAAAGAAAAAGCAGTGTCGTAATTTTGTTTCAAAGGGTGTTTGTGCATAGTGGAAGTGCCCAACGTCAAAAGTTTGTGTGCCCATCAGAGAAGCCTTCTTCACTCTGAAATGGCTGCTGTAATTTTTAAATGCAATTAAGGGGATTATAACAGGCTCCTATTTCTGGCTGGTCATTTTTCTGTTAACACCCAAGGTCAAAGATGCAATTTTTCTTGTTTGCAAGTTGTTTCCAGTTTTTAGACTTGTTGTTGCTATGATGTCAAATCTGCTGTATCATATGCAAGAACTTTCAAACTGACCTGAAGTCTCAAGCATGTTTTAGATATAAATTAGCTTACTAAGCAGAAGTTGTGATGTCCTTAAAAAAAAAATACAGCTGTTTCTGGTGAAAGAATTTTTCAGATACACAAAGAGTCAGTTAAAATGTTGCATTGCTGCCAATTGCTTTTAATCTGCAAGAATGATTTTGCCATCTGCAGAACAACTACTGAACTTAAAAAAAAAATAGCATCTGGGTTAGGTTTAGGCCGCAATCTAAGTGTGCTTCCTATGTGCCAGTAAAGTGTTAAGGTTTGGAATGTAAATAACCTATTTGGGTTGAAGAAACTCTCCCCCCCCCTCCCCAAGTATAACGCTGTTCAAATGTTACCTGTAACTGTTAACTCTGGATCACTACGGAGAACAAAATATTTGCCCAACTGGTAAATTGAACTGTAAGTCCCACTGTGGGAAATTGCTTTGCTGTGCTCCAAACAGGAGTTATCTTAGTAATTGTAACTGAATTCTTTTGTGGCTAATAGACCGCTGATGCCATTTTCCCATGGCAGCGATATTTTGCTGTTAGCATTTTAATTGCAGATTTCTCTTTTTTTTTAAAACCTAGCATGTATTCTAGCGAGTGAAAACGATAAAGGGTCATAATTTTAATTGTTATTTGGAGAGACCTCCATTTTGATTCTACTTATCGTGTACATTGCTAGCATTCCACATTCTAAACTGGAGCTCACAACAAGGAGCTTATCAGAACAAATTGTCTAGTCCATCCCCTTCCTCACTCAAAACCTAATGACCCTTTATCATCATGGTTTAGATTGCTGGACACAGATGTGAGAAAATACAAGTAATCTACAGGTAACTACAGTAGCTGTACTGATGTTCTCGGAAAACTGACTGCTGAGAAGATAAAAAGCTTCCCACAGAGTTTGTGACTTTCCAGCAGCAAAGCACATCATGAGCTCATACATGAAGTTTTATTTGTTGAAGACTCACAATAAGATGCATTAGGACATTCAGCAGGGACTCTTTTTTAGATGAGCTCAATAATTCTTTTTAAGGTTGATGTACTATTAGTTGATGTAGTAGCGCATAGTATCTTGCAATAATAGGCCCAACGATCCCAATAGTCCCCCCCCTTTTTAGACTTCAAGGGGTAGCAATGTGTATGGGAGAACTGATAATGATATTGCACATTCATTTTCTAGAGTATCTAACATAGTTCAGACGTTTTGTTACAACAAAAAATGAAATACTTGAACTAGGAGCCATATCTATGTTGGTGAGCAGCTTCCTAAAATGCCATTTGAAACAAATTGTTTACTGACAGATAACTGTACCTCTATTGTCCTTTTGGCTCATCACAGGGCTGAGCCCATAAATATTTGACTGTGTTAAATTGCAAGTTGGAAGAAAGAGGCACCTTCATCTACAGCAGACTTCTCTAACTTGATACCTTCCCGATATTTTGAACCACTACTTCTTGTGTTGAAATGAACTTTCTGGAAGTTAATGGATCGAAACATCTGAAGGACACTGGTTTTAAGAGGGATAACCTTAAAGAAGGACATACATGTTGAGCCTCCCTGTTGACAAATCACATATTGCTAGCCTGAAGAAGTACAGAAAATTTTAAAACTTATATACATACTGGTAGGGGTAGTAGTGAAAGATAGTGAGATGTGTAATCCACACTGGAGGTAGGAGCAGATGTTCACCTATAAGCAGCAATGTTGATTATTAATTTTCCATCTGCATAGGAGGTGAAAATGGTTAATCACTTTACAGTCTCACTCATTGTACAGCTGCTTTGGAAATAGGCTTCAGTCAGTTATGGGGGTCTTACTTGAATGCAATTAAACAGAAAACTGAACTGTAATTTTATCTTTAGAGGGCATTTTGTGCACCACCTCTTCCTCCTCCTTTGTGACAACCATAAACTGGAAATACCAATACCTCCTTTTAACTAATTTGTTCTAAAAACGTAACCACTTTTGGAAGTGGTCACCATCATTTAGAAAGACAAGCCAACATAATAAACTGTGGTTGGAACTGATTCATAGGGAACTTGCTTGTTTTGTGCATGCATGCAGTTACTTTTTGTTGAAAACAGGAACAACAGCTTCTAGTCTTCTTTTGACTGTGGAAGAAGTGGAAGTATTGTTTCTTTCCAATGATCCTGGGCTTGGTAAATACATTTTAACTCAATGTATAGTGAACCAGTACATGAACTATTAAGGTGGTATATCTCTAAAGACCAACTTCTGATAGACTGTAGGCTGAGCAATCTGTATAGAACAACTTGTTGGCCACTGTGAGAAGCAGTACCCTAATTTTGTTTCAAAGGGGGTTTGTGCATGGTGGAAGTCCCCATGTGATTGAGGACAGCATGGGTTCAAGCCGAATCTGCCTGTCCCCATAAAAACCACAGTAAACCCCTGCATCGGGGAACTGCGTCCTTTTTTCTCTACCCCCTCCGCCCTGATAGGAAGAGAGGCATAATAGGAAGCTGACATCACCATGCCCTGTCCTGCCTGCTGCAGCAATGACAGGGGAACCCCTCCCGGTCGCACCTCCAAAAACCCTGCACACTGCATTGATAAGATAAAAAATGATAAAAGAGGGGCATAATAGGAAGGGAAAGTGGTTCATTGCTTGAAGCAGCATCTGTGCTTCAATCATTTTAGCGGAGGTGTGCACCTCTGTTTGACAGCAGGCATGCCTCTGCCTGACAGCAGCTTCTTTTGATCTTGCTCAGCTGAGTGCAGGGAAGCCACGGGCGCTTCGGCCATTAAGATGAAGCAGAGCTCCTGTGCTAAATCAAGCCCTTTACCCATGCCTGCCTTGCCGATTGGAGAAATCCCCCAAGCAGTTGCGATCGCAGCATGCAAGGCAGGAGAGCAAGCACAGGCGAAACCCTGCTCACTAATGCTGCAATCGCCAGTCTCCACCCGCAGTAACCCAGGAGCGTCCCCATGACTCCAGGATAATCCATGATTGCCTCCTAATTCACAGCGAAAACAGTTTCAAAGGGGGAGGATTTGCCGCGGATTTTTGCCGTTTGTCCCGCATGTAGCCAGGATTAGAGGCTTTTCATGGGGATGCCCCAAGGCGAACTGAGGTTCTCCTTGGAGTACTTTCATCATGGGGACACATCCGTAGGTCTTAAATACTTCCCACATTTTTTTCAGAAAGGTCACAGGGCGGTAGTTGGTCATCTGCTTTTCCTTCTTATTTACAGTGGGACTGTGCTGAGATTTGTTTACAATTGAAGCTTGGTGTTGATAATTTGAATGCTTGCCTCTTAGTCAACTGACCCTGAATAAACATGTCTGGTTCTGTTGCGGGGCTTAATAGAGAAAATTAGATATGACTAAAACAATTTGGACTCCAGTCCAGGTATTTAAGGAGCTACTTTTGCAAGTAATACCAGTTTCTCAGTATATTGAAATCATAGTCTCTGTATGTTAGTGTCAAGCAAATCCAAAAATCTGAATGCTATGGAACTACTTAACATAATTTAGTTGCTTATCTCTGCATTCTTATCTCAGAAAAGAGTACTGTATATTCTGGTGTATAAGACTACTTTTTAACCCAAGAAAATCTTCTCAAAAGTTGAGGGTCGTCTTATACGCCATGTGTTGTCGTCTTATATGGCGAGTATATCCCAAGCTCTATTTTAACTAGAAAAGTTGGGGGTCGTCTTATACGCCGGAATATACGGTATGTGAAAAACCAGCGAGACTATAAACTAGAACAATAAACAGGCTAGGCCTATGGATAGTTCTTATTACAAAGAAATACAATATAATTCCTATGTTAAAAACAAAGTTACTACTGCAGTGAGAAATATGTACCATTGAATTGTGTAATTAACTCATGTGCCAAATGGACAAGGCACAACTTAAATATGTATCAATTTATGCATATATGTTCATGAGGCACCTTATGTTACATTTTTTAGGTACTTGACAACTGAAATCCTATTTTTCCATGTAGGCATTTCCTTGGTTGTTAGTTGCCTGTTTTCCTAACTTATCTTGTTTTTATTATTGTCCTTAATATTTTTGGTACAGTTTTACTATTCTTCACCCCAGCTTTATATATTATCTTCTAGTATGTAGAAATTGACACTACCATTTATAGTTGGGTCATTCAGTGAATTAAATATGTTCAGGAAGGAAAGATTTTTTTTTAAAAAAAACTTGAAATAAGAAATAAGAATTTGTAAGAAAACAAATTATATTACATTGGAAATATAGTTTAGAAGTATTTTTAAACCTATTCTGTGATAGTTAATTTGTATATAAGTTCAGAAAATAGGAGATTGTGCATACTGACTATATATTTTAATGGTCTTAAACCCTCTCCTTCAGTCAATACACAATTAAAAACCTTGTCTGTTACAAACTTTTGTTTGAGCTCTTTAAACTGAATGATTAGCAGAAATAATGACCCTGTCAGACTTAATCACATTAAAATGTGGTTAACATCATTTAATTTTTTCCACTTAATATGCGAAAATTTCCAGTAGATTTGCAGTGAAGGCCATTGAAATTCCATTAGAACAAGAATAAAAATTTCAGGCATCATTTATTCAGAGAAGGAATAAAGGTCTTGATTGAAAACTGCTGAATCTTTCTATTAGAAAAACTATGAATCACTGTATATTCAATTGGTACTTTTGGTTTCTATAATTCTTGAGTCTTGGGGTCTGCTAGAATAGAAAGCATTTATTGTATGCTTTTATTAAATACCAACACAATTGGATTATTTCTGAAAACAAGTAACAAAAGGTCACTCGAAGTAGTTAACTAGTATATTTTTGGCTTCCCCATTTCTTTTGCCCTTAGTACTTGAAAGTCATAAACATTCATAATAAAGGCTACGTTTACATGTAATAGTAAATCAAGAACGTAATGGCTGTTGTTGTTTATGACTTCTCTCTCTCTCTCTCTCTCTCTGGATGGATGGATGGATGGATGGATGGATGGATGGATGGATGGATGGATGGATGGATGGATGGATGGATGGATGGATGGATGGATGGATGGATGGATGGATGGATGGATGGATGGGCTTGATTCACCCTTTGCATGTGGCTTTTATACTTTACCGCTTAAGAAATATATTTAAGGGACAGGTGGAATGGAGACTTAAGTTTGTCAAGGAAATTGTATTTTTTTAATGAATTAAAATATGACTGATATATAATTAAAATATGTCAGAATTTTGGTTATTTCACCATAACAGGCCAGCATTCATAAACTCAGCATCTTGGCTTATTTAAGGAATGGAAAACAGTGCTATCAGTTTCAAGCTTAGAGTCAACTTGTATTGTTCCTAGTTTGCTATCTGATTCTGTACCTGTTTATGTGCATTCTTACTTTCCATGAAGCTCGTGAGTGATTTTATTGTGAGCCACCCTGAGGCCTTCTGGTATAGGACAGGATACAAATATAAATAATAAATAAACTAAGACAAAAATACTAATATAGCAACTATACTGCAAAATACTTTTTTTTGGGGGAAAGGAAATAAGAGCTGTCCTAATTGCATACCAGAAGCCTAAGTGTGAAGAGGCCTAAGATTAGTGTTCCTTGCAACCCTTTGAAGTGTCTCTTCCAAAGTAACATGCCCCTTAGTATAAGAACATAAGAGTAGCCTTCCAGGATCAGGACACAAACTACTTAGTCCTGTCTCACACAGTGGCCCACCATTTGCCTCTGGGCATTGTCAAGCAGAAGATGAACGCAGAACACTCACCTAGCTCTTAACCCCCTCCAAGTGGCCTTAAACGGCATCTTATCTGTCTCTGCATTGTGGAGGAAGTACCTAGGCGTCAGTTCTAGTAGCCATTGGTACACCTTACTAAGCTTCCAGTTTTGTAGCTGTTCTTTAGGGAAAGCTGAACCTCAGCAAGCTTAGTGATGCAACAAAAAGAGGCCTTGTAACAGGCTGCAGTAGCACTTTATGGTCACTTTGCAGTGCTTTTATGGCCACATGGAGCCCTTTATGTCCCCCGTAGCAGCTTGCTTTATCTATAAAGACCACCATGCTTTTTATGGCTACTTCATTACACTTTTAGGGACTGTATGTAACCTTAAAAGATCACAGATGCCATAAAAGGTTCCTTTGCCCCCCTCAAATTTGGGAGACCGCCTCAGTGAGACACACTGACCAGTTCAATGACACTAAGGCTTGGCTTGGCGCAAGGCAAGCCTCAGTATGTGAACTTGTATATATCTCTCGTTTTAAGCGCATTTTAGGAAACATTTTGATAAATTCTGGGCATTCTTTACTTGGTTTGCAATCAGTCTTTGATTTTCTAACATATCTTGAAAGGAAAAATATAGCTTTTTTTTAAACAGCTTTGTTTTCTGTATAATTTTACTATTATGGTTTTTGAATTTTTCCACAAATGTAAAAAATTAAGTTCAGTAATGTGATATTCAAACTGGTTATACCTAACAATGTGAGCTTAAGCAAATATTATCAATATTTCTGGTGAGCTTTTTTGAAGAATAGTTCTGCTGCATGTACTTAATCAGCATGAATTTCTGTCTAGAACCATTTTAGTCTTTTAGTCTTTAGTAATTTAGTAATTACACAGTAAGTTGATTTTTTTTTTCTGTTTCTGTATTGTCGTTAAGCCATTTTAGTCTCTTATGTAATTACATTGCCTTCCTGTACAATAAGTATATCATTGTCTTCAAGAGTTTGAAACATGTATATTTGATTTATGCATAGACTGCAGATGTGCTTTTAATGAATTTGGTGCTTTGTTTCAAGTTTAGAACATAACTCAAAGGACTTGAAACATTTCAAGTGTTTTGTCAAAATGAAACAAAATTTGCCATGTTTGGAGTGGTCTGGCCATTGGGAATGATGGGCAACTGGGCAGGACATCCTTATGAAGGGCTGGGACTGTCCCTCCCCCTCCAGTGCAGCCGTTTGGCATGGGGACGCGTGGGTTGCCATAGTTGCTCTCTCTCTCCGGAGAGAACTCGCCTCTGGGTGTGATTCAGAGGCTGACTGTGAACTATCTGCATCTGAGAGGACAGAAGCAGGTTCCAGGGTGGGCCCCTGTGGCACAGGCCCCTCGTTTGGGGAGGCAGGGGCAGGGCCTTCCTCATCCAAGGAGTCAGAGAGGGCATGAGGCATGACACATGCAGGCAGCAATGAAGCATCTGAACTGCCTCTCCAGCAGGAATGGAGAGATAGATTTGATGGCACTTTAACCCAAAACTTCTGTTGATCTCTCCTAGCAGCTTCAGATAAGTATTAAAGAGCATAGGAGAGAAGAACTCTACAAGTAAGTTCTCACTTCTTGGACCTGCCTTGGAGTTATGAAAAGAACCGCTGTAAAATAGCTTCCCAGTCCCTGAAACTGCTCTAGTAGGTATCAAATGGTATCAAAAGTTGCTGAAAGATCAAGGAGAACCTTAGGATAGCCCTGTCCCTCTCCCAATAAAGATCATCCATCAGGGTGACCAAGGCAGTCTCAGTGCTGAACCCCTGCCTGAATCCAGATTGGAATGAGCCTAGATAATCAGTTTCATGCATGCATGCATTTGTATAGCCAGGATCTTCCCCAGTGGGAGCAAACCAAAACTGGATCATGATGAGTGCTACTTGTCACCCAATCTACCGAGGAAACAGATCACTGGATGGTCTAAAAATAAAGTTTCCCCAGACTGCGGAGGAATCTTATCTGCATGGAGAAGCTAATTTTTTAAGGCTTTCAACTGAATTGAGATTATTCTGTTTAATGAGTCTTTGAACAGAACTCGGCTCAAATACGTGGGACAGTATTTGAGGCAGAAAATTTTGAGATCAAAAAGTTTTGGAGGGTATAAGATTGGCTTAATGGTTGGGTAGTTCAACGCTTGTTGATGGACTCAGATGACCTTTCAGGTTGAGAGTTAGTAAACCAGGAATCAGTAAAATGACTTCACTGGCCCTATCATACCTGTTTTGTACTGAGCAGGCCTTAGATTCTTAACGTCATTTTCACAATTGAATTTTTCTCTTCAGAATTTGTGAAGATGTATCAGGATAAGGACTGACCCAGTTAAACAGATCTCTCATACACACGTTTTCTTAAGAACTGGTAAAGAGTGATATTGTGCCAAGTAGAGATAGATTTTTCCAGGCTCTCCATTTGCGTCCCAGTTTGGCACACTGCTGAACCAACCCAAACGGGAAAGGCTTGGGCCTGGCTGAGTCATACTAGTGCATTTGCCTGCTCAGATGTTATCTGCTGGAGGGACTGAGAACTGGCCGGGAACCAAAGAGCGGTCCACTGATTCTTCAGATCAGATAAGGCTATTAGAAGTTGCTAAAGCTCTTTATAGTTTTGTCTGTTTGTGCACAGCACTATACATCCTATGGTGCTTCTTATTTTTATACTACCAGATAAGAGTAGAGTGTAGTAAAACAGATATTAGTTTGAGAAAGCTGCGAGAATTATAGCCATAATATCTTGGATCAAAGCCAAACTCCTTAGGACCAAGGTATCCGTTTGAAGATACCAGTGGTCACTGTCTGTGAAGGATCTCAAAATCTAATCCACAACTGAGGGAATTTAATTCTAAGACAAACTGTCAGGAGCTTTAAGAAGCAAAAATGACATTCTTTGAATTCTGAAAACATCAGCAAATAGGATCATTATTGGATATGACCATCTAGCACCCAGAAAAACCTAGCTGTGGATCTACAGTTGTTCCCAAGTTGTCTTCAGCCTGTGATAAACATCTTACAGTAGTCTACATTTTACTTGTGGAAAACTTATAATCCACTTGTAGGAGATTAACCACACTAATAACACTGAAGAGTAGCCCCTCAAGAACACAGATACCATACAGTTAAAACTAAAGCAACGATATAAATATTATTCTTGTCCAATGTTACACAGTATTTCAAATCAGTAAAAGCTGGAAGTTAATTTTGGCATATGGATTATTCTGATAGCACACACTGACACTAATTGAATTTTGTATTTTTGTTTCTTTGTTTAGCACGTCACTACACTCACTGTTTTCTTCATATAAAAAAAAACTAGTTGGATTTCCAGTATGTAGTAAGAAACAGCTGTTCTAAGAATGCCAGTGTTTAATGGAGACCTTTCTGCCATATTTACTAGCTCAAAAAAAAGGGGGGGTATAGAAAAATATGGTTTGGGGGGTAGTTTGGATGGGCTTGGTTGTTTGTTTGACTGTCCAGTGTTAATATGAAATATCAACATGGCTTTGAATAAGTAACGTCCTATACAAGCATAGTGGTGGATTTTGCTAGTGTAAGCTGGAAAGATATTGCTCTCTTCGTCACAAAGTAAAATATCTGTGTTAACGAAAATTCAGAATGCATCCCTTTTAAACTATTTTTAATGACATTGAAAGTCACAAAAGTGAGATATGCAAGCAAGGAATCTGTCTTTCGAGGATGATGCAGTACCCTATTTGTGTGCTGAACCAATGGCAGGTCTGGTGTCAGTCACTTTGGAGACCTTTAGACCTCCATGCTCATTTATTGCTAAAATGTACCAGCTCTGCTTCTGCATTATGAAGATCATCTGTCAACACTCTGAGATACTCTCCTTTGTTATTAAGCTTGTGATGCTCTACACACTGTCAGGTTTTTTGCCAATTATAGTTAAGGTACAATAGTGTATTCACTGGATCAAAGTCTCTCACTGGCAGTGGAGGAATGATTTGTAAGTCTTTATTCAACCGAATTGTACAATAGAATACCTGAGGAATGCAAATAATCTCTCTAAGGACTTGACAGAAAAGCCCTTAAAATGACTCTAGCACTTTTATTATTTGGAATTGGTGTTTTAGACAAAGTAATTATTTCTTATCTTTTCCCACAGCATTCTTAGTTTACGTTGTTGTGCCCAGTTAAAAAACAAAACAAAACCTATTTGGGATTTTGGAAATTTAGAATTGCATTAAAATTGCTTTTGTTTCTGTTTTGCTATGTGCTATTGCCTCGCTTTAAATATACTAATTGTTTCAATTTCTGAAAAAGAGAGCATATGTAGAGTCCATCCCTGGTGAGAGACATGGCTAGGCTCACTCAGATCTTGGATCTGCTATTTCCATATAAGGTCTACAGAAGGCAAAAGCCCAAGTCGGTCTTCTTCACCCCAATATGAGGTCCACCTGTTTTTCACACTTAACCAAACCGAGATGTTAAGATGTTGAGAGGGTAAAATAGCTAGTATGATGGCTCCTACCACTGTAACTTTAATTTGCTGATGGTATGCTACCAAACATGCACCAAACAAATAAGACAGTGTGGATCAAAATTGACTCTTGGGTTGAGATTGCCTGTGGGAAGGAAGAACAACTCTGAACCAAAAGGGTATGATCACATTGTAAGCTTTTCATGTTTTATTAAAAACAAAGCAAAAACTGGCACTCTGTTCAGTTTTTTAGATTCCCCCACCCCACCCCCAGTAAAATGCCAGTGTAGTTATGTACAGTGGGCTCTTGGTTCCCCATAAATTTAGAGCAAGCGGTTTTCCCCCATACAGCTGGTGTAATATCTTGTGTGAAGACATGGCCTCCCAAAGTTTCTCGTTCTGTATGTTTGTCCTCAAATTGGAGCATATGCACTCATTTATTTTTGCAAAGACTGTAACATGGCACACGTTCTTCTCTATCCTTTGAAGAACTGAGTGTAGGTCAGGCTAAGGAGTGACTGAGCTAAGAATTTCCAATGGTTTTTGATGGCAAGTATTAGAAGGCCAAGTGGAGATTCCAAGGAGCATGCTGAGAGCAGTAGTGGTCTGACTCCATGGGTGGGTGTGGCATGCAACTTGGGAATTGCCTACAGGGGAAGGGGTGGGGGATGTCAGATGTACTGAGCCCTTCACAGGCCTCAGTTCCCTATTGGCCAGAACCCCAAGCTTTAATGGGAGACTTCTATATAGACACGATTGTATCAAATCTGGCTTGGCACATTTCTGCTACCAGGTAATTCAAGAGAATTAGAAAGGATTTTTGTGAATTGTACACTGATGTCTGTTAGAAGCTGCTAAGTGATTGCAGCTGTGGGTGCTTTTAAATATTCAAATTTTATAAACTGAAAGTGGATAATATAAACCACACTTGCTATTAAGCTATTAAAACATCTCACTTTTTGCTATGAAGCAAGAGTTACAGGATAAATGAAATTGGACCCCATGGATTTGGGTAAATAAGAAAAGAACAGTGCTTCGCAACCCGCATTTGAGAACTCATGAAGGAACTTGTATACTGTATTTTTTTTTTTGTCTCAACTAACCGCTACTTATATTTAATTACCTAATGGCTCCAATCTCCTGCTGGGTTTTTTGGGGGAGTGGGGAGGAAATGAAAGCTGATGAAGTTACCATTTTATGTATTTTGAAATGGCATCGATTGAAAAGCTTGTGTGCTCTGGTTTCCACTGTTGCAGGTTACCAAAGTAAGTTCTGATGCACAATCTCAAAAATGGCATAGTTAAACTCGTATGTGACCCCTTGGCCTGAGTTTTAAATCGTCAGTAGTGTCTGCAGACAACCGTAATATATACTGTTTTGTCCAGTGCCTAGTAATACATTTTCCAAATGATTTTTTTAAAAAACCCTAGTGCTTCACATCTATTTGTTATTAAAAAGAAACAAGAAACAGATATGTAACTTAGTAGCTGGATAGCAGTGCAACAAGTAACACCTAGCTCAGTGATGGCGAACCTTTTGAGCTCGGTGTGTCAAAATTCGCAAGAAAACCTAGCTTAACTCGGGTGCTGTGTCACATCTAGAAATATCCATAATTTTGTGATATTTGTAGCTCTAGTAAAAGTTGTATTTTTGATATATGTATTTTATTAAAAGCAAAAACAAATAATTCTTGACATTAGTGACTGTTGTTGCTGAATTTCGTTTGCTAAATCTTCAATTGAAAGTTGGTATTTCGTACACTTCAAGAACAAGCAAGCACTACACGCCCGGTTGCCAGGGTGACCAGGTGTGTCACTCAAAAGGGCTTGGCGTGTCACCTGTGACACGTGTTATAGGTTGGCCATCACTGACCTAGCTGCTAAGATAATGCAGTTGTCGATCTGGGAGCTAATGTACAGCTTCTTACAGAATAGAGATGCCCCATGTCAAGACAAATTATCAGTTGATTTAGTTCAGCATTGAGTAGTGGCTTTCCATCAAGCATGTGCAATATTTCAATTCATGTTCTCTCTTAGACTGCACTTTCCCTTTAAATCTTCTTCGGTCCATCTTTTAATTGCAGCACTCACATCTTTTCATTTCTATCTGTTTTATCTGTGGACTTTCCACCTCCATTTGGACTTTCCAGAGTGGAAAGTCCACAAATAAAATTGATAGAAATGGAAAGGTGTGAGCACCACGAACAGAAGATGGACTGAAAGGTTTAAGGGGAAGGTACAACCACAGCCTCAAACTGCCCCTCTTTTGGTCCCCAGCTGGGCTATGCAGCAGGGAGCAAAAGGAAGGTTTGGCGTGATATGCCCTTACATTGCAGCAAGCTGTGGTCTTCTCAGCTGAGCTATTCAGCCTGTTCAGTTGACTGAGTTGAACTGAAGTAATTCAGGTTGGGCAGATCAGGTAAGCTAAGGAAACAGTGGCTTGGCACAATGTGACAGTAAATTGCATCACACCTTCTTTCCGTTTTCTGGCATGGTGTGTGATTGGGGTGGGTCCCAATCCACAGCACATGCCTAATCTTCAGAGCTTCCAGTAGAAGTCCTTCTCAATCCAACAGGAAGGATCTGAGGAATGAAATCAGCAACCTTTTGCATGCAGATGATGCTTCCTGTCACAAATATTGTCCTTTTTGATAGATCAGAAACACCAACATAGGCCACTGATTTCGTTGAACTTTATCTGTGCTGGGGGAATCTAGTTAGCCAGTAGCCACTGCCTATATGGTACTGGCCCAATCACTTCTGCCCGTCTTCATAATGTTCCAGATTAAGAGAACTGGAATAGATTTTCATTTTCTTCCGTTGAAGCTCAGTGACTAGTAGGCACATATTTGTCATGTGCCC